>JAOTAX010000196.1:16228595-16249611 GCA_025629825.1 Erythroxylum guanchezii | reverse complement strand
CCTAGACAATATTCTTCTCTTGATCTTCGAATTTATTCCTTATTGTAACATTATTAACAAATCTCAATCTATCCCCGTATGATCATTATGAGCACCTTTATATGTTACTCTAGTTCTATGGGAACTATGACTAACGAATATCCAATAAGTCATAAGTTTCTTCCTCTATCATCTCCACACATATTTTACCTACGTGTTTAATATACTCACTTGTGTATGATGATGGATCATCATATAGGTACTCATAATAATAATTCAATTTAACCTTCTTGTACTTGTATAAATATCATTATCAATGATCTCATCTTCCCATTATCCTTCACATTACATCTTACATAAGTATATTCGCCATTGATTCAAACTTATAAATGTATAATCATCATAAAAATTCTAATCTTGGTTTCACTAACACATCCTTATAGAGTATCATAGCTCTTCGTCAGATTCATCAAGCAACCACTTAAGTTCCGATTTCATCTTCACAATTTATGTTTTCCTTATTTTCTACTTATACTCTTTAATCTCATCATTACTACTTGTCTCCCTATTTTCCTCAAACATTACATGATAATACATCACATCTTTATCACATTCAGGGATATACACCATAGTATAATATTGGTGTCGTATTCAATTCCACCAATACAAATGTGTTGACTCATTGTCTGTCACATTAAACCATAGACTATTTCTCATTTCTCATTATCCACAACTTTCATTTTCTCATATCATGAAAGAGTATCATTTTTCTCACTAATTCAATCAACTTAAACTCTTAACAATGCCCATGCGTGTGACTTATACATATGCAACTCAGACTAAAGATCAGTCGCTATTGTCTGCTATGACATATTCATAATGCATTTATCTTGACACATAATTCGAAAACGCCCATGTAAGATCTCAATTCTGGCTCTCTGATACCACAACTGTTGGATCCTGCTTAAGTCCGGAATCCAACCCTTACTCTGATACCACAACTGTTGGGGCCCACTTGATTCTGGAATCCAACTCTTCAGAATATCATAATACTTGAGCGTGGTTCCTTGCAATCTCTTTAACCATCGTAGATTTATCTTCTTGCTCTGATACCATAAATGTTGGATCCCATTTTCGGAACCCAACTCTTGCGAAATCATGAAACGTGATCTTCGTCATTACTCCTTATTTCTAGATTTCCAATACTCTCCGGAATCATGAGACATGTGCGTGTTACCCTGTAGGGTTAATTCATTTAACCCTCATGAGCCATCATCAATTCCACATCGTTCTCATGACATCTCAAGCTACAAAGGCGAGCCCACATAATGAAATCACAAACATGTAGCTCTTAGTCTCTAGTTTATTTAGAAACAAGAACCACCTCATTCGGAGCTCTATAGCTCAAGATATGCTTAAAACTCAAAGTATATTCATGGCCCACACATGCTCTCCCAACTGACCCCTTAATTTATTTTGATCAATCTTTTTCAATTCAACTCCAAAGGCTACAAATTTTTATGGAGAGGTAGAAAAAACGTGTTAGGAATCTAAAGCCTCAAGAATCACCTCAATCGGAGGTCGGACTAAGAAATTATGGCCAAACGAATCCAACATGTTCATGACCTTCCTTGTATTGAACATGCCTTGGCGCAATCGCCATAACTCTCACTAAGGATGTTAGATTGACTTTGTTTTTGGACGGTTTGAAAGTAGAGATCTAGGACTACAACTTTTATGAAGATCTAAAATTGAAATTCTGTCTTTTGGAAATAAGGACTGTGTAACTAAACACGGGCAGGCCGTGTTACCTTAGGGTGTAACAGTGTTCCTACGCTGGAAACAAACGGGCTGTGTAATTTTACACGGTCAGGCATTGTAACCTTCGGGTGTAACAAAGTTTTCACCCTCCAAGACTCCTCCGAAGGGTCCTAAACCCATCCTAACTTCCCCTTTACTCATAATCTTGCCAAAATCAACTCTTTCTAGTCCGATATCAGTTCATAAACTCTAATGGTTCGGGAAACACGTCCTCTCCAACATCCTAACTTGTAATGAGCATAACTCACAACTCCAATACCTAAATATCACATACTTTATAGCGTTGGAAAGCTATAAAGACGAATTACAACTTTCATGAAGAAAACGTTGGCTAATTTTACCTAGATTAATCCAATTTTTCCTTGGAAACCCTAACACACATTTTAACCCTCATGAAAAACTTGGAAATTGCACTATACAAACTTAGACTGTCATGAACATAACCATTCAACTATCAATTATAATTCATCAAACTCTCAATCTCAATTTATTTGACTCCTCATATTCAATAACATTCATCATTCAACAAAAATCCTATCTTTCCTTTCCATAATATTTCACTTATATATAACAATAGTTCATATTCAAAGTTCATCAACTCATCATCCATACACAAATTCACATTTCAAATCTATACACAATTCCTATTTCATTAACAACATAAGACAAATGTTTACAAAATTTTAATGGCATTCCAAGCTGCATTACATTATCAATATCAAAATCCAATATAACACAAAAGATACAAAATCCCGTAAGTCTCAACATATGTCTAAAGTCTTATTTTTACATCAATCCAACTTAAAATACAACATATGCATAATCAAACAAATGCCTTGACTTTCTTTCATCCGATCTCTTCTCATCACCTGGAGATGGGAATGAAAGGGGGGTGAGCTTATCACTTGTGGATAACAAGCTTATAACTGATAACAAGCAAAAACCATTGAAATATTTATTTCGATTGTAAAATTTCACATTGTAAAATCCACGTACAAATATTTCCCAAATTCAAAACTTATCAAGAAATTCATAAACATCATGAATCATGCATTAATCAAACTTGTCACAATCATCAACATAAGCACATCAGAAATGGTTTGGGTAGGTCCATATTCATGACGCACTACACATTCCCATATAATGGTCCTGTGTAGCCGTAAACTTGAGGGAGTCTTTGAAGGAGCTCCGTGCAACTAGCGGGCAGGCGGGAGAAGCCTATTCTTGGGTCAACGTGTACGTGACGATTCTTGAGGGACTACCACAAACCCATGTAATATGTAATTCATGACTTGAAAGCAAATTGCCCAAATGGCAACATTTCGGAAACTTGTTTTCATGAACATGCAATTTTTTTTGAAATTTCATTTAGCGATTCACAATTCATCATCATTCATTTCATCATCAAAATTCACACACCAAACGTTTACCAATCTCTCAAATCAATCACAAGCAACAGAAACAACATTTTTGAAGTAATTGAAATCATTTTATTCTCTTGATTCAAAAACAAACTTTTATTTCTTGATTTGGAAAAAGAAAGCTTAGTGGCTCATTACTCAATCATAAACATGAAACCCACCTTGAAATTCCTTGCTTACTACTTGTCCAAAGCCTCTACTCTTGCCTTTTCTTGTCTTCCTTGATTTTCTTAAACAATTGATATAATCCCTAAATCAATAGACATTCTAGTTGAGAAACCCATAATAAATAATCACAAAATTGATCTTAGAAAACTTAAACCCATACATTTCTTAAGCTATATAAACCAAAATCTCTCTAAAAAATCCAACAAATCAAACATACCCTTACCTTGATCTTTCCCCAAATGAAGAGTTTCTTCGCTTGAATGGAAGCTCTCATCATCCTCTTCCTTTTTCCTTCTTAAATCAACTTCAAAGTCGATCTTGAAAGCTTAGAAAAATCAAAACCCTAACTTTTTCTTTCTTTCTTCTTTCTCTCCTCTCTCCACCGTGCTCTCTCCTCTCTTCTCTCTTTTCTTTGTTCTTTTCTTCTCATTTTCGTGCTTGCTTCTTCCTTCAATGCAAGCCTACTTGTCTTATTTACAACCTTGCCATTAATGAGTGAACAATGACCAATTTACCCTTCCTTCAAAGCCTTATAACCTTAATGCTTAAGTGTTCTTCCTAAAATGTCCTCATACATATATACACTTACAAGACTATTTTATTTCAATTGAACCATTGATAAAATCCTATAATCATTTAAATACTACTAGCTCCAAACATAATAAAATCCTACAATCATTACATACTACTAGCTCCAAACATAATCCAATAAAATCTCATAATTAACTAGTCTTTCTATATTTACCCTTCTTTTGTCTTTATAATTAACATCTTATACTTCTAACTCCTTGACTAATGATCATGGAAAAATTGAAAGAATTTGATAACACTTCCTTCTAGAAAAATGTTCCTCATTGTCTCAATTTTCTAATGACATCAAAATCATTCAATTTGGTTCCATAGTCTAAAAATTATACACCAAATATTTCTGGACTGTTCTTATACTGAAACAATATTATGTGCTTAACTTCCATCCAAAAATTGACATTCTTAGAGACCGAATTAAAACTCGATTTCAACAGACAATTTGTAGCCTTATCTCTCTATTTTAATCCAAATCAAGAATCATCTCATTTAGATAACTATAACAAAAGTTATGGCTAAACACATAAGCATACTCAATGAATATGTTTCAATTACATTTTCTAACTTTTCACTTCCAACATATCACATATAACCCATCTTGTGTCTAAATCATCTTTTCTATTTCATTTCAAATTCAAGAATTCTCCTTTTTTCTACACATGAATAATTACCAACAATTTCTCATTTAATCGAAAAGTTCAGGGTCCAACACTTTTAACGGACCTAATGTCCGTCTAACGGACGTTGGGGATTCCCAAACCCCTCCAAGGCCTCTCCAATGCTTCCAACATCCATTCTAACATCATATTCACTCATAATGTTCCCAAATTCAACCTTTCTAGTGCAAAACCACTTCATATCAATTCTACTACTAAATACATGTCATTAACTTTTGAATCTCAACTCTAATGATTCATCACGTACAAGCTTTCCAACTCCAACATGCTATTCTAACACTAGCAACAATTGGCAATCTAAAAAAGAGAATATTCACATCCATCATACTCATACTTTAAAATAACATAGTCACACAAAAAAGAACTTTTCAAGTTCTCATTCTCATTTTTAAACAAAATAAATGTTTGAACAAGCTTTACTTACATATCAACATACACATCAAACTTTATACAAAATACAAAAGATGCTCATGTTTGATATGCCTATAAAGCTACCCAAATTAGTCACTAACTTAGTACCAAAAATTTCTAACTATCTTGGAGTTTCCGAATTCCTTGCAAGGATCATTGATCTTCTCGATCTGCACTTAAGGGGGGAAAATTGTGGGTTGAGCTACACAGCTCAGTAGGTAATATATTTATAGCCATTGGCAACGAGCCACACAATCAAACATATATGAATATCCATATAGGCATACATGTCTTATCTTAATCCAACAATGAAATTTCAACATTCACAATTCATAATTCAATACATCATCACATAAAACATATGGGATGTAATTTAATATCAAAGCATAATACTCAAATTGCGTCATAACTTAACATATCAAAATACAAATGCACAAAAAATTGGCTCGAGGGTTCCGCGGAACAAAACAGAGAAACCTAAGTTTACTCCGTGAACAAAACGAGTTCACTTTTCTAATCTTGTGTGCCACAAGCGGGCAGCTGGGAAAAGGCTTTATGTCGACGTGCATGTGACTATGAAACTGTTCGACTCCTGCCCAAACACAATCAACTTTCATGCTCAATTCAATCATTCACAAATTCATATTCTCATACTTTTTCTTTATACAAAATGCCATGACACAATTCAATGGCATAACATGATCATACTCACAATTTAACCATATCAAAATGTCATACATCTTTCAATGCATAACATAACATAAAACACATCATAGCAATTCACAATTTATTAATTCAAGCATATACACACACACATATACACATTGCCCATTTACACAATAACCATAAATATTTGACCCACCTTATAACTCTTGAAAATCCAAACTCAATTATGCCCTCAATTCCAATTCAAATGGAAATCCCCCAAATTTTCATAATCACAACAAAATGAAATTAACGCAAATCAAGCTCAAACTTAACCTACCCGTAGTCCATCTAGGTTAGAAAACCCAAAACCTAGCTTAGAAATCCTAAAAGTCAAATGGGTCTCTAAACATAATCCTCAACATCGATACATGGAAGACATTGTGAATCTTAAACAATTCCGTTGGCAAAGCTAACTTGTAGGCTAAAGGCCCAGTCTTCTCAATGACCTCATAAGGGCCTATGTATCTTGGACTAAGCTTGCCTTTCTTACCAAATCTCAAAACCCTTTTCCATGGAAAAGCTCTAAGAAACACTTTGTCTCTAACTTCAAATTCTATCTTTTTTCTATGTGCATCCGTGTAGCTCTTCATCTTATCTTGAGCTGCTTTAAGTCTCTGTTTCACCAATTTAATCTTGACAATAGTGACTTACACCAACTTAGGCCCCTAAAAGCCTCCTTTCACCTTACTCATCCCAACAGATAGGAGTTTTGCACCTCTTACCATACAAAGCTTCATAAGGTGCCATCTGAATTCCTGAGTGGTAGGACTTATTGTAAGCAAATTTGATTAAAGGCAAATGATCATTTCATGAGCCTTTGAAATTCATAACACAAGCTCTCAACATTGCTTCCAGAGTCTGTATTGTTCTCTCTGATTGTCTATTAGTCTGTGGATGGAAAGCTGTACTAAACTGCAACTTAGTTCCTGAAGCCTCTTGTAAGCTTTCCCAAAACCTATAGGTGAACCTGGGATCTTTATTCTAGATTATCAAACTAGGAATCCCATGAAGTCTGATTATCTCATCTATGTATTTCTTGGCCAAAACATTTAAAGAATTCGTCTGCTTAATTGGCAAGAAATGAACGAACTTGGTTAGCCTATCCACAATCACCCATATTACATCATGCTTCCTACTGGTTCTTGGTAATCCCATCAAGAAATCCATTGTAATCTTCTCCCATTTTCATTCAGGAATAGACAAGGGTTTAAGGTTGCCTGAAGGTTCTTAGTGCTCAGCCTTGACTTGCCGGAATCCTAAGCATCTTTTAGCATACTCTTCAACTTCTTTCTTCATTCCTTTCCACTAGAAATGCTCCTTCAAATCTCTATACATTCTCGTACTTCCTGGGTGCATTGTATAAGGTGCATTATGTGCCTCATCCAAAATTTCATCCTTCAACTCTAACATATCCGGAATACATATTATGTTTCCTGTCACCATCAATCCATCTTCCCTTATTTCTATTTCAAAAGGTTTACCATTTTTAATCTCTTCTCTGAGCCTGCTCAAGTACTCGTCATGTTCCTGCAATTCCTTAATCTTTTCATTCAATACTGGCCTTACTCTAAAGTTTGCCAATATACCATCAAATTTAGCTTGTCTCAATGTCACCCTGAGTTTGGTTAATTCCTTCAACAAAGGAAGATACACTGTCTCCACATGTGCCATAGTTGATTTTCTACTCAGTGCATCTGCTACTACATTTGCCTTCCCTGGGTGGTAGTCTATCATCAAGTCATAATCTTTAAGTAGCTCAAACCATCTTCTTTGTCTTAAATTCAACTCTTTCTGGTTCATTAGATACTTAAGATTCTTATGGTCTGTAAATAGCCTGGTGATGAGTCCATATAAATAGTGTCTCCATATTTTCAACGTAAAAATTATGGCAGCTAACTCCAAGTCATGCGTGGGATAACTCATCTCATAAGGCTTTAATTGCCTAGAAGCATAGGCAATCACTTTATCTCCTTGCATCAATACACAGCCTAATCCGTTCCTCGAGGCATCACTATACACTATGTATCCATCATTACCCGAAGGCAAAGTCAAAATCGGTACACTCGTCAATCGATACTTAAGCTTCTTAAAGCTCTTCTGACATTCATCTATCCATACAAACTTCTGATTCTTTCTCGTCAATTTGGTAAATGGAGCTTCTATTATGGAAAAGCCCTCCACAAATCTTCTATAATACCTAGCTATACGCAAGAAACTCCTCAATTCTGCTATATTCTTAGGTGTTTCCCATTTCACACCCGCTTCTATCTTCCTCGGATCCACATTTACTCCTTGCTCCGAAATCACTTGTCCAAGAAATGCTACTTCCCTTAGCTAGAATTCGCATTTATCGAATTTGGCATACAACTCGTTCTTCCTCAATATCTCTAAGGCAACCCTCAAATGTTCCTCATGTTCCTTGTCACTCTTAGAATAAACCAATATATTATCAATAAAGACAATGATAAATTAGTCTAAGAAGGATTTAAAAGCTTGATTCATCAAATCCATAAAAGCTGTAAGTCCATTCGTTAACCCAAAAGGCATGACCAAGAACTCAAAGTGGCCATACCGTGTTTTAAAAGTAGTCTTTAACACATCGGACTCCTTTATCCTCAATTGGTGGTAGCCTAATCTCAAATCTATCTTAGAATAAACTCTTGCCCCTTGCAACTGATCAAATAAATCATCTATGTGTGGGAGCAGATATCTGTTTTTGACGGTGACATGGTTAAGCTTCCTATAATCCACACACATCCACAGCGATCCATCTTTCTTCTTTACAAAAAGGACCAGAGCTTCCTATGATGAAGAGCTTGGCCTTATGTACCCTTTCTCCAATAATCCTTCCAATTGCTCCTTAAGCTCCTTCAATTCCGTCGGAGCCATTCTATAAGGCGGAATTGATATTGGCATTATGCCTGGAAGAAGCTCAATGGGAAATTCAATTTCACTAGGTGGTGGTAGTCTTGTAATTCCTCGGGAAAGACATCCGGGAACTCCATGACATAGGTATTTCTTCTAACTTCCCTCCACCTACTTTTGTGTCTACCACATAGGCTAAAAATGCTTCACATCTTTTCCTTATCAGTTTTTCTGTTGTCAAAGTTGAAACCATTCTAGTCAGACTCACTTTCCTATCTCCCATAAACACCACCTTTCTACCATTGCCAATTTTGAACTCTACAATCTTCTGTTTGCAATCCAAGTTGGCATTATATTTCTCCAAGGTGTCCATATCCAAAATCACATCTAATCCTCCCATCTTCAATGGCATTAGATCCACCACTAATTGTTCCTCTCCAATATGTATCTCACAGTCTCTATATGCTTGGCTAATAATAATACATTGGACGATTGGAGTACTCACCATCAAAGGAGTATCCAATGGGCTCAATTCTCTACCATTCAAAGTTCTACTCAGTGAAACAAATGAATGAGTATAACCTGGATTAATCAAAACAATAACATCTTCATCAAATAATTTAATCATACCAGTTATGACTTTTGGAGCTGTCTTTGCATCCTCCCTCGTCATAGCAAACACTCTAGCTGGTGCTTGTCTCCTCAATCTCCCTGGAGGGTTCACTTTTCTGGCTACATCAGAACTTCTACTGCCCAATTCCGTTACTATCCTGTGTCCCACTGTCTCGACCCTTTTTGAAGCTTGCATTTGACTTCTCTTATGTCTTGGATTATGAGGGCACTCTCTTGCCATGTGCCCTTTCTCCCCGCAATTGAAGCATGCTCCAGTCAGTCGATAACATTCCCCTTTGTGAAACCTTCCGCAGTGATCACATTTAGGAATGGGCAGTTTATCCCCATCTCCCCTCTTGCTGCCTCCAGCCGTTGAGGCTTGATGTGAGACAGTTTCCATCTGTCTAGGATTGCTTGCTCCACTGCTCCTCTTCTCAGACCGTGCAGGGAAAGTCTTGGCACTCCTCTCTGACATAGGAGCATCGCCTCCCCTTTTAAACAGTTCTCTCCCTTTCCTCTTTCTGTTCACCGCACTATTGATGTTCTCCACATTTTCCACTCTCAATGTTGCTTCAATTAGCTGTTGGAAGTCACAGAAATTCTGTGCCACCACTTTCTCTCTGATGGCCAAGTGCAGTCCCGCTTCAAACCTTCGACACCTAGCCACTTCACTCATCATTAACTCAGCTGTATATCGGGCCAATTGTGTAAATTAGCGCTAATATCGCTAATCATCATCTCCTCCGGGGAAGGCTTAAAAACTCTCTCTGTTTTTGTTGGATGTACACTTTAGACAAATACTTCTTCTTATAAACAATCAGGAAGTCCTTCCATGCCAACACTAGTGGCTTCATCTAACTTCTCGGGACACTCTCCCACCAATGCAGAGCATCCCCTTGTAGCAAACTCGTAGCATATTCAACCTTCTCATCATCTTCACAATCCATTTGATCTAATATCCTCTCGATCTTTCTCAACCAAGTATTGGCTTCTTATGGATCTGTTGTCCAATAGAAATCTACTGCCCCATACTTCCTCAGCTTGTCAAAATGCTTCCCCTTCTTAACTGGGGCCAGAGAAGAAGATTGCGACATCTGTCCCATAGCCTGGACAAAGGCCTAAGTAAATGCCTGAAACAATCTCGGATCTACGGTAGGTGCTTGCTCCTGCGGAACAGGCGACTCCTGAGTCAATGGTCGAGAGGGCCTAATACTGTGCCCTACAGAAGCCTCAGCATCTCCTGGGGCTCTAGACTCATCCATGCCCTCCTCTCTTAGTGGAGGGTCAGGTGCAACCGATCTTTGCAAAACTCCTCATGTCCTTCTACGAGGTGGCATTCACTCCTTCAAGAGAAACACTAACTATTAATTGACATTTTATTTTAATCCTATTTCCTACATGTATGCATGATATACATGTCACTTAATGCAAATAATCAATTCATAATGCAAAAAATTTATCACATATCATAATAATGCATAGCACAATATATTCTAAGCCTAGGACTCTTTAAAGCCTAAGCTCAGATACCACAAGATGTCGAACCCCGTTCTCGGAGCCTAAGATGTTGGAACTTGTTCCTAGAGCCCAAATATCCAGAGTCAAAAAGCATGAGCGGGTTTCCTTATAGGGTTATTTCAACGAACCGTCACTTTCTTTGAATTAATCTTTTTGAATTCAACACCAAAAGTTATCAATTTTTGAGGAAAGGTAGAAAAACCTGTTAGTAATCCATTGCTTCAAGAATCACTTCATTTGGAGGTTGGATTGATGTCATTTTTGGATGCTTTGAAAGATGACGTCAAGATCTACAACTTTAATGAAGAACTCAAAGCAAGATTTTGCCTCTAAAAAGGTCAAAATCATGATTTACTGTAGCTGTCCCGTGAATGTCCGTACTTTCCAGACCTAAGAATGGACTAGGCAGGGGGCCTTTTTAGGCTCGAGAAGGTTCGTTTAATGGACCTAATGTTTATCTAATGAACATTGGGGATTCCCAAACCCCTCCAAAGCCTCTCCAATGCTTCTGACATCTATTCTAACACCATATTCACTCATAATCTTCCCAAATTCAACCCTTCTAGTGCAAAACCACTTCATGTCAATTCAAATACTAAATACATCCCATTAACTCTTGAATCTCAACTCCATTGATTCAACATGTACAAGCTTTCCAACTCCAACATGTTATTCTAACACTAGCAACAATTGGCAATCTCAACAAAAGAATACGCACATCCATCATACTCATACTTTAAAATAACAAAGGCACACAAAAAGGAACTTCTCAAGTTCTCATTCTCATTTCTAAACAAAATAAATGTTTGAACAAACTTTACTTACATATCAACATACACATCAAAATTAATGCAAAATACAAAAGATGCTCATGTTTAATATGCCTATAAAGCTATCCAAATAAGTCACTAACTTAATACAAAAGATTTCTAACTATCTTGGAGTTTCCGAATGCCTTGTAAAGATCACTGATCTTCTCGATCAGCACCTGAGGAGGGGAAAATGTGGGTTGAGCTACACAGCTCAGTCGCTAATATATTTATAGCCATTGGCAAGAAGCCACACAATCAAACATATGTGAATATCCATATAGGCATACATGTCTTGTCTTAATCCAATAATGAAATTTCAACATTCACAATTAATAATTCAATACATCATCACATAGAACATATGGGATATAATTTAACATCAAAGCATAACACTTAAATTGCATCATAACTTTACATATCAAAATGCAAATGCACAAATAATTGGCTCGAGGTTCCATTAAACAAAGCAAAGAAACCGAAGTTTACTCCGTGAACGAAACGAGTCCACTTTTCGGATCTCGTGTGCCAAAAACGGGCAGCGGAGAGAAGGCTTTATGTCGACGTGCACATGACTACGAAATGGTTCCACTCTTGCCCAAACACAATCATCTTTCATGCTCAATTCAATCATTCACAAATTCATATGCTCATACTTTTTTCTTCATACAAAATGCCAAGAAACAATTCAATGGCATAATAGATCATACTTACAATTTAACCATATCAAAATCATACAACTTTCAATGCATAACATAACATAAAACACATCATAGCAATTCACAATTTATCAATTTAAGCATATACATACACACATATGCACATTGCCCATTTACACAATAACCATACATATTTTACCCACCTTATAACTCTTGAAAATCCAAGCTTAATTGTGCCCTTCCTCTTGCTCTTGGGTAGGTTGTTCTTGATTTCCTAACACAACCAAAATTCTCATTCAATTCCAATTCAAATGGAAATCCCCCAAATTTTCATAATCACAACAAAATGAAATTAACACAAATCAAGCTTAAACTTAACCTACCCATAGTCCATCTAGGTTAGAAAACCCAAAACCTAGCTTAGAAACCCTAAGAATCAAATGGTTCTCTCAATCATCTTCTTCCTCCAATCATTCCCAACATAAAAACCCCTTTCTCTCTTTAAAACTTCTTCATTCACAACACAACCCATTTTATTGATAAAGCAAGAAGAAAATGATGGACTTACCTTGACAAATCTTCTTCCTTCTTTTTCTTCCCATGATTTCTTCCTCCTTTATCTTCTTTCTCCATATTTTTATCTTCTCTTCTTCTTTCACAAAAGTTGTATATCTCAACGTCCTCTTTGAACCATCCTTAGAAAACCTTAATCCAATATCTCTAGAGAAAGTTATGGTTGTTTTCCTGAAACAGGTTCAATATAATTGAGGACAAAACCTTGTTTGATTATTTCGGTCATAATTTTGTTACCTGACCTCTAAATAAAGTGATTTTTGAACCAATAGATTTCTAACACATTTTTCTATCTCTCACAAAGATTCATAGCATTCTGAATTGATTGGAAAAATATTGATCAAATCAAAATTTGGAATATGTTGGAACGGTGAAATAAGATTATCTTACTAAACACCCCTCAGTATTTTGATTATATCTGGATCTATAGGATTCCAAATGAGATGATTTTTTATTTAGAGTAAACTAGAGATATAGGCATAAAAATTGTCTCAAGAAGTTGGATTATGATTCAGTTTCTAAGATGTTGAATTTCTGGATGAAAGTTGTGCATAGTACACTATTTTTGGACATGAACAATCGGATAATGTTTGAGGCATATCTTCCAAAGTGTGGGGGAATTAGATTGAACCCAAGTTTATTATATAAATTGGTGACATTTTCATGGTCTTCACTACGCTTCTTGGCTCCCATTCTTAGATTTTATGCTTAATTTGGCTCTTGAGTGCCTATCTTTATTTTATGTAGTTTGAGAGTAAAATTGTCACAAATCATTATTAATTGCACTAAATTAATTTTCTGAGAATAATTGATACTGCAAACTACGATTTGTTCATTGTAGGAGACTGAAGAAGAGGAGACTCAAGAAGAAGTGACTTAAGAAGAAGAAGTAAAGTCAAGGGAAGGCTGGAGAGGATAAGTCAAGTCAATAAGTCAACAGGTGTGACAGGAAGTTCGTTGCGGCGAAGGGTGATGTATTGCCGTGACGAAGATTTAAGGATTCCAAGCAAAACTTTCGGGAAAAGTTCACCGCGGCGTGAATTAATTTTGTCACCGTGGAAAAAAAACCAACAATGAAGTTAAAACTTTCAGAAAAAGTTCATCGCGGCGAACTCTTCCTATCGTCGCGGTGAACCTTTGAATACTCAAACCATTTTTAGGAAGCTCAACCACTGCGCCACCCGATCCAAACCCATTTTCTTTTAAAAACCTACCATTTTAGGTTAAAAGAGAGCCGACAGAAAATATACACAACATATACGACACCCTCACTCTCTTTAAACCTTCGGACACTCATCATCCACTTTCCTCCACTTCATCGTCTACTCCTCCACCAACAACTGCTACTATGGATGCTTCTAGGGGGTTTCCGGCTGTAAATTCTCCTGAAGTTATGCTTGGCTAGGCACCTCTTTCCTCTTAGAGATGTAGCAATGGCTAGAGTTCAACGAGCTTCAAAAGGAAGTAGTTTAATCATGTTCAACTACATTGTTATGAACTCCTACGTTTAGGATTTGTGATTTGTAGATGAATATTCTTGATTAGAGTTTAATCAAGTATTGAACATTCAATATGTTAATGGTATTTGTTGATGCAGAACTTGGAACTTGAATATATGAAGTCTCATATATGTCTATTTGTGATTTGGTTAATTCTCTTTTATTTGCCTAGTTGTGTTTGATATTGAGATGATGCTAGATCCCAAAATGACTTATTGCATTGACTTACCCATTACACATACTAAGATGCATTCAACAAGGTTTTAAGAAATGGAGTTCATTGATTAAAACCTTGGACTTAAAGAGTTCTTTAAGGTTTACTATTTGAAACTTAGTGATTCACTCCCATAAAAATTCATTTTGAACTATGATAGTCAAAGCTCATTTTCAAGAGGATACTTTCATCATTTGATCGTTGTTTTCATTTTATCACTTTTCTATTCTCGAAATCCAAAAATACTTTTCAATACATTTTCCTTATAATTTAGTAAATTTTGACAAGGTTTCCAAAAATCAAAACCCCCTTTCCTTATTGATTAGCTTGCATTTCATGACACATAGGTTAGCTTAGATCCATACATGAGGTTCCAATTAAGTGAGACGACTCGAGGTTGCATTTTATACTACAATCCTTAGAATTATATTTTTGATTTGACCTTCAAGGGTAAGAACAAGAAGGCTTCGAACGGAGAAGCTGAAGGTGAATCCAGATTCCGAGTTTGAGTTAAGGGATGAGACATTATGGTTGAGATAGAGGTTGTGTGTGCTTAATGTGGATGATCTGAGGAAGGAGATTCATCAGAAAGCTCATATGGCCGCTTATGCTATGCATCTTAGTATAACCAAGATGTATAACACACTGAAGCAACATTTTTGGTGGCCTAGAATGAAGAAGCAAGTGGCGGAATATGTATCTGGGTGTATGACTTGCCAGCAAGTGAAAGCTGAGCACCAGGCTCCAGTAGAGAAGCTCCATTCGTTACCCATTTTGGAATGGAAATGGGAACGAATCACTATAGACTTCATCATAGGATTGCCTAAGACTCCGAGGTAGCATGGTGTGATCTGGGTTATAGTGGACCGATTAACAAAGTCGACCCACTTCTTAACAGTGAGAGAGATTCACTCACTTGATTAGTTAGTTTAGAGATACATGGATGAGGTGGTGAGACTATATAGGGTTCCAGTGTCCATAGTATCGAACAGGGATCCTAGATTTACTTCGAGATTTTGGAGGAGTTTGCAGTCTGCTATGGGGACTAAGTTAAACTTCAGTACAACATTTCATCCTCAAACAGATGGACAGAGTGAGAGGACAATTAAGACTGTTGAGGATATTCTTAGAGCTTGTGTATTAGAGTTTAGAGGAGCTTGGGATCAATATATGGCATTAATAGAGTTTGCCTATAATAATCATTATCACAATAGCATCGGAATGGCACCGTATGAAGCACTGTATGGTAAAAAATATTGGTCACCACTATATTAGGATGAAGAGGGCTTGAGAATGGTTGAAGGCCTAGAGTTGATACAGGACACAGTGGATAAGATAAAGTTGATTTGAAGCCGAGTTAAAGTGACTCAAGATAGAAAGAAGAGTTATGTGGATCAACAACAACGTGATATGGAGTACAGTGTGGGAGACAGAGTTTTCCTAAAAGTGTCACCTTGGAGAGGAGTTTTGAGATTCAGTAAAAGTGTCACCTTGAACAGGTGAGCCCTAGATACATTAGTCCTTATGAGATCATTAATAGGATTGGACCTTTGGCCTATAAGTTGGTTTTACCGAATGAGATGTCTTAGTTGCATAATGTGTTTCATGTGAGTATGCTCCAAAGATATCGATCGGATACGACATATGTGATACCGACTTAGGAGATTGGGGTTACTAATAACTTAAGCTATATTGAGGAGCCGATCAAGATTGTGGGATCGCAGATCAATAAGTTGAGGAACAGGGTCATTCCATTGATGAAAGTCCTTTGGAGGAACCACTTAACTGAGGAAGCAATATGGGAGACAGAGGAGCATATGAGGAGACAATATCCCCACCTGTTCGAGCAAACAGGCAAGAATATCAGGACAAAATTTCTTTTAAGGAGGGGAGAGTTGTAACATTCCATTATCCGTGGGGAGGTTAGAATAGTAAATGTGAGTGATCAATGAGAGCTTAGAAGTGCATTTTTCATGCTCAAGCATAATATGTCATACACAAACACATGAACAGTGAAACTGTTACACATGAAAATAATTGTACATGCATTCATGAATAATTTCGGGTATAATTGGACTGAGTTGTGATTTTTAGGAAATTTGTGAATTTAGAATTTATTTATATTGGATATTTTATTTAGTGGAATTATATATTTGTGAATTTTGGTGAATTTAGGATTTATTTCAGAATTTATAGAGTATTATGGAAAATAGGAAAAAGAAATCAAAAGATATTTGGAGATAATTGGATTGTAAACATGGGAGTTAAAGAGTTTAGTTCAAAAGAAACTTGGTTAGAGCTTAGACCATAGGAAAGTGACAAGTGTTAAGTTGATTTTTGTACTTGTGCTAGAAGTAGGTTACTGTTCTCTAAGAGTTGAACAGTTAAGTTTTGTCCAGTTAATTTCTTCATAATTGCCTTCTTCAAATTTTCTTCAAACATACAGAGTTTTCCATCAAACACCTTCTAAGAGATTTTTGTGTTTTTCCTTTTTCCTATACCAATCCCACCTTGTAAGTTGTTTCTTTTGCCTTAACAAAACCAGAAGATGGTTAATGTTCACAATGGATTATCTGCTTTTCATGGAGTTTAGGGCTTGAAGATAGTTGAAGTTTTTGAAGTTTTCAACAAGTAGTGAATAAATTTGTTAAAGTTGTGGATTTTTTTGAAACAAATTGATGAAGTTACTGTCATTTGCATGGAGCATGGCACTTACATATATATATATATTCATGAACACTATTGATGAGATGAAAAATTGGGTTATAGTGTTAATTTAGTTTTTGATAGATTATTAGTGATCAGGTGTTGTGGAAATGGTTTTTGAGCTGAAGAACAGTTGTAAAATGATGGTCTGAGATAGGAATGAGTTTTAAATGGAAGTTGAGAGGAAACATGGAGATTGAGAATTAAAGTTGAAAATACAGAATGTTGATAGAGAATGAATAGGTTTAATATGAATTTTTGACTTTTGATGATTTTTTTGATTAAACTTGTATATTTTGGAGTAGTCTGAATTTATGGTGAATGAGTTGATTGAAATGGAGTAGAAAAACTAGAAATAAAAATATGAAGTGTTGGATTTTAGAGAATGAAGTCTAGAAATTTCTGGGAATGAATAGTTAAGAGATTGAATTTTTGATCTGAAACTTCTGTGAATTTTCTATGCTGATCTAGATAGATTTTGACAAAGTTGTCTTCATGGAAGTTGTAGATCTTTCTTTTATCTTTCCAACGATATAAAGTATGTAATTTTTGGACATTGGAGTTGAATGTTATGGTCCTTATAAGGGGAGATGCTCGGGAGTATAAATAGTATCATCTGTAAAGACATATCGTCTGTGATGATGTCATATCGTCCGTAAAGACGTATCGTCTGTGATGACGTCATATCGTCTGTGATTAACTTTATGCTTCTTCTTATGTTGACCGAAACTTCTTCTATGAACTATTCTTCTAACCCTATCATCTGATCCCACTTTGACCCTCAAGAAGATAGAATCTCTCTTTGAGGTCTTCATAAAAGTTGTAGATCTCAACGTTCTCTTTGAAACTGTCCTAAGACAACCTTAAGCCGATATCTCTAGAAAAAGTTATGGTTGTTTTCTTGAAATAGGTTCAATATGATTGAAGACAAAACCATGTTTGATTCTTTCGGCCATAACTTTGTTATCTGACCTCCAAATAAAGTGATTTTTAAACTGATAGATTCCTAACACATTTTTCTATCTCTCCTAAACAATTTGTAGCATTCTGAATTAATTTGAAAAAAATTGATCAAATCAAAATGTGGAATCTGTTGGAACAGTGAAATAGGATTATCTTACTGAACACTGCTCAATATTTTGATTTTATCTGGATCTATAGGATTCCAAATGAGATGATTTTTGATTTGGAGTAAAATAGAGATATAGACACACAAATGTTCTCAAGAAGTTGAATTATAATTCAGTCTCTAAGATGTTGAATTGCTGGATGGAAGTTGTGTATAGTGCACTATTTTTGGATATGAACAACCCGATAATGTTTGAGGCATATCTTCCAAATTTCTCAACCAAATTGAGTGATTTTCATATCAATAAAGAGATAAGATATAGAGGAACACTTTTTAAAAAGAGATTATGACCAAATTACCTCATTTTCACCTTCTGATTTAACGTGAACAGCAGACCCAAATGGGGTGTCTTGGAAAGATCTAAAGTGATTTAATGAGAAAAGAATAGAGATTCTAATGGTTTTAGTGAGGCATAAACCTTAAGTATAAATTATACTTAGATGAGTTTTGATATGGGAATGATTTTCTGATGAAATTAAAGGAAAGATACCTGGGATTGTCATGAGCATGCATTATACATAATTCATTTAATACATGTGCACTATTGAACAATTATAATTATACATATTGTGATATATGTGTATGTTGTTTGATATAAAGGAGCAACTGGAACGTCAACCTCCAGATGTTGTCAGAACTTCCAAGCATTAGCTTCGGGAGCAACTTGTAAGTAACCTAGACGGACTCACTTAATTATTTGTTTGCTTAGATTATGTTTTGAATGATAAATGAATGTGTTTGATTGTGGATTCTGGACAGAAGGTCCGATGATTATGTAATGTGGATTAAGATATTGAAGTGCTGCTTGAATGGGAATGTGAAGACCTATGTGCTTTATAATGTGATTGATTGTGGTACATGCATTCCATTCATGAATGCATAATCAAATAAGAGTAGTTGTGACTAGAGTAGCCATGATCAGAGCTTAAAGCTCAACGAGTGAAAAGAACCTTGAGCTCAAACAGTGATTAAGAGCCTAAGGATCACTATATAAAATGGGACCTGTATCCTCATCGGATAAGGGACAGTTATTAATGAGCCCAGTATTATAAATGGATATGGGACAGTTCAGGCACTCGATCACAACAACGAAATGATTAGAAAAGTGTCTCATGAGTATTTCATACGCATCTTGTTAAAGGGGCCCTACAACATTAAATGTTTTACATATATAGTGTTGGACCCCGCTTATTTCCAGAACCCAACTCTTCAGAAAACCATAACTATCATCGATTCATTTTCTTACTCTGATACCACTCATGTCGGATCCCGTTTGTTTCCGGAACCCAACTTCTTGCTCCGATACCACATATGTTGGGCATCGGTTGTATCCGGAACCCAACTCTTTAGAAAACCATAACTATTATTGATTCATTTTCTTGCTCTGATACCAGTCATGTTAGATGTCGATTGCTTTCAGAATCCAACTCTTGCGCATATCATCATACTTAACTAGAGCGTGTAGATTACCTTGTAGGGTTACTTCTATTAACCCTTAACAGACATTATTCCACAAAGGCGGCGTGCCCACGACAGTAAAACATCAAAACAAAGTCAAAAGAACATACACAGATGAAACTTCAATCTATCATTTCATTACTCAAGTAACAGAGTTTGAAAAACTTTATTTACATCTCAAAAGCCACATCATTGGCTTATTACAAAAATACAAAATAGCAAATGAAGCAATTCCCTTAGGTTCTCAATCACTTAATCTTTTAGCTATCACTTGAGGATGGGACAGAAGGGGGTGAGCTTGAAAGCTCGTGGGTAACAGTTTATAATAAAAAGATAAGCAAAACTTTTGAAACCTTTTGTACTTGTCATAGAAAACTTTCATTGAGTTTATAAAACAAATGTTTCTTAGGTTTTCTCATCATTTAGTCAAATTTACAAACCACCAAAACATGAATGCATCAAACTTGTTCCCATATCATAAGCACATAAGCACATCAGAATGGTTTAGGTGGATCCAAAACAGAACGTACTACACATTTTCCCTAAAGGTCTTGTGTAACTGTGAACAGAATGTACTATCGCAATCCCATTTAATGGTCTTGCATAGCCGTGAACTTATGGGAGTCCATAAAGGAGCTCCATGCTACCAGCAGGCAGGTAGGAGAAGCCTTTTGTCAAAGTGTACTTAACTTAACGTAGGGGACCACCACAAATCCACATAACATGTATTTCATAATCTTATAACTTGTTGCACAAAATGGCACTTTTCTTGAAAACTTGTTTATCATATCCTTGACGTATATCTTGAAAACATGATTTCATCAACATGCATCTTTTTCAAAGATATCACTTTTATGGTCTTTTCTTTTTGAAAATCATCACTCAAATCATGTAACAAACATATAGCAGATTTCACAAATCATTCATAAATAATAATGCAGCACTTATGATGCAAATGAAATCAGAAAACTTCTTTGATTTAAAGAAAACAATAGTAGCTAATTTACTTTATTATAAACATGTACTCACCTTGATTTCCTTGCTTATAGACTTGCTCAAAATGCTTCTTCTCTTATTCCTTTTGTCTTTCTTGATCCCTCTATACAATAACAAAATCTCACTCAATTGGGTTTTCAATTGAAAATCCCTCAAAGCACAATCACTAAAATTGGTTCTAAAATACTTAAACCCAAACATTTTCTAA
>JAOTAX010000196.1:16161822-16189150 GCA_025629825.1 Erythroxylum guanchezii | reverse complement strand
AATTAAAATATTGTAATTAATTAAAATATAATTCATTCATTAATTAAAATATAATTTATTTTGTAATTAATTAATTAAAATATAATTCATTAATTAATTAAAATATAATTTATTTTGTAATTAATTAATTATAATATTTTTTATAAACCAAACACTATCAATGGTAATGGTAATCATTCCTTCATTTTAACCAACCATCATAATTATAATGATTATATCCATTTTTATTTTTCACTATATTCATTCTATGTGAACCAAACACCCCCTTAATAAGAGTCTTACATATTACTCTCATTATTTGCGGTCTATTTTGCATTCCAATAAGACAATAATATTCAATAGTGTTCGATGGTACAAAAAAAACAAGAAAGGAGAGAGACAAACACATTTACTATTGGGGGCGGTTCAGATTTCAATGGCAGCGAGGAAAGTCTCTGTCATGTTAAGTGATTTTAGGTTAGACTCACTCCACGAAGCTCTTCGAGGTAAAAAGTCATCGATACCACTGATCAGAAACATGTAGGTAAAGAAGATAAGCACCTAAAACTTCGTAGTACATTTTGAAGGTTCGGGTTTCTGTGGTGTCATACTTAGCCGGACGACACATCAAGGTACGACACGCTTGATTGGTCTAGACTACACAATTACTCGATGCCATCTGTCTGCTAAATTTTGTCCTCATTTCCTCACAAGATAACTCCACGGGCTCTTCATAAAGGTACGATTTTTGGAAGTTTATTGGTACATCCTGGATTGGGTCTCAATTATTTGTTACATAAAAAGCCTAAATTGGTTGGTGTAAAATTTCTAGCTACTTGACGCTTTAATAATGTTAAAATGTTACTTCTAAAAATTATATCAAGACAGAAATTGCACATTTTATTAAAATTATTTTAAGAATTTGCACAAACATTTGCTCCTTCCAATATTTTCAACTCTAATATTTAAATATATCCTTTAAAAGTGTTGGTGTCAAATTTAGATCTCAAAGTGTTGGAGATTAATCATTGATGGGCTGTTAGGTGATCATATTGTATTATTTTTAGATAGCTCAAGATGCTTATGGCTTAGTTTATTAATATTAGAGAGGATTCGCATTATAATGATTTTCCATATTTTTTTAAAAAAAAGTGTTATGCACCCACCATCTTTGAATAGGGATATTTCGACTTAGGAATCTAATAAGATATTCTGATTTTGCTGTGTTGTCTTAATTTTTCCTTTAAAGATGGCTGCTTGGTGCGTCAAAGAACCAAGTCTAGTTTTGAATAAGTAGGCGTGTCAAATAAGAATTGATTAATCAATTTTTTTTGTATAATATTAATAAAAATGGAATACGCTTCTCAAGTGTAATAATCAATGTTACGAATGTCGTACCAAATTTAGTATTAGAATGAGATCTAGTAACTATACCGACACCAATTAATATTGGATATCGTTTCGGGTAATTTTTTAAATTTATAAAATAGTTCCCGAATTTTTTTAAATTTTGCAAAATAACTCATTATCATATTGTACAGTTGTACTGCGTACTTTATAAGTTTATATCAACCGTATCTCTAAAAATTATAATAATAAATAATAATCACAATTAATATGAAATAATAATAATTTTAATATATTTTACATATAAATAATAACCACAATTAATATGAAAAAATAATCATCATCATACAAATATAAAATTAAGAACAATACAAACTATTTACAATATTACAATTTTAATTTTCATCATATAATAAATAATAATTACATCAAAACATCCAATAAAAAGAACAATAAACATCCTTAACTCTCAAACTATTATAATTTATAACAAGAGTTCGTGATAAGGAAACAACTAAGTAAAAGTCAATCTTGAAATAAAAACATTTACAATTACATTACATATATAGAATTTAACATATACATCAAATATATGTAAAATTAAAAGAAGATAAAAAAATAAAAACCTGGAACGAAATTTAATTGTCTACGGGAGGATACCCGTTATAACTACACTGACCTTAGTTATCATTTGGTACAAAATCCTTATCATTAAGAGGAGTTTCATCATCATCATCTTTCAAATTCAATGCACCAAATAACATGTCAATACTTTCCTATTCAAGATTATCTTCCAAGTCATTCACATATACTAAATATGGTTCCTAAAAAACTCAATCCACCAAAAGATCGATATTATCAATGAAAATTGGATCAATTGAACTACTTGTGCTATTATGACTCCTAGCAAACAATAAAATTTAAGTATTAGAAAATTATAAGAAATTATATCAAAATTAACAATGATAATAATATAATTTTCTCGACGCTTTAAATTGTAACAAACAAAAACCAAGTCATTTAACCTCTTATGCTTCAATCTATTTCTTTTCTTAGAATAGATAAATTCAAATGTGCTACAATTTTATTCACAACCTATTGCAATCTTACATTGACTTTAAATCTGAATTGCAAACCTTTGCAATTCTGGAACACCATTTTCGAATTGATTCCACCAAGAAACTGTAAGTCGTAAGATAACAAAAGTAGTGTTATAAACAAAATAAAGTAATAATTAATTTTCAACAAATAAGAAAAAGAAAACAGTTAATATTGGAGAAAGTTTTCCTTTTTGTCGAATAGCAATCGGCATTCCAAAATCCCCAGAAGATGTCTTATAAAGTTCCATTTGTGAGCTCAAGAGATCTTGCATCATGTCATGCCCAACAACTGTTGTAATAGTTAATAGCATTCCTCTATTAACTTCAGTTTTCTTAGTAAAATCCAATCTGAAATAGGCACTAAGATTCAAAAATACCCTAGCTGCAAACAATGGAGAAGAAAGTTATGTTTCTCATCTCTCATTGATAATTGCAGGATACAGTGAGTACAAAGAAGGCCTATGTTGCATATTAACCTTGATTGCTTCCTTCGCTCTCTCCATGACATAAAAAAATCCATTGTTGGCTTTTCTTCACTATTAGCCACATGAAGCACCCTTACCAAAGACTCACAAACTTGGATAACAAATTGGCACTGAGATCAAAATTATTTATCTTCCAATACAATTCTAGAAACCTTCATTCCAACATTAGACCTAGCATGCTGAGCTGCAACCCACTTATCACTTATAAATATTTTTCTTAACTCTTTTTTCATCATAACAAAAGCCTGAAGTGATAAGAAATTAGTTGCAGATCTCATCACAGCAAGACGACACAAATTCCTACCATTAGTAAATTCTTTTTCATTAAATTAAATACTTATGCATGATTATAGATGAATTTGGTCACTTTTTTAGTTTTTTGCATAATCTCATCAATAATAGGAAAAATACCTAGGATCTCCTTAATCTTCAACATTAGGTCAATGCAATGTATAATATAAGGAGTCCTAAAAAAAAGAATTATACTTATTCTACAACCTTTTTCTTGTCACTTTATAAGCAAAATCATTGTCAGTAATAAACTGAACAATGTTTTCAAGCCCTACTTCATTCACAACTTCATCAAATATCTCAAACAAAGTCCCAGTATTCCTAATAAGTCCAAATGCATCAATAGATTTCAAAAACATTGAGCCATTGGTAGAATAAACCAAAAAATTAATAATAGGATTTTGTCTTTTATTTGTCCAATCATCACATATGATTGAACACCCATAAGTAACCCAATTCACTCTTCTTTTTGCCAAATAACTTCTAATTTCAGAAACAAAGCAATTCAAAAGCTTAACTTTTAAGTCATCAATCGAAGGACCTTTGTATTCCAGATCATAAGAGGCTATATCATCCACTATAGGTTGATAATAGTATGACTGATAAGCATTGAATGATGAATCTATATCATATCATTATCTAGCTACTGCCATATCTACATTGTGAGTTGCATATCTTGATTACATAACACTATGAATTGAATGTTAGGCTCCAGGAGTTATTCATGGTGTAAAAAAAACTAGTTACCTGTTTTCTTCTTTTCCTAATATCAGGTTCAGGTGCTTCTTGTTAGGCCTAGGATGAAATACTACCACTACCACCTTTAACATTTTCACAATCACCACGATAACCAACAAACGAACTTCTACTATCAATTTCAAAATTCAACATTTCCCTTCTGTCTTTCTTATATTGATATTCTTCAAGCAATGTTTTCATTTGTCACTTCACATTAGGACTTATTTTTTTACAGAGCTCCACATCTCCTTTAGCCCCAGCTAAATGTTTTTTTAATCGGGTGATTCTTCCTCCTTTCAAATGCTTATTACAAAACAAGCAATAGTATGGTTCCTCATACTGAGAACTATTGCAGTATGAGGCCAAGCTGTATCATTGTATCTTCCTCAAGTGGTTTAATCAGGAGTACTCGAACTTCCTTCCATTTATCTATAAAAATAAATGAATGCATGCATCAAAATAAATAACACATAATTTCATTACACAATACGCATTTACATCTTCTATAATATAACTAGAGATGGCAATGGGTAGGGTCGGTTCGAGTATTACTCTACCCATATCTATATCCACTTTTTATGACTCAACCCATGTCCATATCTATATCAATCGGTTTTTACAATTTACTACCCATATCCAAATCCATCATATTGTTCAGGCTTTTGGATATCCATCGGATTGTATAGCACATAAAAATATAACTTCTAAATAGAAAATATAAAGAGCAAATTTTTAAGAATACTCCAAATCAAAATAACTTTAATAATAATAAGTCAAGATTTTGATTTGTATGTCTTAAAAAAGCCATAAAATTGAAATAATAAAAATCATAATGTCTAGTGCAAAGACAACATATATTTTTCACAATCAAGAACTAGAACAAAGACTAAAATATCCAAAGCTTCAAATTGTCTTTGCGTGAACTTCACAACATTCAAAACTTCATTTCCATATCATTTGCATTATTATCATCCTATAAGAAAATAAAATATGATGAAAAAGGTGAGGACTGAGGAGTAAAGTGGAGATTCTAAAACTGTTTCTTCTCAAAAAATATTAATATTTTATTATATTTAACCATAAATATTCAAGAAAAAACTGAAAAAATAGAGTTAATAAAAAACGGGTAGGATATGGGTATCCATCGGTTCGAGTTATCACTAAACCCATATCCACATCTACTTTTCAGCATCCATTTAAAATCCATTTTTTAGCCTTCATGCCCATTTTTTCTGGTTGGGTAGTGCAAATATTAATTGGGTTGAAAACCCACTTCTATCCCTAAATATAACTCATTTTGTATTATTACATCATACACAATTCAATTTCATCGAACACAATTCAGTATAAGTTAAAAGCTAACAATTCAATTATTCAACATACATAATTACATAAAAAATACATAAACAATTTCCATTTTCAACAATCACAAAACAAATTGACATAAACAATTTCTATTTCCAACAAATTTGAAAATTTTCAAACATCAGAATTAAGTTCAAGGGTATGATTTACATAATCATCAAATAATAAATGACATATCTTATACAATTGTTCATATACATCTATTCATATCATGAGGATTAAGTTGAAGGATATATTCATAACATGAGGATCAAGTTGAAGGTTATAACTTCATTTAGAAATGTTTTTTTCTTGTTCAAATCTTTGAATCTTCTTTTCATTTCTAACAAACCATAATATCATATCCACCATTCTATATTTGGTTCTTAAATATATAAGTTGCTTCTAGGATTTTTAATGGACATTAATAAGTCTTAGTATAAATGGTTGGAGTTCAACCTACAACATGTTCACAATTTGGAAAAAAAGAAGTTCCTTTTGGACACATATACATCACTACTTTCACACATTATCTATTATAAATATTTATGATAGCCTACATATATATATATTACCAAATAATTCAACATATTTACATATTGATTAAATGGAAAGAAATGGTAGTTTATGTTTCCAACTTTCTCCAATTTGAATTCAAAGTTTCAAACATCACAAAAAATCATAAATAATTTCTATTTCCAAATTCCAAAAATTTCATTTCTATATAATTCAAACCTTGAAGCTCAATTTAAATCCAATTGAAATTATATAGATAGGCTTAATTTGATTTAATTTTTTATCTAATTTTTTTAATTTAGTTTGTAATTTTAAATTGTAATAGTCATATCCAATCAAATTCTAAATACTGAGTCATGACTTATTATGAACTTCTAATTCCAAATTAAACAGATAAACGAAACACAATCAATCAACAGATAAACAACATACTTCGTTGGTTCATCCATTTCATTCAAATCCAAATCCAACCATTCACAACAATTCAATTCCAATTTCCTCTAACCATTCACAAATTCACCAACTTCCAACCATTCACAACCTCACAATCAAAATTCACAAAATCAATTCAATTTTAGGACCAGAAAAATCTAAAACACACCCAAAAATATCACAAATTTAATGGTTGGGTTGGGTTTTTGGTGGTTAGACTTGGGTCGGGTGAAAATCATACCTGAAAACCAGATCTTGTTTCGGTAGAAGACAAGCAGCTAAGCAGGGGGTAGGAGCAAGCAGCGATGGTGGAGGCGGCAATAGCAGATAGAGTCGAGGAGGAGAAGGAGGAGAGGCACGGTGAGGCTTGGTGGAGACTGGAGTGGAGGAGAGTCGTAATGGAGAGGGAGGTAGACAGACTAGCAGGAGGGAGAGGTGCTGTCGTGCTGTGGTGGTCATCGAACGACCGAGTAGGAGTGGTGGTAGCAACAGTGAAGAAGAGAGGTTGAGAGATAGTGAGTTTGTGAGAGTGTGAAATGAGAGAGAAAATAACGAAGAAAGAAGAACAAAGCAGAGAAGAAAACGTTGGGGGTAGGTTTTTTTTTTGTGTGCAGACATACCCTTGCATTTTTTAAAATTTCCAATACCAGCCGGTATATGACTGGTATTATGACTGTAGATACCGGCCGATACTATGCGAATCACGTCGATATCAATCAGTATTTACACTCGGTATAAAAGACCTTCTATCTCGTACTGTCCAGTACTGACCTGTACGGAACGAAATATAAAACATACTTGAATGTATTTGGGTGTTGAAAATAAAAATGAAACGTGACCTATTAAGATTCTCCACTCTCTAGGACCTAGAGCCATACGAAAACTTTAAGGAAGTAGACATTATTTGAGTGAACAAAGATAAATCCTTTCATGTGTTAAAACTATACTTGCTCGTGGCTAATACCTCTAGCAAAGAAGCAATAACAAAGACTTCCTATCATAGATAAAAGTCAATAACAAACAACCACAACCAGATGTTTCTTCATTAGTAAATAATAATGCTCTAGTTTCAAGTTATACGTTATCTAAAATTGTCAGTTAAACCCTTATCAATTAGCTTCAGAATACAATGATTCGTTTAATTTTTCTTTTTCTTCTTCTCCTTCTAACCGATCTTAAATGAGTCTCAATCTTGACTACTTAACTTAGTGAAGACAATTTTCAATGAAAAGAAGTAAAAAGAAGAACAAAGTGAGGAGATAACTACTCAGGTAAGACGAGACATGACTAGATATTTGGAGAAGATAATTAGTTTGATTACAATAAAAGTGATATTCCAATAAAGGCTAAACATTTTACCTCTCCAATACAATTGGATATTTGTTGAAGAAATTAGGTTTATATAGGGATTTGAATTTTATTTTGCACCTGAATCAAATTGAATACAGGGATAAATACGTACCATAATCCTTTTGGAATTTAAATGAAGTAAAAGCTAGGATGTAGAAAATGAAAGTGTACCTGCTTAAGTGAAATTTAATTAGTGTTCAAATAAAGGGATTTTTGGTGTTGCAAAATGCAATATTGCCTACCTTATTAAGTCTTTCGGCTAATGCATGAACGAATCCGATTAAGCTAGATTCACTAGTAACCAGGGGATATGCATTATCTACCCTTAATATAATTCATGATTTTGGCTCTATAATCTCTCTACTAGCTAAGGGTAAGGTTGTATACTTTGGACCTCCCCAGATCCCGCATATTAGTGAGATTCCTACTGGGTATGTTTGATTATATCCTCATCTAATTAAAATATAAAATTACTCTAATGACTTTCATGAATCAAAAGATCTTTTTATCTAGTATATAACAATATAATTTTATATATTTAAATTAAAAAAGGTTGTTCGGATAAGATCTTTGTTTATTTAATGAAAAACCTCGACATTCTATTACTTGATTTGATAAGAGTATGAACTTTTTGTAATAGTAAATTAAAGATCGAAATTTCCTATTGTCTATTATACGAACTTGATGAAACAATATAATTTGTTATATCGAAGATTGAAAATAGCATAAAATTATAGGAAGACAATAACACAACTCTTTAAAAAATCAACCAAATATTAACGACCATAAAGAACTCCTCAACTTGCAGCACCAAATATTATGAGAATAAGAAACTTAACAATGAAATAAACACCAAGATTTACATTAAAAAAAACCCTTCAATGTAGAGAGAAAAAATCACGAGACAAACTGACAAGCAAATCCGCTACACTCACTAAGGATTTACAAAGAAAAGTTAATTTCTCACCTTGTAACAACAAGTTGTCTCACAAAGTTTCAAGATTGAACCCAAAGTTGATATCACAATCAACAATCACTCAAACTAATATCAAAACTAATCAAACAAGGATGAGAATACAATACTATTTATTCTCTCTCTATTTTTCCTTACTTTGAGATGTTATGACCGCACTCTCTATAAAACCTATGTCTTTTTCTCTTTTATATCATGAAATAATTGTACATGGTTACAAAGAGTTACAAAATCTCCACAAAAAGCTATGTCTCTTCACAAGGGTGTGTATATGACCGTGCATGTCTTCAATCTTCAGACGTTCCTTCATATGTTTATAGAGACTTACATGATTAATCCACATGACTGTTAAGTCAGGACACGATTGTGTAGCACTTTAAACGATCGTGTATCTCTCCGAAATAGATTGTTTCATTTTGTCTTCATTTGTTCAACCTACCCATGAACTATAAAGTCGTCTATATACCAAAAGTATCAAAATAGGGATGAACTTTGAACAATCTCCCCCTCCAACTTATAAGGAAACTCGTTATTCTCCATCATCTACTTGAGAAACATCCCGACAAGCTTACTACAAAGTTCATGCTTGTTTTTGGGAAGTACTTTAGTCAACATATCAGCACCTTTCAAATCCGTATGAACCTTCTTCAATATTAATTATTACTCTTCTATCACGGACATCAAACAATGATATCTAACGTTTATGTGCTTTGTACAAGAATGATACATAATATTTTTGCTTAAGTCAATAGCATATTGACTATCACAAAATACTACATAATCTTCTTGTTTTACATCCCACTCTTGAAGGAACCTTTTTAACTAGAGCATCTTTTACAAACTTCTACTGCAGCTACCTATTCTGCTTCAATCGTTGATAAAGCCATACACTTTTGTAGCTTGGATTGCCATGAAATGGCTTCCCCTGCAAACTTGAACAGAAAACTTGGAGTATATTTCTTTCATTAAGATCTCCAGTCATATCAATATTCGTAAAATCTTCTAGAGTTAGTTCATCATTACTAAAGCACAAACTCCACTTCGATGTGTCTCTCAAGTATCTTAGAATCCATTTCACTACTTCCTAGTAAACTTTCTCGGATTTAGCAAGAATCTGCTCACTATCCTAACAACTTAAACAATGTCTGGCCTTATGCACACCATTACGTACATCAAAGACCTTACGGTAGATGAATATTCAATAAAGGACATAACATATTTCTCCTTTTCTATTAAGGGACATGCGTACTTACACAACTTGAAATGAGATGCCAGTGGTGTGGTAATTGGCTTAACATGCTTTATATTGAACCCTTTTAGAACTCATTCAATATATCTCTCCTGAAATCACCTTTCTTCCTGTCTCGAGTTATCTTCATGCTTATAATCTATTTTGCCAATCTTAAATCTTTCATATCAAAATATTTGGACAAGTCCTCCTTTAACTTTTGGATTTGACCAATTTCTTACCCATAATTAGTATATCATCAATATAAAGAAGAAGATCAGTGCAGTTCTCACTTAAAAACTTCTTGAAATGCCACTACCTTGAAGCTTGTTTTAAGCCATATAGATTTTTCTTCAACTTGCAAACCATATTTTCCTTGCCTTTAGCTTTGAAACCTTATGGCTACTTCATATATATTTCCTCTTCAAATCTTCATGCAAGAAGGCTATTTTAACATCCAGTTATTCGAGTTTAAGATCTAATTGACCCAAAATTGTTTAGATTGAGGTCAAATTGACCAATGCTAAAAAGATTTCATCAAAGTTGATACCCTTCTTTTGACTGAATCGCTTCACTACCAGCCTTACATTGTGCTTTACTAGCTTGTTACTATCTCTGTTTTTCTTAAACACCCATTTATTCTTCAATGCCTTTTTGCCTTTTGGAAGCTTTACAAGCTTGTATGTATTATTCTTCTTTAAATAATCAATCTCCTCCTTCATGTCTTTACAAGATGCAACCTCTCTTGTGCTCCTGGAACATCATATCTCTGCTCCTAGAACACCACATCTCTGCTCCTGACCACCTTTTGCTTTTCTAGGTCATAAGTTCTTAAGTCAAATTGATCACCAACATATCCAACAAAAGTGCAAGGTATTAACTTCAAGTCAAGCTTATTTCTCTGATTTTTGGGTATATTTCTGAATACCTTGTAATCAAAAACTCTCAAATGATGATATGTGAGATCCTTTCTAGTCCATGCTCTCTCAGGAATCTAAAAAACTAACAAAATTGAGGGAGCTTGATTAATTTGGTAGATCACAGTTTAGATTGTTTCTCCCCAAAATGTCTTTAGCAACATAGACATTCTGAGTATGCAACAAACCTTCTCCACAATGGTTTTGTTTATCATCTCTGAACCTAATTATATTGTGGAGTCCATGGTTCAATTTTCTCATGTCTAATGTTATGTAATGTATAATATTCTTCAAACACCTTGGAAGTATACTCCATTCCATTATCTGTTTGCTGGCACTTCAGCTTCTTCTCAGCTTTCCTTTCTACCATAACATGAAATTTATGGAAAGTTTTAGATAGTTGACTCTTAGAGTTCAACATATACACCAAAGTCTTCCTTAAAGCATCATCAATAAATGTAACAAAATATTTGCTATGCTCGGGGCCGTCGGGTAAGGATCACGCGAATAGGAAGTCTGAAGCATTCAAGTTTGAAGGATTGGCAGCGTGGAAAGTGGCGGGTTCGCCGTAGCGAGCGCCTCATTGGCGAAGTTAGTCGTGGCGAACTCTCGAGGTTCAACGAGAAAACTCTTCGAGAAAATTTTGCTGCGGTGAAAGTTGGGCCTTGCCGCAGCGAAGTCTCAAAATTCAACAACAATACATTCTCTTAAAGAGGTTAACCGAAGCAAACTTTGAACCTCGCCGCGGCGAAACCCTCGGACAAAACCCAGAACCCAATAATCCATCAACACAATTTTTCACATACATTTCCAACACATCCAAGCCTATTACTAACAACAATTCACAATCTAAACAAGGAAATTAATAATGAGCAAGCACAAAAGATCTTCATCAAAACCGCATTTCATTTCTTAATTCAAAAGAGTTGAACAACTTTAGTTATATATCAAAAGCCATACTATTGACTTAATACAATATACAAAAGTGAAATGATGCTCATGTTGATATGCTTATAAAGCTATCCTCAACAGTTGTAGCTACTAACTTAGTACAAAAGTCTTTAACTATCACGGAGTTTCCGATGCCTTGCAAGGATTAACGATCTTCTTGATCTACACCTAAAGAGTGGAAGGTAATGGGGTGAGCTGCGAAGCTTAGTGGCTTATACATTTATAGCCATTGGCAACGAGCCATACATTCAAGCATATATATATATACATGTAACAATTTAATACTCAGTAATTTAAACTCATAACTCATTACCGTAATGTCACCACATAAAATATATCATGTAATTTATCGATCATAACATAACACTCAATTATCCATCATGCTTAATCAATTAATGATGAAATGCACAACAAATGGCTCGAGAGTTCCGTGGAACAAAATAGATAAATTGAAGTTTATATCGTGAACAAAACGAGTCCGATTTCTCTGGATCTTGTGGCCTCAAGTGAGCAGCTGGGAGAAGGCTATATGTTAACGTGCACGTGACTAACGAAACATTCCTCTCTTGCCCAAACACAATCAAATTTCAATACTTAAATTATTTCACTCACATTCATACTTTTCATGCTCATCATGCTTTTTCGCTTTTCATTTATGAAAAATGCCATGACATTTTCAAGGCATAACATGATCATAATCACAATGCATTTTCAACAATTTCCATAGTTCAAAACAAGCAATTTAACACACAATATACAAGCACGACAATTTGCCCATGCTACACAACAACTATAATTATATTACCGACCTAATTTCGCTTGAAAATCCAAGTTCAATATTGTCTTTCCTCTTACTCTTGGATAAGATTTGCTTGGTTTCCTATAATAAGCCAATTTTCCATTCAATCCAAATTCAATAAAATCATAAAGCTTCAATAATCAAAAATGCTAAAATGGACCATAACCCTTTCAAAATCCAGACTTTTGGGTTAGTTTTCTATGACCATTTTGATCAGGTAAACGAAAAAATTCGATAACAATTTCTTCTAGACAAATGTCCCCCATCGACTTAAGTTTCTAATAACACCTAAATCATTCAATTTGGTTCAGAAATATTGGAAGTTATACCCCAAACATGTTGGGACTATCCTTATGCTGAAACAATATTATATACTCAACTTCTATCCAAAACTTGAGATCTATAAAAATTTAATTAAAACTTTGTTTCTTCAAACAACTTGTAGCCATATATTTCTAGTTTACTCCGAATCAAAAATCACTCCATTTGGATCAATACAGAAAAAGTTATGTCCAAAATACCGAAGCATGTTCGGTGCAGGAAAGTTTGAGTTCGTTGCGGTGAAGCCGCGATGGCGAACTTTTACAGAAACATCCGAATTTCAGCCCCTTTCAACCCATTTTCTAGATTTCTCACCCCAAACATCTTATACCTAACACATCTTATACAAAAATCATCCTTTCTACTTCATTTCAACCCAATATCATTGACAAATGCATCATGATCTATCTTTGATCTTTAACCCTAAAAGAGAACATTTACCTATATCATTCATCAACAACTTCCTACACACATTCAACTTCATATAACCATACTCATGATATTTAAAGCATAACTTACTTGATTAAGCTCCAAATTCTTCAAACTCTTCAAGATCTTCAAAACCCTAGCTTCCTTCTTTTCTTTTCTTCTTCTTTTCTCTTCTTTTCTCCCTTCTCTTTTGCTTCTCATGACACTATCCCCTCTTCTTCTTAATCCAAGACAACATTTTTTTTTCTAATCTTCCAATTTTGCCCTTCATGTAATTAGTCTTTCCAAAAATGACCCTCCTTTATTTAATCCAAAGTCTACTTACCTTAGGCCATTTATCTAATACCTTAATCAAACACTAATTTAATTCTAACTTTGGCATAATAATTAAACTCCAAATAAAATGGTTTATCTAGCAAGACCACAAAAATTTATTTAGATCATGCTTAATAAAATAAATAAATAACATTTGGGGCCCAACACCTCCTCAATAAGGCCACAAACATCTGAATCACCAACTCCAATAACTCTAACTTCCCTATAGAACTTCTTTTGAAAGAGACTCTATGTTGCTTTCCAGCCAAGCAATGATTACATGGATTAAGTGATTGTGAGTTCTTAACCAGGATAATGAATTTTTCAGCTAGAAACTTTAATCCCTCCTCACCCATGTGTCCCAATCATCAATGTCACAGATTTGGTGAAGTTCATTTTTCGATTGCGTATACTTCTCCACCATCACACGCCTTTAAGTATGTCTTGTACGATGAGCAACATAACTCTCATCAGGTAACCGTCATTGTGCCTTTGACATTTTCCACTTCTTATCCTTGAAAGTGTGCTGAAATTCTTTTTAATCTAACACATTATTTGATAACAAATTTAGCCTTAGATTAGGGATGTGTCATAGTTCGGTAAGCATCTGACATTTTTTGAACTTGTATTTCACCCATGCTAACTATCTTGGCGAAACTAGTCTCCCATCTTTGCACTCCCAAAATCTCTGCTCTTGTAATTTGAGAAGTATTCTACCTTTAGAACACAATGATAAGATGCTCTAGTGTCAATCAGCCATTCAGAACCAAAATTGATGACGTGGAAGCATTCAATAGTCGCATAAACTGGGAACAACTCATCATCTGTGCTTGAAGTTGTTGCTATTGTATTTTTATCATCACCATCATTCTAATGATCTTACTTTTTTTTATCCCTCTTCCACTTTTAGCAGAACCTCTTGATGTGTCTTGGCTTATCACAATAGTGACATGTATCCACGTCTTTGTCACTTTTTGACTTTGAACAATTCTTAGACTTGACACAATCTTTAGGATCCCTACTCTTGTTCCTTCCTTTGCTTTCTGTCACAAAGGCCTGCACGTTGTCATCTTTGATCTCCCTTCTTCTAATTTCTTCATTAAACATGCTCTCTTTAATTACATTCAAAGAGAGCACACCTTCAGGAGCTAACTTGCTAATCGTTACCACTAGCGTCTCCTAACTATCTGATAATAAACTCAACATAAATAAAGCTTGAGTTTCATCATCAAGAATGATTTTCATTGTAGTAAGCTTGTTGATTATGTCCTGAAAATCACTTAGATGCTTTGGAACTGATTTCCTAGCCTTCAACTTCCAGTTTTTGAGTCTCTTAATCAGAGAGGCCTTGTTTTTAGTTGTCTTCCTTTCATACAGACCTTTTAGCTTCTTCCATAGCTCAAAAGGATCTGTTTCTTGAGACACGTGGTTGAATATGTTGATATCAATCTATTGTTTAATAGTGCCTAGAGTTTTTTGCTTCATTTTTTCCCATTCTCTATCAGACATCTTTTTAGGTTTGAAGGAACATCATCGTTCACACCTTTATCCACATCAATAGGATCAAAAGATCTTTGCAATACAAAAGGTCTTCCATTATGGGCCTCCAAATTGAGTAATTTGATGACGTTAACTTGACTATAAAGCTGTTTCTACCTTCAATTATGATGACTTTGATACCACTTATAGGGGGACAATAACATAAGTCTCTAAAGAATCAACCAAATACCAACAATAATAAAGAACTCTTCAACTTATAGCAACAAAAAAATTAGAATAAGAAACTTATTGATGAAACAAACACCTAGATTTATGTAAAAACACTCCAATATAGAGGAAAAAATTACGAGACAAACCGACAAGCAAATCAATTATACTCAATAAGGATTTGCAAAGAAAAGTTGAACTCGCATCCTACAACAACAAGTTGTCTCACAAAGTTTTAGGATTGAAACCAAAGTTGATATCGTAATCAATAATCACTTAATCCAATCCAAAAACTAACCAAACAAGGATGACTATTTGCCTTTCTGTGTTTCCTCACTTTTGGATGTCATGGCCGCACTCTCAACAAAAGACTACATCTTTTTCTCTTTTATATTAATAAATAAGTTTTTCTTCACTATACGCGGTCATGTAAATGATTGTGCATTTTTAGCACCGCCTCACTTGCAATTGTACACAATTACAAAGAGTATACGATTTCCACACAAAGGCGTATACACGATTGTGTATGTATTCGATCTTCACACGTTCTTTTACACTTTTATAGAGACTTTACGGTTGTGTAAGTCAAGATGCGGGCATGTAGCACTCTACATGGATGTGTATCTCTTCAATAAAGATTATTCCATCTTGTCTTCACTTGTTTGTCATTCTCACAAACCATAAAGCCGTGTATGATCACCAACAATCTCAAAATAAGGTTGGATACCGAACAAAAATTGCATTATAATCATTGGGCTTGAGGACTTTCTTGTAATGGAAAAGAACAAACACATGCGTTGATACAAATAATTTTAAGGAACTATACGTGAAAGTCAACAAATAATGAAGAGTCATTTACTCTCTTATCCTTAAACATGATGAAATCTAAATGATTGTGGACCATGGTTATAACTGATAATTTTTAGCGCCATATTCATATTATAGTCACCATGTAGATGTCAAAGTTTGTCCATATAACTGAAACCAATCCATATCATGTCTCAACTTTTTATTTAGAGCCGAGCTGCAACATTGTTTTCGTTCATTTCTATGAGGTGATGCGTTGTTTTCACAAATCTTTTTGTGTTATCTTAACAATTTGACCTATGAATTAATAACAGGTAGAACTGTTTTAGATGGAAAATGGGAGGATGATTTAAGAAATTGAGAACATAGGCTATGGGTATATATGTTTAGGTTATAATAAATTTCTTAATTATTTGAACGATTTTTAGGGTGCATGAGTCCCTCTAAATAATGTAGTGCAACTATAAAGTGTTTATTTAGAAAAAATATGTTTTCACAGCCTGATCGAATTAAATCAATTCAACGAGAATTGTAAAGCGTGTTCGATACGAAACCCATCCGTCGTCATTTGTCACACTAGCCTTGTACCTTTTTATAATTAATGACATTTCCAGGAAAAAAAACAAATGCAACCAGACTAGATCCCTACACACGGGACGAATTTATCAGTTATCTCCTTAGTTTAGATTTATTTTTAACTCATTCATAGATTTATCGTATTACAGCTATAGTCTGAGTCCGAGTCCGAGTCATAGTGATGCAGAAACAAATTAAAAAAGAAGTTCCCTGTGTTGGAACAGACGATCTTGTGGGGAAATCAGATCCTTTATCTAATTTTATTCTGTCTTATTCTGTCTCATAAAATTTTAATCATTTATTTTGTGAGACTTACACAGGACTCACGCGAGATTTACGCGAGATCTATATAAATAAATGGCTGAAATTTATTAGACACAATAAAATATCATAATATTGAACAGGCGATTTGAATTATCTCGAGGGAGCCCCGTGGTTACTTCGTTCCATAAATACGTGGGTGCGCAAATGACTAGTTATACAAAAAACATAACACTCTTCTCTTAGCTGTTTGCTGTTTCTTTGTTGTCAAGCCAAGCCCACATCATTCCTTTAAAACTTTCTTGTTACAAGAAACATTAAAAAATGTGTGGGATACTAGCTGTTCTGGGATGTTCCGATGATTCTCAAGCTAAAAGGGTTCGTGTGCTGGAGCTGTCTCGCAGGCAAATTTCTCTTTCATTCTTGTTATTGCGAATGTATTAATCACGGTTGATTGATTTGTAGGGAAGAAAGTGGGGCCATTTGTTAAGGATTCGGAGCAAGGAACTGATATTATGGATGCTATTGCTTTGTCACCTTTAACAGATTGAAGCACCGTGGTCCGGACTGGAGTGGACTCTACCAGCACGGTGACTGCTACTTGGCTCATCAACGTTTAGCTATCATTGATCCTGCTTCTGGTGATCAACCTCTGTTCAATGAGGACAAAAGTATTGTTGTTACGGTAGCCTTCTCTACCATGGTTAATTTAGTGGACTCGGGCGTTCTGTACGTTGTCTTTCTACATTTTGTGGAGCAATGTGTAGTTGCTTTGGCACACCAACGTAACTATGCATGTACCTCCCACTGCAGAAGAACATCTGAATCTTAAATGAATTGTTTAATACAGGTGAATGGAGAAATTTACAATCACCAAGAACTAAGGAAGCGTTTGTCAGATCACAATTTCAAAACGGGCAGTGACTCTGATGTTATTGCGCATCTGGTAGCTATCTTGATATTCATTCAACCTATAATCATCTCAAACATTTTCTACTTTTTTTTCCTTTGAAACCTTATCTTTGAATAGTATGAAGAGCATGGAGAAAATTTTGTGGACATGTTGGATGGCATGTTCTCATTTGTGCTATTGGACACTCGAGACAACAGTTTCATTGCCTCCCGTGATGCCATTGGAATCACCTCCCTCTACATTGGCTGGGGACTTGATGGTAACTTCTTCTCCACTCACTTTGGTCGCTTATGTGTCTTCCAAGTTCTAAAATTCCATGAATTCTCATCTCATGTTGTTGTGCCCAGGATCAATTTGGATTTCATCCGAATTGAAGGCTCTGAATGATGACTGTGAACATTTTGAGTGCTTTCCTCCTGGTCACTTGTATTCCAGCAGGTCAGGGGGGTTAAGGAGATGGTACAATCCTCCTTGGTTCTCAGAGGCTATTCCATCAGCTCCATATGATCCGCTTGCTCTAAGAAGTGCATTTGAAAATGTGAGTCTTATGAGATACAGACTTTAACTATAACACACGCTGTTACTGTAAAAACATCAAATAAGAGGATATCCGTGGGATTATAACTCATCACCAAATACAATCCGTGCAGGCTGTCATCAAAAGACTTATGACTGATGTGCCTTTTGGGGTTTTGCTATCTGGTGGCTTAGATTCGTCTTTAGTTGCCTCTGTCACAGCTCGCCATTTAGCAGGAACCATAGCTGCCCAGCAGTGGGGAGAGCAGCTCCATTCTTTTTGTGTTGGCCTAGAGGTGAGTGCCAATTGCAATTATCACAAAATTACCACTCTTCTTCAAGAGATTCTATCCTTGATGAAGTTTCCTATTCTTAAGCAGGGTTCACCTGATCTGAAGGCTGCAAAGGAAGTTGCAGATTACTTGGGAACTGTTCACCATGAATTTCATTTCACAGTTCAGGTACTAGAAACCCGAATGTTAAGGACACGACTTCATGATATGTTTAAGACAACCGCAGAATATTAACTGTATGTCTTTGGTACATGACAACGGTACAGGATGGAATTGATGCCATCGAAGATGTCATTTACCATATTGAAACATATGATGTTACAACTATTAGAGCAAGTACCCCTATGTTCCTTTTGTCAAGGAAAATAAAGTCTTTAGGAGTGAAGATGGTTATTTCTGGTGAAGGTTCTGATGAGATTTTCGGTGGCTATCTGTACTTCCACAAGGCGCCTAACAAAGAAGAGTTTCATCAAGAAACATGCCGCAAGGTAACTGTATAACCACATTTGGCACATATTTTAGGTGTTCATTGAAAGATAAGTAAAGACATAAAAGCTGCATATTGCGCAAGGCTCTTTGCTTTGCGAGGAAGGTTATCAATTTATCAGCTTTCTATCTTTATTTTACAAAAAAAGCTGTTTCCGAAATTCGAAATTGTGATATTTCATTCACAAAAGAGTAATTTTATTAGTTGCTTCAAAGCTCACCCATGAAAGATAAGTAAAGACATGTGAGTAGATAATTCTACTCATTTATTATTTCCTTTGTGCAAGGCTCTTTGCTTTGTGAGGAGGGCTATCAATTTATGCAGCTTTTTATTTGTATTTTATAAAGAGGCTGTTTTCCGAAATTGTGGTATTTCGGTCATAATGGAGTAATCTTATTAACTGCTCCAAAGCTCACCCACGAAAGATAAGTAAAGACATGTGAGTAGATAATTATAGGCAATTATCCTCTCCTTTTTGCAGATCAAGGCCCTCCATCAATTTGACTGCTTGCGAGCTAACAAAGCAACGTCAGCTTGGGGTTTGGAAGTTCGAGTACCATTCCTAGATAAGGAGTTTATTAATGTTGCAATGGCCATTGACACTGAGTGGAAGATGGTAAATACAGCCGTTCATTTCTTTTCCGCCATCATTTAAGGGGGTGTTTCTTAGAGTTGCATTTTTTTTCTTTAAATTTTGTAGCTACGTCTCCAATAATGGTTTTAAGAAATTTCGTTCAATTTCAGATTAAACCCGAACAAGGACACATTGAAAAATGGGCTCTTAGGAAAGCCTTCGATGATGAGGAGCATCCCTATCTGCCCAAGGTACATAAGAACCATATTGCTTTACATCAATTAAACTACTCGGTGACTTTGTTTAAAATGCTATCTTCCAATTCTTGCAGCATATTCTATACAGGCAGAAGGAGCAATTTAGTGATGGTGTCGGCTACAGCTGGATAGATGGTCTTAAGGCTCACGCTACTCAACATGTACATAAATGATTAACCTTCGATGACATAAAATTTCGTTAATTATAGAAGGTTTATAAAATCCTAAATAATACTTTCAGGTGACAGACAGAATGATGCAGAATGCTACACACATCTTCCCACATAACACCCCTCCTACCAAAGAAGCTTACTACTACAGAATGATCTTTGAGAGGTTTTTCCCACAGGTAATTTAATCAGATTGATAACCATTACAGCAAAACAGTCAAGTCCTGATACTGATCTTGCTATATTTCTAGCAGAACTCAGCCAGGTTGACTGTTCCTGGAGGAGCTAGTGTAGCATGTAGCACTGCCAAAGCTGTGGAATGGGACGCTGCGTGGTCGGAAAATCTTGACCCGTCAGGCAGAGCTGCATTGGGAGTTCATCTTTCATATTATGACAAGCAGCAGGTAGTTTCCCACAGCAATGGAATGGTGCCACCAAAGATTATCAACAGCATAACTCGCATGGTGGAAATTAGTGTTCCAGAAGTTGTTATCAAAAGCTAACGGCAGCCAGAAGTTTGAACGTATTAGTTATTGTGGTAGAAAGTTGTGGCGTTCGGACTTTGGTTGGAATAATGGGTTACGAGAAAATTCCAAGGCGAGGCTCGTAATAATGGAATCCTTGTGTTGTCGCTACCGTCTTGTTTTAAGATAAGGTTTTGAAGTTGCCAATGTTATGTAATCCTGTCAAGTGTCAGTGCAAACTTTTGTTTTTCTTTCTTTTCATTGTTGTGTGTATTGGTGCGTGGCAGTAGCCTAGTCAATTGGTGCCTGCATTATGTCTATTCACCAAACTAGCTTGTGAAAAGAATAATCTGGATCTCCTTAGGAGCCTGGCCAAGCGGTTTGGTTGAGCATATTGGCCGCCCATTGTAAAAAAGTTACGCATTGCATGTTGTAAGGTCATTTTAGCTGTAATGCAAAATCTTATTTTCCTTCGGACTGTTTTTAAAGCACAAATAAAAGAAGAGCTAATCTATCCGGCGAAGAAAGATAATATCGCTGGAACCACTATACAAGGAAGGAGAACAGATGAATTAATAGCTTAAAACGACAAGACTTTTGATCACAATCAGACATGTTTTTAGTGTAACACGTAACATGAATCTTATTATGTGTCTAGGATTGTAAGTGAAAGGGAAAAAATAAAGTAAATGTGAAAATACTAGTTTTTGGTTCCATTACATTTCGAAGGAGTTTTCCAAGGCCATAATGGGTTCGAATCAATTGGGAATTTCACGGCAATTTCTCACCAGCATGTGGTTAATGCCAGTTTTCTCACAACATAAGCTCTTCCAACGAATCAGAGAATTTTGATACTTGCGAATGACATGAGCAATTGCAGGAGAACTTAATCTCTTTATATAATTTTTATATCAGGCTTCCCTATTACAGGCTTGATATAAGTTCGGTTTACACTGATTGAAATTTATTTTCTTCTTGAACTTTGACCCATTGAATTAGATCATTTATTGGGTCATTTTATTATTTTTATCTGGATCAAATTACGTAACTTAATCGAGAAGTCATTGAAAATCGATAAAATGCAATTAATTGTTGTTTAACTTTATGAAAAATGTCTAACATTCTCCTCCTTGGACAATAATTAATTGTGGTATTGACTTAAGTTTAAAAATAGTTTAAAAAATTCGATTAAGCCATACTACTGTATTAGTACCAAGTTTAAAAATTAAAACATTTGATCAAAGATAATGAAAGTCCAATTTTTTGTCCTGCAAGATTTTCGATATCGAAAGATATCAAACACATGTGTCATGTGTGACACAGGTCCAATAAAATCATGTATATCTAATAATATCTTATTAACATGAATGAGAAAATAGAATGTGACAAACTAATATGATACTTGTATGATCTAATATGTACCATCTTTAGTTTGTAGGTCTCGGTTTCTCTAAACTTTATGCTAAACTTTATCAGCAAAATCTTGTTTTTTCTTACCAAATGCTAAACTATATTAGAGAAAATCTTTTTGTTCTCTAACCGAATGCTAAACTACATTAGAGAACCTTTATGGCCTAGTGCACACCTGGGTATACATTAGACTATTAACTGCAATAGAGTACAGAACGTTCCTGATAGCCTCTCTCTCAACTTCATTCCTTGAACATTATGCCAAAAATAATCTCTCACCATGAGAGATAGATACTATGACAGGTCTACAATTAGCCATATTAAACCGTTGTAACACTCACTCAATGTATGCACTTTGCAAGAGGCTTAATAAATATTGAGATCTATCCTAGTGAATTTGTATGCCTAGGACAAAAGATGCCTTACCAAGATCCTTCATGTCAAAATGCTTGGCCAAAAGTTGCTTAACTTCATGCAACATGGTTAAGTTATTGGACGCAAACAATATATCATGCAGATACAACAGTAGGAAGATGACTTTGCTCTTCTTGACCTTATAGTACAAGCATTTTTCAACTTTGTTTTCTATAAAGTCTAAAGAGGTTAGAACCTCATCAAACTTTAGGTATCACTATTTGGAAGCTTGTATTAAACCGTATATTGATTTGGTCAATTTGCAAACCTCATTCGTCATTCTTTGATCCTAAAATCCTTTAGGTTGCTCCATATAAACTTTCTCATAAAAATCACCATTTAAGAAAGCGGTTTTAACGTCTATTTGATCTAGCTCTATGTCATAATGAGCTACTATTGTCATAATCACTCTAAATGCATCCTTCGAGGATACAAGAGAGAAGGTAACATTAAAGTCAACTCCTTCTCTTTGAGTGAACTCTCTGGCAACCAACTAAGCCTTAAACCGCCCAACTTTATCCTGAGTATCCTTCTTGGTCTTAAATAGTCATTTGCAACTAACGGGTCTACAATATTGAGGCAAATCAACTAGTTCACATACCTTATTGTGATGCATGGATTGCATCTCATCCTTCATTGCTTCCCACCACAAGTATGTATAGGGTTTAGAAACAACTTCTATAAAAGTAACGAGATCTACAACATATCATATATCATAGTCTTGTTCACCTAGATAGACTATGTAATTAAATGAGATAGTAGGGCGTCTCTCTAGTGGATCTGCATAACTACATTGGTTCTTGAACCCTAGGAACCTCTACTTGCACAGGTATAGATTCATGTTCCTGCATAAGCATTGTACTCGAACCTTAATCCATTGGACCTGATTATATGAGCAGCGAATACAAAATAATTGTAGTATTCGTCCTGTTATCACCTGAAGGCTGAGAGGGCTCACTCTCATCATGGAGATCGTATTCCAAAAAATTGTCAGTTTGTGATTCCACTATCTAGCTCCTCTTTCTCTACGGTAAAATGTAGTCTTTAAGTGGTTGGGATAACCTACTAGATAGTAATGCGTAGAACAAGGTGTAATTTACTTTTATAAGAATTATATAATTGTACCTCAGTAGGGTAGTCTCATACATGAATGTGTAAAAGGCTTAGTTTCCTACTAACCTAGAGTTCAAAAGGCATCTTAGGCACTGACTTACTTAGGACTCTGTTTAATATATACAATGTCATCTTATCGGCTTCACCCCAAAGGTAATCGCGTAGGTTAGTCTTGTTTGCATCGACCTCATCATATCCTTTAGGGTGCAGTTAAGCTTTTTGGCTACATCATTTTACTCAGGATTACATCACATAGTGAACAGAGTCACTATTCCAATCGATTTCAAATACCTAGCAAATGGACATGTTTCTTATCCTATAACACCATGTTTGCCATATTACTCTCCTCCCCAATCAAATCTGACAATCTTGATTGATTTTTCCAATTGGCTCTTAACCTTAGTCTTGAAAATCTTGAATTTATCAAGAACTTCAGACTTTTTCTTAAGTAAGAACATATAATCGTAGTGAGAATAAACATCTATAAACACCATAAAATATCTAGAATTGCATAACGTAGCTATATAGGGTCCACTTATGTCCGTATGTATGAGATCTAACAAGCCAGAAGTAAGAGTTGACCCCTTTTTCCTTTATCTTGATTAACTTACCTTTGCAACAATCAACACATATTTTCATATCACCAATGTCTAGAGTTAGGAGAATGTTTTCCTTTATCAATCTCTCAACTCTATCTCTGGAAATGTGGCCCAAGTGTCTATGTCACATCATGTATGACATTTCCTTTATCAGAGGTCTTTTACGAGTCACAGGTTCGACAATATAAAAAGAAACATATATTTCATTAGGGGTAAGACACATTTTATATAATCCGTAAGACAAGAAGGTAGTTCTGATATGTTTTGCATTGATAGATATATTTACAACTGAAGTAACAATTATAAAATGATAACCCTCTTTATCCAAAACTGACACAGAGATCAAATTCTGTCTAAAATACAATATATAAAATGTATCCCATAAAACAAGTACAAACCTCGTATTGAGGTTCAACGCTACATCCCTTACATATAAAACATCTACTTCTTTATTATTGTTGACCATCAGCTTCTCCTCCCCTTTAGTTGACTTTCTCGTGGATCTGAACCCCTACATTGTGGAAGCAACATAATTAGATGTTCCACTATCTAGCCACCAAGAACTCGATATGACTATAGCTAAATTGGATTCATAAATCATATAGGCCGAGGAGTTACCTGAAAGCTCCTATTTGACTTTCCAAACTTTATACTTCTAGCAGCTGGATTTCCTATGCCATTTCTTCTTGCAAAAGAAGTACCTCATGTTCTTTAAGTCTTGTGAACCCTTTACAATGTTAGACTGACTAGTCTGTATATGTGGAGAGGGTTTGGATTTCTTACCTTAAACTTTTGGGGCTTAGCCTTCCCTTTGCCTTTGGCTGCATACAAGGTTGTATAAGGAGTGCTCTTCAGCTTCTCCTTTATTGCAACATATCAGGAAATCAAGGCATTAATATCCCAAGCCTTATCCGGCGAAATGCATTAAGTGACCAGCATTTCAAACTCTCACGGGAGAGTATTAAGTGCTTGGTGCACTATCAATATATCAGGAATGGGAACATCTAGTGCCTTCAGTTTACTTTGAAGCTAGACCATCTTTATAATGTATTCCCTTCCACCTCCTTCTCCAGTATACCTCATGGAGAACATATCCTTAATCAAGGTACTCAACTCAGCATTGGACGAGACCTTTTACCTTTGGAAAACATTGTTCATAAATTCCTTCGCTATGGTAGTGTCCGACAGTCCACTTAGTAGATTATCTGGGATTGGCCTCTTAATGGTCAAATAGCACATCATGTTTGGCCGCTTGTAGATTGCAAAGGCATCCTTATCATCTTCTGAGCTGATATCCGTAAGTGGAGAGGGTCTCTTTGTCAGCATAGCTATGTTGATGTCCGCCATCTCTAAGACAAACTCAACATCCTTCTTCCTCTTCTTAAAATTGAAACCGGTCGGGGTTTCAATGATAATAGCATTGATGTTGACATAAAATGTGACAGCAAGAAGACAATGTAAAGATCATCACAAATGCAGAATAACAACGATACTCAAAGCATTAAAATAATATCTACATTGAGAATCCAACCACACATATTATGAAACACCCTTGGGCTGAATGCATAATATATGCAATTAGATCACCACTTAAAAGCAATCAGAGTACAAGTTATAAACTCTCATGACACTACCACCTTTAGGTAAATATGTCATTTAACCAACAACTTCCTCTATCTAATGCCTTTATGCACATCTTAAAATCGTATGTAAGGTCAATACTTTTGGCAGAATAGCCAAACATAAGACCAAAGACATGCCTCAGCATGCAAGCAGAATAATTCAAAATACTGACTCGAAAGGTCATTTTGGTGACTACATTCTCATCAATACCCGAAAGGTCCACAAATACAAATGATACATCTTTATTTTATCCTCACACTCTATCTGGGCATATAGTATATGAAAATGTAACATCAATAAATGCCAAAAACTGAATGCACAATTAAATTATCGCATATTAGTGCTGAAAACATTGCCATTAAACTTTATTTGAGACTTCCGTAGCAAAAAATCTCAATCTAAGTGACTATCGCACATTACCGAACACTTAACCTATCACACAAGACACAAAAACATTAAATGTCTCCCTCATGTGAAGTTCGAAGAACGAAAATTCATTCAAAAACAAATTTAGAATGCCTTAATTCCTTTTTCTATAATGAACGTAATTAATCCAAAAAAATTTTAAAAATTCCCTTGACCCAGAAACTGACTCAAAAGGATCTATGACACCCTTACGGGAATTTTGAATTTTCCTTTTGACCACTGTGCAGCCCTTGTCGTGCACACTTCTTACGCGCATCGATGCGCTTGTCGCTCTGGCGCATGTGCCACACGTCGAGACATGTGTTAGGCGCGTGTGATGTATAGGCCTATCCTGATGCTGCCACTCAGAGTTCGCACCGTGTGTGGCGCGCCACTGGGTGGTGGACCCACGTGTTGGTGTCTGATTGGTGCGTACGATGCATGCATCAGACCAATCGTCTCGGGAGTGGTACTATAGCTGTATCTCAACGGTTCTCCCCCTTTCTGACAACAGGCAATTTTCGACAAGATTCAAGCCAGTTTTTTAATCTCTATGACTCGTTTTTGACCCATTTCTTAATGCTACACACGTGTAGTCCACTTTTACGCATCCATACACGTGAAAAATCGAAAAACAAATCAAAACTATTCGAAACCCTTATGGATAAAAACTAAAAAAATTCGTTTTTAGCCACTTGATCACGTAACCTCTCTAATATCACATGTAACATATAACATGATTTTTATTACGTGCTTCGGATCATACATGAAACGGAAATAAACGAAGTAAATGCGGAAATACCTGTTTTCGGTTCCATCACACTTCGGAGGAGCTTTCTGAGGCCATAACAAGCTCAAATCAATCGAGAACTTCTCACCGGCACATGGTTAACACCTTTTTACAGTTTTCTTATAACGTAAGCTCTCCTAACGGGTTAGAGAATTTTAATGCTTACGAATGACATTATCAATTGCAGAAGGCCTTAATTTCTTTATAGCTTTCATATCGGGCTTTCCCATCACAAGCTTGATATATGGTCCAATATACATTAATCGAGGCCCATTTTTCTCCTGGGCTTCGACCTATTGACTTAGATCATTTATTGGATCACTTTATTATTTTTATCCAGATCAAATTATATAACTTAACCGATAAGTTATTGAAAACTGATAAAATGTAATTAATTATTGTGCAAATTTACGAAAAATGTCTAACATTTAGAG
>JAOTAX010000196.1:16136744-16147995 GCA_025629825.1 Erythroxylum guanchezii | reverse complement strand
GGGAGAATGTATGTGTTTGTTTGAATGGCTTAATGTTGGATGTCGGATTCAGGATTTTGGGACTTTCGTCGCGACGAGGCTAGTAGTCATCGCGGCGAACTCCCATTGGTTCGCCGCGACGAACCGATATGTCGTCGCAGCGAGGAATGGCTTCGCCGCAGCAAACTCCTCTTTGCTGCCACGCTAGGATTTGTTTTAATTGAAAACCTTTCCGCTTTTATCTCATACGACTGTCCCGACGAGTCACCCCGGATTCAGCCTTGGGGGTCGGGACTCGGGCCTAACACTCTTCGGTATCAAAAAGTGATAGTTGGGCTCCGAAAACGGGGTCCAACAATATGAATACAAGGTTCAAGTGATATTCAAGTAAGTAGTTTAACTTAATCCATCAAGACCACAACCAATGTCAAAGGTAAATAAAAGAAAGAAATAGGTTCATAAATATGGGACTTTGTGAGGTAAGAAACCTCAAGCACCAGTAATAAACAAGTAATAACCCGACAAAGATTACAGGCATAAATTAAAGTTTTATTGTGTTTTATATGAAACTTTAATTTAATGACTCTCTTTAGATGAACATTAAGTTTTGAACATTATTATTGACATTGTCTTTTGTTATATTGCCCTAAGTGTTGATGAAAAGTTATGAATTACTATTTTGTAAATGTCAAGAGCTTTTATATTCTAACTTAATGGACAAAAATTTTTCAATGTTACATAACTAATGCAAAAAAAATTTATGCAAGAAATTAGTTTTATAAACTTTTAATACACGAGCAGTAACATTAACCATAATTTTAATATATTTGCTTATGCAAATTACACTGCAATAATTTTAACCATTAGCAATATAGATATGATAACATGAACAAAAACTCATGCTTAAGTTGCCTTCATCTTTTATTTCATAATTAATCAACTTCAAGATGCATTAATAAGTCACATAAAACCAAACCAAATTCATATATAAAGGGTCCTTCTACTTTTACACTCACCCCAATCTTGATGGCAATTGCAAACACATAATACCCATAACTCTTATTATCAACTTCAGCATTATAGTTTTTTGGTTCTGACTTATTTGTCTTCTTCAACAAAACTCTTTAGCATATGGGAGGATCAACTCCTTTAAAAAACCTACAACCTCAAGAGAAACTAGGAACATTCCCTTCTTAAGGACTTGTTTTTCTTAGTTACAAGCTATTTTTATCAGCAAGAAACCAAATCAATCTCTTTGTATTAACTATTTCTTTCTTAAGAAGGGAAGAGTCGTGTCGTAGAACGCAAGCTTATCAAATTCTTAGTTACAAGCTATTGTATCAGGAAGAAACCAAAGCAATCTCTTTGTATTAACTATTTCTTTCTTAAGAAGGGAAGAGTCGTGTCGTAGAACGCAAGCTTATCAAATTCACCAAGCAGGAGAATTGTTTGCCTGCACAACATAAGAACCAACGGGAGCAAATGAGTGACAAAGTACAAATGATTCATTTATCAGAAATGAGCTTGTGTCTGCATATGTAGACATACTCTTATTGATGTTGACTATAGAATAAAACCCGATCTTGAGACTCTCCTTCCTTCACATTTGTGCAAGAAGTTATTTACAAAAGATTGAGGTGGAATGCATGACGGAACATATCCTCAAAAATGACAAGCTAGAATTGGGTCTGACTGGAATGGTTGTTATCAGGAACGTAACAAGTTCTAGATCAGTCAGTTATAGCCTATGCAAATAAACCAAAACTCAGTGCTGACACACTAATATCTTTCGTCGCTGGTAGCATTTCAAAATATCATTACTACGACCACTACTCCCCTTGTTGAAAGTGCTTGTATCGTTATTATCACCAATTCGTCTATTCTGGAAATCAGAATGCTCAATCAAGAAGTCCAGATTGACTTTGCTTCCGGAAGGTTCATTTGCAGGATGGATTGGGTGGTTCATCTGTTTGAGCCAAAAAAAAAAAACAAAAAGAAATGAATAATTTGCTCAAAACAGAAAACGACAAAAACAAATAAGAGCCACAGTAATCACCTGATGGCTTTTATCATTACTACTTCCATGCCCTGCAGAAATGCTGGCAAGAAACAATGAATAATCAGCAATAATAGCATAAGTAATTAGCGTATATGCCCTTTTAGCACTTAAAAGAATATTTGTAAATGTTCTAGTATGAAGGAAATGTGCATTCATCTCTTAAAGGGAAATTTGAAGTTATACTATATGATTTGAATATCTTTGAAAACTTATTTAAAATTGTTTCGTTCACGAAAGGTGTGTTCTAATAAGCTTGTGTAAATGGTCTTGTAAATATTTTCATCTTGTTTGCTACCTATTCATAAAGCAGCAAAGTCAACTAGCTGCTTCATCTTCCCTGAAAATGTCCATTAAACTTACCCTGATCCTTGAGGTTAGCTTTTTATTGCATTTTGTGGCATCTACAGAAATTTAATAGATGGAAAACCTTTTCAGCGAATTAGTAAAGTAAGCAGACTTGTAAAACCTTGCTTCAATTTGAGAACTGACTGCTTTAATTGACGTTGTACATCTAAGTTATTATAGCAAAACAGCCTGTTGTTCTCTTCACTAAATCTCGCACAAACCACACCTTGTAACATATAGATTGACAGAGGAACTCCTTCCTGTGAGGCAACTCTTAAATCTAGTTTCACATCAAGGCGTACTTACCAGCTTATTATGACTTTTCACATTTAAGTCCTAGATGATTTATTTTGATGACTTATTTTCCTCGGAATTTACAAAAATTAGGTAAAGTGAGTGATAAGTGAGACATACTCCTCCAATCCTCGCTCTACATTTCCAATCTCCTCAGTTTGATCTACTTGGAATACTTCAGATACAACACTAGATCTATCCATATCAATACTTTCCCTGCTTCTGCAAGCACCATCATCACGTGCAGGTTGCAAATCTGTAAAAGAGAATAAAAGAATATTATTACAATGATACGCCTTAGCTACACTGGAAAAAGGAAAATGATCAACTATTTTAAAAACCTCTTGTAAGACTTGATTCAGAAGGAGGGGACTTCATTAGCTGCTTGTGGCACATGACAGTCCCCTGAAAATCCAAGAAAGTGCAATCCACGAACTGCAATCTCTCACAGTCGGTCATCTTTCTAAACCCAAATGAGCCCGTCCACGTGTTTAAGACACTATGAACTGCAGGCAAGACTAATCTCTGGACTCCTAATTCCATTAGCTTCTGCAGAAGATGACCACGAACAACAATGAAAATGCTGATCTAAAGAGAGCAAAAAATTGGAAAAACATAAGCAATAAGAGGTTGCTGTATTTTGGAAATTGTGCTGTGGATTTAGGAAGTAAAAAATACGAGGGAAAGGAGGGCATGATATCCTCTCTGCATTTTTTCGTTCTTAAAAATGGTGTGAGGCAATGGCAAAACGAAAGAGCATCAAGTTTCTGTTGGTAGGTCATTAACTTCTTTTCATTCAACATCTTCAGTAGAATAGGCTGATGAGATTAAGATATAAAACTGCACTAGTGAATGAAACATAACAAATAAAAGAAAGGAGAATGAAGGCAAAAGGTTTCTAAAGAAGGAAGATGTAAAACCAAATAATAACATGGGTATCTTAAATGCAATTAGTACAATGTCTTAAAAAATACGCAAGAGTTACCTTTTCAAGTACATTCATTAGCATTCGACACATTCCCATTCGACGGTATTGAAATCGAGTACCAATAAGTGGAAGTTCAGCCACCTTCTCTCCATAAATTCTGCAACAAAATTCACAATTTTAACATGTCTCAATAAATCAAATGCCAAGAAATCAGGAAACATCTCCAGAAATATGCAGCGTAATATTTTCTGTAAAAAGAATACAAATCTTACCTTACTGTAGCCACAGTTATTAGTTCATCATGTTTCTCCAAAAGTACTGTGTAGAACCCCCGAAAGTTCAAACGGTTTAGTTTTGATCTAAAAAGGTTGAAATGTCAAGGATCAGGCTCAAACTAGACATGCTTGATGTAATACATGGAAAGAAAGTCAAAAGATTCAAAGTTTTCACTCAAATTTGGGTAACTTTAGGACCAACTAACTACTCTTTACAATATTCTAAATTTTACAGGAAGAGACTAATTTAAAGTGGTTTACAAAGCCAGATAATTTTTTTGTCTCTCACACTTGTTTCTTTTCAAATTAGATCTACGTTTTAGATCTTCAACACTTTCCAATCTTTTCACACTTCGACTAGAAAAGGGAATGGATAGACATTGCACAAATCCGCCTAAAATGCCTAAGTTTGTAGTGTGGTTAAAGGTATGCAATAGGAAAACCCATAGTGTACGTCACCAAATTAAATCAACTAGTGTTGAAGCAAATTGCTGTAATTCCTCACCCTTTACAGAAAATAATATCTTTAACTATGTCTCTGCCCGTCTGAGGTTCTTCAACAGGTTCAAAACACTCGTGCATCACATCAAGAGCAACATTCAGCTTGCTGTGCATCTCAGTCAGGGCCTCAGCATCAGAAGCATCATGGTTATTACCATCAGCCTGGATGGACTTTAGTAACGTCCAGGTAAGATTGTCCACACCCACTGCAATTGGTTTTCCTAGTAGCTCCTGGAGGCCCAAGAATATCTGCAATGGAAATCTAAAATCAGCGTGCACAAGATGGTAAAGAGCACTGATAGAGTTCATGGCAAATGCTATATCAAATGTATCAAAAACTGGGAGAGATGGTAAATACTAGGTTACCATGCCATATGCATAGAAGTAAACACTTCTAGAGCTGAATGTTTGTGTCCACTCATGAATAAACAGTCCTCTCAGCAGTCATCCATGCTATCTATAAGACTCCTAATACCCATCATGAAATACCTTTTCTACAAACCTACACCATATTAATCATATTAATGAAACTTTGATAAAAGCTATATGGGAGCAACTACAGTTGCACTACATATCTTATGTTGGAAACCAGGACCTTCTATTCCCCAGAGGTTCCTGACACAGGGTGCACTATATAATTTATGGCATATGATTTATACCAATAAGGCTAATAGGCTGTTAACATAGTCCTGAACCAAGTGAACCATTACGAGCCGAAAGAAAAATGTAGAAAGAGAAAATTATATTGAATCCAGTTCCATGTACATGAACCAAGGTAATTTACGAAAGAATGATTGCATTTGCTACAATGACTGTCAAAGTATTATATCGATATAGAGGCACACATGAAAACACAATAAAATACAGGACAAGGGAAGTTCAGAACTATCAATTAAGTGACATCTTGATTGCAAAGATGGCTAGAATCCAGAAGAAACCAAAGCAACTTCTTTCAACTATATCTTAATCTTTTATTTGGTTCAGATCTCTCAAAGGTTAGATGTTGAAGCATCTTATTTGGTTCCAGTAGTATCAGTCTCATAAACTTGCAAATCATCAACAGAAAAACCTGTGCTTCTGTTCACAATAAATGGAGCTTAAATATATAGATTAATCCTGATCCATATACTTATTTTGCTAGCACAAAAGAAACCAAGGGAATAACTAGAGTGCAGATTCAGAAAAATAGTGAAAGGTACTCAAAAGCTATTAGTGCCACTGTATCCAGGAAAATTTGAACAAAAGACCAACTAGAAAATTCCTGTGAGTCAAGAACAATTCCCTTATTTATTCTCTATATTAGGAAAGACAAGCCACATATAAATAGTAACAGTACTTAACTGATAACAATCATTATATATGAATTATGAAGAAACCCACAGTACATATCGAATGTGCACTAAGGGAGATTGAGAGTTTCAAAGTTCAGAAAGGGTTAGCTGTACCTCTTTACACGTTTTGCTGCAAAACCAATTTTCTTTGTGATAGTTATCCCGATTATCTGAACCTTCATTCCCAGTGCATGCCATGTGATCTACATAAAAGAAAGCATATCAGAGACATTTCAAATGTATAATCACATAGAACAAGAAACAATCATATTTGACCTACATTTATGCTCACACTGTGCACAAATAAGCACATTTTCATCCATGACCGATTTAGTATCTTTTTTCAATTTGTTCTGTCCACAAACTTTACAACAGCATGAAGGGCAGAACCAGTCTCCATCTGGAACGTCCTGTGGGATCCCAAAGAAGTACAACATATAAAAGAAAGTATCAGAACATAACTTCTTTTTTTCTTTATGGGCTTGTAAGGTGGAAAGTTGCAATGACGGGAAGTACATATCTCTAAACAAAAGACTTACCTCCATGCCAAGACAGCTTTTATGAAATGATGAAGGACACTGATCGCATAATATTAGTTCACCACCATAATGACAGACAGAGCATATATAATCATTCTCACCTTGAAGCCAACTGCCCTTCACTGTTTTAGGATGTTTTATGGAGAAATTACTCATCATCTGCTTTTGACAATCCAAAAGAGACCTTCCATCTTCCAGAAAGATATTGGCAGCTGGCCTGTGTTTTTTGCTGCCAGCATGAGCTTCAAAACCACTAAGAGTATAAACCTTCCTACAGCAAGTACACTTAATCCCATCAAGAGTTACACGCCCTTCAGCAATTGGAAGTCCACCCTTTCGCATGCTATAGTGTACTTTTGCTCTTGGCAATAGAATATTATTGTTTATCAACCATGATAGCACAGTTCGTGGGCAACGATGTGAGGCATTAGGAACTACAATCTGTTGCACTCTTTTACTTGATCTCAACATATGAGTCGATTGAGGAAACTTTTTATGATTTTGGGGCCCAATGAGCATTTTAGATGTCTTTGTACTTGTTCTTCTTCTTCTTCCCCTTTCCAGCTCTTGAATCCTGCCGTTTTGCAAATGGGAACTGGTTTCGGATTCAAATAAGCTAGATCCCTTCCTTTTCTTTCCAACCTTGACAATTCTCTCATCTCTACTTTTGTGCAGTTCTGTAGATTTTCTTAATGGTAATGCAAAAGAACACTCTAGACACAAATCCTTTGACATTTGGATATCTATTTTACTAGGTGGAGAAGATTGTCTTCGAATAGCCAAATCTTCCTTAGGCATGCTGCAAGAAGTCATATCCTCACAAGTTTTTTGGTCAATTGCGTCTTTGCAGGCAACTCGTAGTGAATTATAGCACGTTCCTCTTGGAGAAACATAGCGCAATTCATGCCTCCCATTACGTTTTGCTTTCCAGAATTTCCATCCCACTGCAGAGAGATGCTTTCTTGCTCGTGATGTCATATGTCTAATGGCACCTTTTTCATTTTTGCTTCTTAATCTCTCCTCATATCCATAATTGTACCACAAAACAATAGCTTCAGGGCAATATTCAGGCTGCTCAACATGAATATCAGCATCTGAAGGAATCCTAGCTCGATAACAACAGTAATTGTGATTGTTTGGAAGGGGTGCAATAAGAGTAGTCAATGGCTCACCTGGAGCACTCTGCGGAATTTTCTCCTTATCTAGGAAGGTTGGACAAAGAAACTCCTCATCATATTCTATCAAAGCAAGACATACCTGACGAAGAGAAAAGTAATGCTTCCCATCAGGTGAGGTATAGCGTAGTCTGATACTACTTTTATCCCTCATGAAACTAATTTTCCACTTCTGATATAAAAGATGCTTTCTTACATCTATCTTTAAGGACTCCCTGCATATTGTTTTACTTCGTTGTGTGTATTTGACAACTGCCTCAGGGCAAAACTCTGCACCAGGGACTAAGTCAGGGCCAGCAGGCAACCAAGGAGTTTTACTGCAAAAAGGACTTGAGTACCTCCTTCTCAAGTTATTGCAATCAGAACCAGATATCCCTTCATCATTGGTCATGGAATTTACAACAGAACCTCCATCCAGATTTAAAGGTAAGAGATCAAAAGACTGAGGCTGCACATACATTGTTTCAAACTGCAGTTCTGAATTTGATATATCACTGGGCAAAAGAGACGTAACTGGCTCTGCATTAAGTTCCTGTTGAATAGATTGATCAGTTAAGCCATTTGCTTTCAAAACCATTTTACTTTCTGGTGTATTTTTGGATGGTACTAAGACACAAGTCTCTAGGGACTCTGTTTCAGTATACAAGTTAGGATCAGTAACAGGTTTAACAATCTTCAGCTGCTGCATACTTCCAGGAAGGCCTATTACCTGGGAAAGATTATTAAGCACAATTAGAAGGTTATCATTGAGCGTATCCAATAACAGCTCCTCCCATAAAACTTTTAAAGAGGAAGTCCAATCTCCAAGCTTCTGGAAACCCTTTCTATCTCGCAAATCAAACCAAAGTTGCTTCACAGAAACTGAAATATAATTTCTTCTCTCATATTTCTCAATCAACTCCAGAAACAACCACATCCCACGAGGCTTCCAGGTATATTCAATCTCATTCCAATCCTGAGTAATCCTTAATGCACTAACATGAATAATCAGTTCATCACCAAGGTCTGGAAAAAGAATCTTCCTCTCCTCTGACCCTTCTTCATGGTCAAAAATCACACCTTCCCACCATCCATCCTTATAATTCGCGTCCACACACATCCCATATGCAAAGTTATATTTACTAAACTCAAGCCGGGGTGGAAATGGCCTGATTCGGCCTCTGTAATTGCATCCATTTTCACCATTAACGTTTATATCATTCCAAAGAAGGAAAACAGATAAGCTTTCCTCAAGATGTTTAGACCCATCATCAGCTAATAGATTATCGTACTGGACAAAATATTTCACATTCCAGTTTTGTTTTCTACATGCAGTGATGGTTCCTGCATGCCATGACCCATGAAATCCTTCTTCCACACTCCTTACCTTCAAAAATTGACAACACACAAAACTGAGAACAATCAAATAATATTTACACGGAATGATTCCAAAAGATGACATAATAAATCAAGATACCACAAAAGAAACGAGTACCAAAAAAAAAAAAGGAATCCTAAATAGAAAAGGCAAATTTGCATGGTGATTATATTGTTGGTCTTTGCATGAATGCCAAACAAAACAAGCAGATAGGAGAGCGAAAGACCGAATGTAGCTCAGATAAAATATGAACATCAACAAATTAAAACCAACATTCAAAAACCCATCAATAACACGTATATCGAAAGATAAAATTCCAAAGTAACGTCAATACCTCAACTTTATCGCCAACGGAGAGGGATCTTCTGATGGATTTGCGCCTTCTTTTCTTGAAAGAGCCTTGTCCCTCTAGGCTTAGCGCCATTGAAGAGATACCCAATAACAATGTGTTTGAAAGATTTCACGTTTGATTGGTTTTAGAGAGGGTTTAAGCAAAACCGATACGTTGGAGTCAAAAGACGGAGAAAAGAAGTGAAGAACTGTTGCTGTCAGTGACTCTCTTGACTATATGAATCCTAGTACGCATTAAACTAAACTTATCCCCCAAGTATATTTTTAACGTAGGGTGGGTTCTGATCCTGCGTGCCACAGCGCACGCTAAAGAATAGCAGTTTCTGGCTCTCCATCAATGCAATATATTTGCCCTACCGTTGACATATTTGTTTAATGTAATGAAATTAAAAATTAAGAGCACGTTTATTTCTTATCCTAGTACGCATTAAACTAAACTTATCCCTCTAAGTGTATTTTTATTTTTATTAACCATTTTAACTCGAGGCAATTACTAAACCTAAACTGAAACAGCCTCTCTCTCTCTCCCCCCCCCCTAAGATATTAGATTTAACTTAGGATGGGTTTTGATCCTGCGTGTCACTACACGCACTAGAGAGCTGCGATTTCTGTCTTTCCATCAATGTGACATATTTGCCCTAGCGTTGACATATTTTTGTAATGTAATGAAATTAAAAATTAAGAGCATTTTCATTTCTTATCCTAGTACGCATTAAACTAAACTTATCCCCTAAGTATATTTTATTTTTATTAACCATTTTAACTTGAGGCAATTATTAAACCTGAACTGAAACGGAAACATTCCTCCTCTCTCCTTCCTGCCTCCCAAGATTTTGGATTTAACATAGGATTGGTTCTAATCTTGCGTGCCACAGCGCACGCTAGAGAGCTGCGGTTTCTGTCTCTCCATCAATGTAACATATTTGCCCTAGCATTGACATATTTGTTTAATGTAATGAAATTAAAAATTAAGAATATGTTTATTTCTTATCCTAATATTGCTCCGATCCAACTCCTCTCCATTAAACAATACTTGAAGGTGCTACTATAAAGGAAGTATTTAGCAACAGAACTGAAGTGTTTGGTTCAATTTTCATATCTCCTATTATTGAATTTCTTTCAAATGTCACTCTGAATCCAGACAATAGGGACACTAGCAGATGGAAAGACTCCTTTAATGGAATGTTCTCTTCCAATAAGCGTGGAGATATCCTCAAACATCATCTTACTTCTATCCTATTGAGAAATCTGGTCTAGTTTAAGTAACTCAGTACTAGAGCTTCTATTCCTTTATGGCAAAGGAAACTCGCTACTATAAATAGGATCATAAGTTTCTTAAACATTTCAATCATTTGTTCAGACTAGAGGAAGAAACTATAGAGGACCTATTTTTTCAATGCTCTTAATTTTTATTTCATTTGGAATGGTATGTTGCAAATTGGTAACTTTTCACCCCCTCCCCGGCCCCCAGTTGCACTGAGATAATGGCCTAGTCCTATCATCTTGCTCATTTTGGCATTTGAGACCATATACTTTGTAAGATATGTTTAGTTAATATCATTCACTTCTTACGGAAAGAAAGGAACTCGCATATCATTTAGCAATAATCCAAGACCAATGAGCTAGTTGTGAAGGAACTATTGATGGCCATAAAAGAACAACTTTTGGCATAGAAGATAAAACTTAACTATAGTCAAAACATCGCCAGTCGATGGAGATTAATGTAAGTACTTTTGTCCTCAAGTGTTATGCAAGTGTGCTATACTAATCTTATCTATTCGGATAGCTAAAAATTAAGAAAATTGACATTCACCTTTTACATGTTAAGCTTCAAGGCTCAAGCACTAGTTTCATAATTGTAGTCATTAGTAAAGTAGTGAGTAAGGGATCTGTTTCTTATAACCCCTTTGGATCTTTGGTACAATGAAATTTAATTTAATTTTTCAATAAAAATAAATTATGATTTTGTCTTAAATAATGGAAGGAAATATGTACTTAATATTTTAATGAGTGATTTAATTGCAAATAGTCTCGTCAAGTGCATATTACATATAAAATGTCATATATTTAAACACGTAATTCAATATATGCATACAATATATCAAACATTATATATA
>JAOTAX010000196.1:16117093-16127492 GCA_025629825.1 Erythroxylum guanchezii | reverse complement strand
GTAAATCACATTACATAAATGAAATACATGCATATATGAAAGGAATACCTCATAATATATTATTAACAAATCATAATATTAATACATGAATCACAAATGTTCATTGGCCTAGGGCACACTACTAACAGAACTGACATCTCGAAATGTCATATGATCGACCCCCAAGATTTCAGCTCGCCTTCCTCTTTCAAATAGATCTGAAAAGGAGCTCCAAAGTCCGCAACCCTATCACGTTCTCCTCTCCCCACCACTTGTGCTTTATCCCTTCGTTTGTGAGTATTTAGCACTTTTTTTTTATTATTGGCACCATAATTAAATGTAAACCTGCAAAGAAACCAAAAACATAACCAAACACACCAAAAACACCAAAAATAAATGTGAATGGAGAAAGGGACCAAGAGATCTTGTAAAAACCACTTAAAAAATGTAAGAGTTGTATGGAAATTATGAAATATGTGTAGGAGGAATGAAAATCTAGTTGAAAGATGCAAGAACAAGTGAAAACCCTAAGGAAAGTGAAGAGAGAAATGAGAGAGATTTGTAGTGGTGGCTAAAGTTTAGAGAGATAACGTGTGTGTGAAATATGAGAAAAGATGAAGATATAGGTTCAGGGTTAAAGGAGGGGTAAAATGGGGTTTAGGGAGTGAACATTACGAGTTACCTTGGTCTGGCTGTATGTCACGATTGTGACTCCAAACTACAACCATGCACGATAGTGACATGGGAGTCATGATCATGACATGCTAAAGTTTGTCCCCTTGTCCCGATTCGTCATTTTTTCTTCACGTAATCTTCGAGCTTGCTTCTTTAACTCGTAATAACTTCAAAAATAAGAAATTTTAGCCATCCAAACCATTCTAAAACATTAAAATTAAATCCCTAATCCTAGAATTCAAAATAAACCTAACTACCTAAATTTGCTAAGTTATGGTCACTAGCTTGACCATTCATCATCTGAAACTTTTTAATAAGTGGAAAGGAAAGAAATTACTTCTCTTTCTTACGAGAATACTCCTTTAAGATACAACTTGCATCTATGTACGTTCAATTTAAAGGTTTTCTTGTTTTAATTTTCTAATTTTAAAGGTCTGTGTGCAAATACGAGGGTTACTTTGAAAAACCCATCCACCTTAATTTGAGCTTCCTTGGAAACAACTTTAAGCTTGAATTATATAATAAAACCTCTTCTCCAACTTTGAACTCTTTCTTCTAATATGAGAATCATAACACTTCTTCACCTTTTCCTTGTATAACTTGGCATTCTCATATGCATTATGGTGAAGTTCATCGAGTTCCTTCAATTGTAGGAGTCTTCATTCACCCGCTTGCTTCCAGTCAAAGTTTAAAGCTTTTGTTGCCCAGTATGCTCTATGCTTAAGTTCCATGGATAGATGACTAGCTTGACCATTAACAATTCTAAAGGGAGTCATTCTAATTACAGTTTTAAAAGCAATTCCATAAGTTCACAACTTCCACTTGTCCACTTTTTTGAAGGCGGTATGGAGTGATGACACAATGGTGAACTTTATATATGAGAATCAAAAGATTTATTACAAAAAATGTGCTCCTTCATCGCTTATTATCGTTCTTGGCACTCCAAATTGATTAAATAGTCTTTTAATAAATTTCTACACTACTTTGCCTTCAATCATTGCAGTTGCCATGGCTTTAGCCCATCGTGACATATATTCCACTCATACTAAAATATAGATGTTCCCTATAGAGGATGGGAAAGGCCTCATGAAGTCAAGTCCCCACACATCAAAAAATTTGACTTCTAAAATGTTAGATAAAGGTATCTCATCTCTTTTTGAGATGTTCCCCACTCTTTGACATCTATCACATTATGCCATGGATTCCTGACCATCCTTGAACAGATTTGGCCAATAAAATCTACATTCTATTATGCATGTCGTTTTCTTGTTTGTTCCATAATGCCCAGCATACCTAACTTCGTGACACTGCATAAATATATCTAACATCTCCTCCTCTAGAACACATTTCTTTATTAGCCCGTTAGCACACGCTTGATACAGGATTAGGTCATTCCATAAATAATGTACACTCAAATAAGAATTTTTTTTGCTGATATTATAAATCTGAAGGAAGCATACCATTTGAAACAAAGATTATCCGCGTACCATGCGACCACAAAGCGATCAAGAAACATCAGTGTTTCATTAAGGAATCTCTCATTAATATCATCACTTTGCTGAACTTCCCCTCCTTCCAGACGTGATAAATGGTCAGCTACTACATTTTTTGCTCCCTTCTTATCTCAGATCTCAATGTCAAATTCTTGTAATAAGAGCACCCATCAAATAAGCCTTGATTTTGCATCCTTTTTGGTGAAAGATACTTAAGAGTGGTGTGATATGTAAATATGATCACCTTAGAGCCTAAAAGGTAGGACCAAAATTTGTCACATGCATAGAACACCGCTATTAACTCATTTTTAGTGGTGGTGTAATTTAGTTGTGGCCTGGTTAATGTCATGCTTGCATAACATACAACAAGCAAATTTTTATGTTTCCTTTAGACCAACACGCAACCCACAACTTGGTTGCTATTGTTGCACATGACTTTGAATGGCAATAACCAATCCAATGATGTTAAAATTGGTGCTAATATAATGCCTCTTTTAGTCAATTAAATGTAGATAAACAATTATCATTGAAATTAAAAGGCACTTCCTTTATTAATAATTTTGTAAAAGGCTAGCAATTTGTGAGAAGTCTTAAATAAAATGGTGGTGGAATCAATCATGACCTAGAAATGCTCACATACCTTTGACATTAATAGGTGGTAGAAGCTTCTCAATGACATTTGTCTTTGCTCTATCCACTTCAATTCTTTAGCACGTGATAGCGTGTGTCGAGTGCATTGTAAAATTTACCTAACTATGCATACTAAAATTTGTAGTTATGATGAGTTGGGATCGAATCCATAAGGAATGTTCGGTTAATTTTCGTAACAAAATCAATTAATGCAAGGAAAATATAACGAGGGGTTTTGGATTTTAAGCAATTTAGAAAATAAAATAAAAGTAAACTGTCGGAAACAAATTAAAGCAAGCAATTGAAAATGATTAAAGTCTCGAATATAAGTAAGGTCCGGTTCTAGGGTCAATCTCGACCTAAACACGATTAAGCATATTCCATAATCCTAACGTTGTTAGACTTCTTTTTGAACTATTGATCTAAGACTAACAATATGCTCTGCTAATATCTGTTTTCCCTTAGGTTATAGTTAATTAAGATACGATCATTAATTTAACCTAACTACTAAATAACCTTGGATACAATCTCTATATTTAATTTGACAGATGCATTACGAAGTGAAAAATGATCAATATAGGCAGTAACCTCACACGTTCGGGTTATCTAACCTAAGTTACATTATTCCTAACGATTCAAGTCTATTAGATGCTAATAACAAACATCAAATGTAACGATTACGAATCACATTCAACATTATAGTAATAGGTTCGTAATAGAACAATCTAAATAAAATATTAAGATCATCTATACAAAACCCTACTCAATCAACTCAAAGAACCATAACAATTTGAAAAGAGATTAACAACATTAATTAAGATGAAATAGCTTAATCGTGACAGCGTTGATATCACCGTTGAATTGATGTCGAGACATCTAGCCCTTCATCTTCTCTATAGTTCTCTAAGCATCAAACAAGAACACCTTTGTTTTCATGGAAAACAGAAGAGAAATAATCAAGAAGCAACTATTGTTCGTTTATTTTCCAGCCCTCACACATTTAGAAACCGAAGAAAAATAAATGAAGGAGTTGTCTCCTTTTCTGCCTATAAAAATTCTCTCCTAGCCGTCCCTATTTTTCAAAACCTAAGAGGATAAAATATGCACCAGCTGCTGTATTTCTTTTCACTCTCAACTCCTCACTCTCCCAACCAAGATGAGACAACATATTGGTTGTTATCTCCTTGTCAAAACTGAGAGCTCCTTATACATTCTCAAAATGAAAACAACACCCATTCTTCTTTCTTTTTCAGCCCTTACACACACCTTTCTATTAAAACCGAAGAGGACCATGGATCAGCTCCCTTCCAGTCATCCTTATGTTGCAAAAATCGAAGAGGATAAAAATATTTTAAATGTCTTTCACTCTTAGTTATTCACCCCCACTCCCAACCGACACTTCACTTTTTTCTTCTTTAATCGCTAAATATAATGAATTAAATGAATCAACATTTAAGCATATATCAAGTTCCCCCGCACATAGCTTTTGATCATCCTCGGGCAAATCGTCAAAATCAAAATCAAAATCACAATCCAAAACTCTTACTCATTTTCCATATTTTCTAAGAATAGATAATCATACGTAAAGATGAATGACTTTTAAAACCTATAGCAATAACTCAACATTCAAAGCTTCTACTCATGATTAATCAGCCCTTAGAAATTGAGTAATCTAGAGGTAGACCTAGACAAATTATATTTAAATAAGATATTTCTATGGGTACATTCAAACACCATTCATGATTACAACAATCCGCAACTTTTCATATCATTTCATTTTTCCACCACTAAAAGTCATATGCATAATCATGAATCAAAGGACTTTTCTAGGGTTGTAATGTGGGAAAGGATAAGGTGAGATGTGTTTTAGGTAATGTAGCATAAAATTCATTAAGCTAGTGAAGCAAAAGTAACACTCAATAAGATATCAAGTGCACAAGTTAACATTCATTCAAAACTGAGTATCGTTAGTTATGAAGAATGCAACAATTATGTTTCACAACTCAGTTCAGCTTTTACACCGTAAATGGTTAGGCTATTTGGCTAATGTAGCTTGTAAACAACAAAGAATGCCTAATCATTTTCATGAAAATGCATGTAATAAAAATGTAGTCTTGAACAGAAAAATAAAAGAAAAGTAAGGAGTTACATGTCATGAAGGTCACACATAACCAAAAAAAGTGAGACTGATATGGATGTGTTAGTTTGATACGACTCAAATTCTCACTAGTTTTTATCTACCACTAGTCACCACTCTTCTAAGAATAATACACATTAACTAATCACAAGGGCAAAAGTACATGATAAGATTTCCATGGATTTTTCTAGTCAATTCAAACTCTAATTCTGACTAAATAATCTTTAAAATCATAGATAAAGTTCTTTTTTAGTTGTTAAATAATTTAATTGAGCTAGATTGAGGTTTTTGAAGCATAATAGATGGCATGGAAAGTTTTTTCTATTCTTTGTCCTAGAATTGCCTTCATTACATAGTCACATGCATTACACATGATCTCGAAGTGGAGACTCCAATCTGGCAGTTGAATCACTGGTGAGGATGTCAAAGGCTCCTTAAGTTTGTTGAATGCTTCCTTATACTTATCATCAAACTCAAAGAAGATATGTTGTTGTAATAGCTTGCACAACGATGCAGCTATCTTTGAAAAGTCCTTGATGAATTGATGATAAAAACCTTCATGCTTAAGAAAAGAATGCACTTCCCACACAGTTGAGGGGTAAGGTAATAAGATCAACTTTAGATTACCTCTATACCCCTAGCAAATATAACATGCCCTAAAACTATACCTTGATCCACCATAAAATGACATTTTTCCCAATTCAGAAAAAGGTTAGTTTCAATACATCGTTCCAAGATAATAGCAAGATTCTTAAGGCATTCATCAAAGGAAGAACCGTAAACACTAAAACCATCCATGAATACCTTTATGATCTTCTCAACATACTCGAAAAAATGTTCACAATACATCTTTGGAATATGACAGGTGCGTTCATAATCCAAATGACATCCTTCGGTAAGCAAATATATCGAATGGGCATGTGAAGGTAGTATTTTCTTGATCTTCTGATGCAATCGGGACCTGAAGATAAGTTGAAAAGCCATCTAGAAAATCATAATAGTTATAACCAGCCAATTTCTCAAGCATCTGATTAATAAAAGGAAGGGAAAATGATCTTTACGAGTCGTTGAGTTCAATTTCCTATAGTCAATACAAACTTGCCACCTGGTTTGCACTCGAGTGGGAACCAACTCACTTCCTGATTGGTCATAACTGTGATTCTAGACTTCTTTGGAGCTACCTGAACAGGACTTACCCACTTACTGTCAGAGATTGGGTAAATAACCACAGCATCGAGAAGCTTTAGCACTTCCTTCTTCACAACTTACATCATCGAAGGATTCAGCCTACATTAAGCTTACCTTGTGGACTTGACATCCTTCTCTAACAAAATACGATGCATGCATTTAGAAAGACTTATCCCTTGGATATCTACGATCGTCCATCCTATAGCCTTCTTATGTACCCTTAACATTCGAACCAGCCTTTCTTCTTGATCCGAAGTCAACTTTACCGAAATGTTAACTGAGAGAGTCTACTTATCTCCTAAGTAGGCATACTTGAGGTATGTGGGGAATGGCTTTAGTTCTAATTCAAGTGTCTGTACATCAAAAGGTATTAATTTTTGGTGAGATTCAGATAATTGCATAGAAGCTAAACCATACCTTTTGGGAGAGTGCTCTAATGAATCCAATGTAGCTACCATTTCCATCAGCTATTCTCCTACTTCAACATCATTATTGGCTTTTGCTTCCATCTGTTCAGTCAATACTGTTTTTAAATGATCTTTGCAACTTAATTTAAACATTTCCTACACTAGAGGATCAATCACATGAACAGAGAAAATATAGTGATCATTATGGGGATGTTTCATGGTATCAAAAATTTTAAAATGAATCACTTCCCCATCAAATTCCATTATGAGGGTGCCCTCACGAACATCTATTTTAATATAAGTCGTATTAAGAAATGGTCTCCTCAATAAGATAGGTATTGGATTATATCAAGTATCATCATTCATATCAATAATATAAAAATATGTAGGAAATGCCAACTTATTCACCTGCACTAAAACATCATCAACCACACCATAAGGGTAAGTACTAGTGCAGTCAGCTAATTATATGATAACACTTGTTTCTTTCAAAGGGCACAAATTCAAGGAAGCATAAATTGAACGAGGCATAACATTAATTGAATTTCCTAAATCCAACATAGCTCTATTAATCATAGTGTTACCAATTTTGCAAGGAATGGTGAATATACTTGGATCTCAGCATTTTGGAGGTATCTTCTTCTTAAAAACCGCAAACACATTCTCACTCATCATCACCTCTCAACTTTCTTTTATGTGTACACAGTTCTTTGAGGAATTTAGCGTACCTCAGTACTTACTTAATTGCATCAATCAAAGGTATGTTCACTTCCACTTTCCATAAACTAATATCTCTTTGTCTTTCTCCTCCTTGTTTGGTCTTGTCAATTTGCTAGGAAAAGGTGGAGGATTAGTCTTAATGATATTAGGGCTTTCTAAGTTTACTTTTGTACTCAATGAAGGGTTTTCTTCCTTTTCCAACTCTTTCTCGATTTCTTCCTCATTGACAATCCTTGGTGGACTTCTCTTAGAACCCTTAATCTCCTTTCCCCTCTTTAGGGTTATAACACTTACATTCTTCGAGTTCACCTCAAGTTGAGATAACAGCTTCCCTCCACTTTGTGATTTCAAACAATTAAGCCTCACTACCATCTGACCCATTTTGTTTTCGATGTTATGTATGCTCAATTTCGTCTCCTATTGAAGTTGTTGCACACCCTGATGAAGCTGTTGTACACTCTATTGAAACTATTGTATACTTTGTTGAAGATGCTGCATACCTTACTAAAAATGAAGATCTTTAGCAATAAAATTCTTGATAAATTCATCTAGAGATGTACCTGAACTAGAAGAGGAGGCTCCTTATGCTCCTTATGACCTTGTTTGAAATTGATGCTCCTTATGACCGATTCTGGAAGTAATTTTGCTTCTTATTCCCTTAGTAACTCAAGTTAGGATGATCCCTCCAGCTTGGGTTATACGTCTGCGAGTACAGGTTGTATTGATTAGGAAAGTCCCCTCTTGCAGCATTCACATACTCCATACTTCCCTCTTGTAGTGTTGAACAATCATTAGTCAGATGACTCATGTTTGAACATATTTTGCATGCTTTTACTTTTACCTATCTAAATGCAATATGTCTAACAAAAAATGTTAGCTCATCTGAATGATATTCGATAGATGAAGTACTTACCTTATTTACATGTCGAACATCGATGCGAGTGTCAGATTGTTGAGTGATAATAGCCATTTGCTCAAGTAGAATCATAGCTTTGATGGGAGTCTTTTGACACAATGCCTCCCACTCGTTGCATCAACCAAACTCGTCTCTATCGATAGCAATCCTTCATAGAAATACTGGATGAGAAGTTGCTCTAGAAAGTTGTGGTGAGGACAACTGGCGCATAACTTCTTAAAACGCTCCAAGTGCTCATAAAGGGACTCTTCATTTTGTTGTTTTATGCCGCAGATTTTCTTCCGAATACTTGCTATCTTTGATGCTAGAAAATATTTTTCCAAAAGCAGTCTCTTCATCTCTAGCTACGTATTCACACTCCCAACAGGTAATTCAAACAACCAGTCCTTCGTTGAATCTTTTAGTGAGAACGGGAAAGCCCTCAACATAATTTGTTCCTGTGTCACTCCTAGAGGCTTCATGTTCAGACAAACAACATCGAGCTCCTTAAGATACTTATACGCATCCTCACCTGCAAGACCATGAAAATTAGGTAACAAATGTATTAATCCTGACTTAAGGTCAAAAGTAACAAGCTCAAAAAAATTGAAAATGTAATGCATAAAGGTTTTTGGGTTAGGTCTGGTGCAGCCAACTCACTTAGTGTTCTTGGATTTGCCATTGTTTCTTCGGATTCAGGTTCTAGTTCTACTTCTGAAGTTGTTCTTAATTCTCTTCATAATCTCTGTAGTGTCCTTTTGATGTCCAAATCAAATTGCTCAAGTTATTTACAAAGAGATATGGTAACTACTATACACTAACAGTAACAAATGTTTAAAAATTAAAAAATAACTAAAAGAAACGATTATAAACAAATGTATTGACAAAACACCAACTAAAATCAAAAATGAAAATTAAATCACCGCACTCCCTGGTAATAGTGCCAAAATTTGACATCGTGTGTCAAATGCATTGCAAAATTTACCTAACTCTGCATATTAAAAACTTGTAGATATGATGAGTCGAGATCGTATCCACAAGAAAAGTTCGGTTAATTCTCGTAATGGAAAGAATTGATGCAAAGGAAATAAAATGAGGGGGGTTTGGGGTTTTATGTAATTGAGAAAATAAATTAAAATTAAACTAGCAAAAAAAATTTAGAAAACAATCGAAAATGATGAAAGTGTCGAATATGTGTAAAGTTTGATTCTAAGATCAATCTTAGCTTAAACACAATTAAACATATCCCATCATTCTAATGTTTTCACATCTCTCCTCGAACTGTTGTTGTGGATTAACAATACGCTTTGCTAATCCTAGTTTTTCCTTAGGTTGTGTTTAATTAAGAAACACTCGTTAATTAAACCTAGCTACTGAATAATCTAGGATACGATCTCTAGATTCAATTGGGCAACTACATTACGAAGTGAAAAACGGGTCAATATAGACAATAACCTCACACGTTCGAGTTATCTAACCTAAGTTATGTTGTTTATAACGATCTAAGTTTGTCAATGGCTACTCACGAACATCAAATATAACGACTAAAAATTATATTCAATATTCTAGCAACGGGTTCGTAATAAAACAATCCAATGAACACATTAAGATTATCTTTACAAAACCCAATTCAATCAACACAAAAGAATAATAACAATCTGAAAAGAGAGATTCAACATTAAACAAATGAGATAAGCTTAACCGTGACTCAGATGTTGATTTCACATTCGAATCGGTGTTAGGAAGTCAACCTTCCATCTCCTCCATTGATCTCCAAGAAGAATGGCTACTGTTGCCTCTTTCCATCTTGAAAACCGGCGAGAAAATGATGAAGAGGCTGGTCTATCCGCACGTCTGTTCTTTTTTCGTGAAACCCATAATAACGAAGAATAAAATGTAGGATATCTTTCAGTCGTCATAACATATTCCTTATATAGTAAAAAGCTAGATTAAAACAGAGAGGTGGCATAGAAATCACGGCCGTAAATGAAATGTCTGAGGGCTATGACTTGGTATTCACAACCATGAGTGTTAGGCCCCGAACCTTTTATGGAAGCTAGAACTATTAAGTGAATTATTGGCAATTATTCATGTGTAAAGAAAGGAGGAATTCATGAAAACTGAATTCAAATGGAAAATATGGTTTAGATACAAGATGAATTATCTGCGATATGTTGGAAGTTAAAAGCTGGAAAATGAAAATATGCATTGAGCACGCTTCGATGTTTTAGCCATAACTTGATCTCCAGTTATCCAAATGAGGTGATTTTTGATT
>JAOTAX010000196.1:16086767-16114043 GCA_025629825.1 Erythroxylum guanchezii | reverse complement strand
AACTGTTCCCCCTTCTAGTAGTTCATCTGGACAATTCGTCTTCCACACCAAGAGCGGCGACACATTAACTGTTTCCTCTACAAGTATGGCTATAGCCAACACGTTATTGAAAGAAGGTGTTCCACGGCCTTCACCTGGTGGAAGAAGCCTGATTGTTTCCAAAGCTTCGTTTGAACATACCAGGACCCTTCTAGAAAATCCAGACATCAGGGACTCATTTACTTTTACCGACTCCCATGTCACATGGAATCGCACAAAATAATTATATCATGCATTACATTATTAGACTAAGCTTAAAAGTAGTTTGTTGTTGTATCTGTATGAATTTGTTAAACAAATTCATAATTATATAATTGTTGAAGTTGATTTGTTGTTGTTTACTTGTTTGTTAACCTTCAATGCCATTGCCTTATATATAAATATGTTATCTAAACAATTGCTTTAAAATTGTTATATTTGTACAAAATTCGATCAACATTGAATTTCAGGTTACAATATGGGACCAAAGAGATCGCGTGAGGTTATGCGGCCGAGGTTTAGAGGGATGTTCGGCGGGCAGCTGTGTCAAGGTGGATCGTCAAAGTCTGCAACTCGCACTGACTCACCTCCTCCTCCTACACATCCTCTAGTTCCAGATGAGCCATCACATTCTGCTCCTCATGCAACACCATCCCCTTCACCAACTCATATATCATCCAATACCTCTTTAGGGAATGGAGGAGAGGCCCACCAACCTGGATCTGTGGGAGATGATGGGCGAAAGTATACCACTGTTATCAATGACCAGTAAGTGCGATAACATTAATCACTATTTGTTGTTGGTTAAGCCTTAGGTTTTTCGGTTCATTTGTAGACTACAATTACTTCTTGTTTTAGGTTCGTTGGAATGAGTTCCAGACATATGACTTCCACTTTGAAGGAAAGGATTGAACCCGAGGGATATACGTGGAAGAATATATCTGAAGCTACGAAACAATTTTACTTTCAGGAGTTCGAGGTACAATAAATATTTATTTCCTTTTTATATTTATATATATAGTCTAATGATATATATAGTTTTACATTAACTAACATAGTTTTTTTTAATTCTCCAATCAGAAAGAATTTTTCTGGGGCTCTTCTTTGGACGCGAGCATATACAAATTATGGGAAAGGCGAGCTCGTACACGTTATCGCGACTTCATTAACGCGATACACAAGGATGGTGCACGACCCCGTTTTATTTCGGAGGAAACTTGGAGTCGTTGGCTAGAGTATTGGGCATCACCTACGGCAATGTCCATCTCAGGACGTAACTCGGCCAACAGACGTGGAGGCCCAGGTCGAGAGAGTCTTCATACATACGGGAGGATCAATAACTCACCAAGAGCATGCAGATAGACTTGTAAGTATATGCACTTTACACTTATTTTGTAAATATTTTGCTTTGTTGTATTACAGATAATGATAATGGTATAAATGTCTGGTGCCACTTATGGCTGTGTTGAGTTATTTTCTTTATTCAACAGGGGGAAAATATTATACAACTTGACGAACCTCTGCCGAAGTTTAAACGATTTGTAGTTCACATCTAACAGTTTAGTTTATTCATGTAGGAAAAGTCATTGGGCATCAAGCCTACACCTATTCAGTTATTTCTGCACACTCAAACGAAGAAGCATAACGGTGTAACATTCATCAACAACTGCTGTCGAGAGCTGAATGTATGTCAACTTAATGCATTTTATATATTTCTAACTAATGATCCCTTCCTTCCTATTCATGTTAACTTGACATACCTTATAAGACCAATTACAACAAACTATTCAGCGACAGTCTCAGGAGGAACAGCCTGTAAATGAGACTTAGACGTATCTTGAGGCTGTGGGCGGTAGGGATCGTTGTGGCAGGATATTCGGCCTAGGTTCATATGGGAACAAATGTTATTCCCAATCTTCCATGTCCAATATAGCAGCGTCCACTAGGCCAGCGAACAACAACGAAGTCATCGAGCTTCGGCCCACAGTGCAAACATTAATGGAGAAGATAGCTCATTTGGAAGAGGGGCGGACAGAGCGGGAGGAACAACGGATGAGAGAGCAGATGGAGCTTATGGCAAAGATGAGAGAAGAGATGGAGCAGATGGCTCAGCTGAGACAGTCGTTGGAACAGTTGAAGGAAAGATCTACAGAGGACCACCCGCGATCACCACAACCTTAGATAGTCTAACACATTATGTTTAAATTACAAACATAAGAATTTATGTACACTTTAATGTGTTCATTGCCAATTTGAAACAATTTACATTCTTTTAACTCTATACTTATCATCTAATTTTTTGAGTACACAAATATATACAAATATACAAATTAAGTTAGTATGCACAGGTAAGTGAACTCTTGACAATATGCATTTAGCGAAAGATGATGAAATGGTAGTAGTTTAAGTATACATATCACAGACGGATTATCCAAAACCGTCGATAAATGGAATGTTTTACCGACGGAACTTATCATACCGTCGGTATCAAAACCTGAATTACAATTGCTGACGTCAACTTTACCGTCGGTAAAGATTTGAAGTTGCCAACAGATTATATTTCCGTCGGTAACTTTACAACTTACCATTCTAATCGATCTAGACGTACCGACGATTGTTCCGTCCGTAAAGTATACCGACGGAAGTAATCCGTCGATGATATTTGCAATCCACCGACGGAAACTTTAATCAATGTCCGTCGGTACATAATAACAACGGATTATTTTCCGTCGGTTGGCCGTTGATAATACACCGACGGACGTTTTCCGTCAGTAAGTAATAGCGACAGCCTTGTTAACGACGGTTTCGTCTTCCGTCGCATTCCATTGATACATATAATTTCCGACGGATATATCAAGTTCTCCGACAGAATATTCCGTCGATAAACGTTATTTTTCTTGTAGTGCTTAATGATGCTTTACCATCAATTGATAAGTGTTTCAAGCAATCTTTTTGATATTATCTTTCGTGGTTTGCTTACTATTTCTCTACTCTCGGAACTCACTAACGTTGGTTAAGTTTTAAGAGGCTAGAAAAGAAAAAGAGTAATAAGGTTTGTGAGGGATGAGACCTAAAAGTTAAAAATGGATATTATATTCATTTCATTTCCTAAAATTGACTGAAGATGCCTCGTCATTTAAAACTTTTAATAAGTGTCAAGTGTTTTAATGCATGTTTGTGTCAAATGATACTCATGCTACGTCCAACTTATTTTAAATTATGTGTTCTTGTGATAAATTTTAAAGTTAGTGATACAGTTAATAACATACGTATAATTCGTAATTTTTAACAATTATTCAAATCCATGTTCTATATATATAATTAGATAATAATATAATCATAACTTCTATTTTTTTTTCAAACTAAGAAGCCCTAATTCAATTAGATGGAAGGAGATATTTATTTGATAGTTTTTCTAAATGGTTTTAGAATAAAAGATGCAAACCTCATCTTATGATTTTACTCATTTTAAAAATATTTATTGTTTAAAATTACCATAAAAACGTTTTAAAATATTAAAAAAATCTAAAAGAAAATATTTTTTATTGTCTATTAAGTTACTTTAACAAAATTGTCATGCCATCCCTTGTTGTGCATAAGGCAATGTTTATATAATTTTCTTGCCTAAGTATATCATAATTCAACTCAGTTTTCTCTTACTGATCTAATATAATAAAAAAATGGCAAAAGAATAATAACTTAACCAAAAAAATTTGTTATATGTGATGATTGTAGTAAGATTGAGTTCGACTTTAATAAAATAAAGTTTGAGTAATTATGTACATAGTACTACGTTTGCAATAATCAATTATATGATAATTTTTGTTAAAATAATAGTTTTTAATTATAATAGTACAAAATATTTTTAAATAATTAAAAATAAAAATATTTTAATACAAAAAATTATAAGAAAAGATTTTTCTCTTTTATTCACAAACGGAAATTCTTATTTACTACACAAACAAATTGAGAGTCTAACTTAGCTCAGATTTATTGGATCATGTAATAATTATACAAGTGATTAAGAAAACAACCAAATAGTTGGCACCCCCTCCCTAAGAATAAAAGAAGGCGTTGAATTTAAAACTATGGGTAACTATCTGGAGATGGCATCAATCTGACGCCGATCAATTAATGGGAGCACACATTCATTTACTTTTGATCATGTATGTCTATGGAAGTACTGGTTCCCCGTCGTCTGTCATGTTTGAAGCATGTATTGCATTTGCACCCCTAGTAGTAGTTGATGGCCTATTCCAAGGAAATAATGCTATTGTTCTTGCCTATAGTCAGGTCTGTTACGTTGAAAATGGAGCCAAGCGGAAAATAGATACACTGGAATTTACCATCACTCTAGAGCAAATGCGTAAATTCAGTCCAGTTTCTCCAAAGTGATACCACTGTTAATGGAAGCATGAATGAAGAATATCTATGTGCAACACTGCATTTGATAGATCTTGCTGGTTCAAAAGAGCTTTAGCGATGACTGCATAGGGTTTGGCGCGATGGTGGGGTGGGGTGGTGAGTCGGATAAGGAGAGTTCTACACTGACACAAAAATATTACAAGTACTTGTTGAGTCAATTTCTGGGCTAAATTTAAAATTTTGTACATTAAAAATTTGAAAACGACAAACTGAGGGATTGAGCCGCAGATAATAATAATATAACTTATTTTTTGTACTGGTTTTTAGTTGATACGGTAAGTGGTACATAAAGCTGCGAATCGAACACGATATAAGAAAGAATACCGTTGCCTCTTGAGTATCCGTCTAGACAATATGGGCAAAGATATTATATTATATACTAATTTTACGAGTTTCATCATACAGTTCTAGTCTATACAGAGAAGTAATCATACGTACAATATAGGGTTTTAAGGAAAATCAACTGTCTTCCACGTAGCTATTATGGTCTCCCACGGGTACTCTGCTGGTCAGGGAAGTTCTCATCGTAATAATAGCAGACTCTGAAGCTCCAGCTTTCAGAGCTGCTTTCCCAGCTTCCAAGAACCTACGGACAGCATCTTCAGCATATTTGTTGGCCTCTCCCACCGTCATGTTTTTGCCAATATGTGGGTAAGTACTCAAAACATAATCACCATTAAGCTGTGATGCAAGTTGGATCAGCTCAACTTGAAATTCCGAGAGCCTAGCATCCTCTTTAGGTCCCCATGGCCTCAATGATACCGTCACTTCTGGCAGAGTTTCTGTAACCAAGTTTCTAAGGATTAGTATTGCACGGAGAATGCAGGATACTTGCATGGTATCACGAGAGTGTGGGTTAAGATTACAGCAAATGCACGAGACTACACACATAGATTTCGTACTATGTCAACTAATTTTGAACCGCAAGGCTAAAAGTAGATGTCAGAGGATTCTCAGTTCTTTTATTATTTTATGGCTTAACACCATCAATTTGCCTTCAAGTTCTTAGCACATTTGTGCAAAGATCCCATATCCAGAATAAAGAAGGGAAAGGAAAATAAAAAGAGTTCACAAAAGCAAATCCTTGCAATTAGTGGTTAAAAAATACTTTCATTTTCTGACCATTACTACATGAAATAAGGTAATCGCATTTAAGGAGCACATTTCAGAGGTAAAAGTGAGCGATTGTCACAGAATGAGGTCAAGATCAGGCGTAAGGAAGTCACATCATACATGCAACCTGTAATGCATAAATCCACAAGCAAAATACTGCAGTAAAGCTGTATGACGAGAAAATGAACTGGACTCTTTAAGATAAGGACTAGATATAACCTGGACAATCATCCCGTGGGGTATCACGGAGGTAGAAGTACTCATCGAAAGTACCAGCCCAAGCATCTCTCTTTGTCAGAAAGTTGGAATTTAGGTTAAAAAGCTTCTTCACTGTAGCAGGGATAGAAGAATGCTCAAATTGTGAATCAGATTTTGGCCCCATAGGCTCATGGATCACTGCAACATTTAATCATCAATTATTCCACAGGTACATTTAAATAATATAGAAAGCTACGAGTAAACAAATATGTCACATGTTTATAATATAGGTGAACAAATGTAACTTGTGTCCCTATTCTCAGAACCTAAAAACAGTGGTTATGCACTTGAGTTTAGAATTACCATTATAGCAGCAATCATACTCCTATCGATTGCAATTACTGTAACAGCCTGAAAACACTGTGCCACTAGCAATCCTCTATTTATTAACGTTGACTTCAAGTATAAAATCCAAAATGATAACTTCAACAAAACAAGAACAAAGTAGTGGTCGAATTGCAGAATTTCAAAGCAGATCTTAATTGTTCAGGCCAAGGGATGGATGAGCAACGAGTACGTTACATGAAAAGAAGCTCGAAGTGAGCTGTAGTGAATGGACTGAAGTTAGCTCTAGTAAAGAGAGCCAACTGGGAATAAACGTCAAAGTGAAATTGATGCAAAAGAACTTAATATCTATAAAAGAAATAAAAAAGGAAAGATTAGTCAATCACAAACTTTAATTTGATGGGATGAGATTTAGGAATTGAGTTGGTATCAAAATATGTTGAAATTTAGATTGCATTAGAATTTTTTATTAGAAAGAAGGTAGTAGTATATGTTATGCTATTTTAGACATGCTATCTTAGTTATATAGGACTTATAGAATTTCAATTATAATAGGATTTAAATTAGGAACTCTTTCCTACTAAAATAAGGATTCCAAGAACTATATCTATTTGTGTATTCAACTCTTCATGAAAAATACGCAATCCGAAATTTTTCTACAAATTTGAGTTTTCAAGAATTCTTCTAAGAGTGATTCTTAGAGCCTAGAAGCGATTCCTAGTTTCTTACCATCCGTTTTTTGTGCTCACCACAAAATTTCAGCAACCAAAATCCTAACTTCCAGCATATTAAGACCTGAAATCCTAAGCCTAAATTTGTAGCATCATATCTTAAAATTCCAGCTATACAAAATCTGAAATTTCAGCATTTCTAACCAAAATTCAACCCTGAAACTTGATATTCAAGTAGTCTAATATCAGTCATGTTTCTTAATTTTGTGATTTTTAGCTACTAGTTAATGATTCTTCTATTTGTCCTATATTAATTTGGTGTCAGAACTTTGTTTCACAATAGCAACACATAACGGAAGGGCATATAGGGGAATATTCAGCAACCAAGAGTGAGATAAAATACTTCTAAGTCATAGAAAATTTCGACCTTAATGGCACTCAATCACAAGGTGCTCCAATAACTAGTCCAAAAAACAATATCAGCCAACAAACTACACTTGATGGTGAGGGTAGAGAAAGTGAAATCTAAGACAAAGATGCTGACACTAATCAACAGCGAATGGGGTTAATAAATCAATGCCTACGCAGAGATCCAAGACAAAGAAACCAACCAGCTGCCATGGAGAGCGCATGCAATTCTTTAGAGGCCACGATAGAGTTGAACCACACAACGAACTTGATGACAATATTAAGAAAGTTCATGTTGAAGCCCCTAATTTTGCAGGAAAGATGGATCCACACTCGTTCTTAGACTGGACGGTGGTAATGGAAGATTTCTTTGACTAGTACCACATGTTAGAAGATCAAAAAGATCGATTTGCAAAGATGAAACTAGTTGGACATACTAAAATTTGGTGGAGATTGGTAGATCGAAAACAAGTCAACCACCAATTGTTGATTGGAAAGAGATGAAGCTAAAGTTGTCAGAAAAATATTTACCATTTCGTTATCAGGAAGATCTCCAAGATCAACTCACAGCCCTTAATTGAGGGATTATGTCCATAACTGAATACACAAAAATAAAACTGAATACACAAAAATATTTGATGAAGAAAGGATGGAGTCGAAACAACTTATATCTCACTATAAAAATGACTTAAGGGTACAAATTCGCAAGTAGCTAAATAATGCAAAGGATTTATAGCCTTGAAGATGCATATCGCTTGGCTTTACGAGTGGAACAATAGTTAATAAGTAATTAAAAAGTTTCGAAGTCAAATTGGAAAGTTCGACATAAAGAGAACTACGGCGGTACAAAACTTTAGACCAGCATCCAATGCATCAAAATCTGCACCAAAAAACAACTACAAAACTTCTTAAAGAGCTGAACTTAAAAGACAAGTCATAGTTGAGACTGGGACGAAAGAAGGCAGCAGTGACAAGAAATGCTTCCAATGTAATGAGAGGGGTCACTTTGCTTATAAATGTCCTAATAAAGGTTTGCATATGATGGAAGAAGAAGAGGAAGAATCCGATTAAGTATGTGTGTAGCACGAAGCTGGAGAGGAATTGGAAGGAAACTCCAGTGATGAACTAGCTAGTCCTACAAATCTTAATGTAGTGAGATGCATACTTATGACCCCTAAAGCCGAAGAATAAGAAGAATGACTTCATACTGCTATTTTCTTTACTCAAGTTAAATGCGGAGATAAAGAATGCAAGCTTATCATTGATGGAGGTAGTAGTATAAATGTGGTATTAGAGAACATGGTGAAGCGATTGAATTTACTCAAGGAGAAACATCTAAATCCCTATAAAGTTGCTTGGGTAGATGATAGTACTATAAAAATTGCTCGAAGGGGCTTGGTTTCTTTCAAATTAGGAATATATGAGGACTTTATTAGTGTGACGTCATTCCTGTGAAAGTATCTCACATTTTACTTAAGTGACCGTGGCTTTATGATCGAGATGTGCAACACTTTAGAAAAGTTAACACCTATCAATTCTTCATAGACAAGGTAGAAAAACAAAGAGGAAGTAACAAGACAAACATAAATGCCAAGAAAAAGTAACTTAGTATCCTTAAAGAGAGAAAATTTGAAGTTGTTAGCAAGGAAGGGAGAATTGTGCTTGCAATGGTAGCAAGGGAAGAGTAATAGAAACAACACCTAAAACACCTTCTACTTTACCAAAAGAAGTGGGAGAAGTGTTAACTGATTTTTCAGACCTTACACCGGATGATTTACCAGGTGAATTACCTCCTTTACAAGATATTCAATATGCTATTGACTTGGTACTTGGATCTACTCTACCCAATTTTCCAGCATATCACTTGAACCCTATTGAGAATTGAAGCTAAAGGGACAAGTAGAACAGTTATTGAAAAAAGGATTTATTTAAGAAAGTCTAGGTCCGTTCGCGGTTCCAGCACTTTTTGACTCCTAAAAAGGATACAAGTTGGAGAAACACACTAGACATTCTTATCCTTCAATTAATAATAAAAGTTTTTCTCCTTTTATGACTATTCATTCTAATATATGGGGACCTACACAAACAGTTTTGCTATCTGGTTATAGGTGGTTTGTTACCTTTAACGATTGTTGTACTAAATGAGGTTTTTCCTTGTTTTCAGCTATTTCACAAAATGAATTGTAAACAATTTGATGCCAAGGTTAAGATTTTGAGAATTGACAATGGTACAGAATACATGGGTGGTGTTTTTCGGGCATTATTAGATTCCAATGGGATATTGCACCAAACTAGTCGTGTGAACACTAGTGCACAAAATGGAGTGTTTGAAAGAAAAGATAGGCATTTATTAGAAGTGGCTCGGTCTCTCATGTTTACTAGGAATGTTCCAAAGGTTTATTGAGGAGATGCAGTTCTTTCACTGCCTATCTTATTAATAGAATGCCCCTCAAAATACTTAATTTTAAGATCTCTTTCGAAATTCTACAAGGTAGTAATTGATACACTGTTCAAAAATTTTCAGATGTGTGTGCTTTCTTCATTAGAGAATGTAGGTAAGTTAGAAGCTAGGGCCCTTAAATGTGTGTTTGTCGGGTACTCTGCAACTCAAAAGGGATATACGTGTTATCATCCTCCCTCTCAAAAGTACTTTGTGAGTATGGATGTTACCTTTAAGGAGTATGAACCTTACTTTTCATCACCTCAGTCACCTCTTCAGGGGGATAATAAGGAGTAAGAGGTGGCAACAACTGTCCTACACAGATTTTTGGCCAAAATACTAGTGATGACAATAAAACAGTTAAAAATGGGCGGTTGGATAGATCAGATTTGAAAACCTATACACGACAAGACGAGATAGATAAAGCCATCAAGCAAGTTATACCTCGTCAAGCGCCACCTCTGATTTCAGTTCCTGAGAATTCATGTGGTGAGTCTCCCTTACTTGTTGATTGATCTAATTCTAGTTCCAACACTAATGATCTTGATGTTACTATTGCTACCAGGAAAGGAGTCAGAACTTGTACTAAATATCCTATTTCTAACTTTGTTTCCTATGACTCTCTGTCTCCTTCCTATAGAGCCTTTGTATCGCCTGTTTCTATTCCATAGGGTTGGCAAGAAGCATACTATGATCCAAATTGGAAAGAGGTAATAATTGAAGAGACAAAGGCCTTGGCAAAAAATGACATGGGGGAACTTGTTAATCCTCCACTGGGAAAGAAATCAGTTGGTTGCAAATCAGTGTTTACAGTGAAACATAAGACAACACAAGACATATGTTTCACAAAGCTAGATTGGTGGCAAAGGATTCACTCAAACTTATGGGGTGGACTATCAAGAGACTTTTTCTCCTAAGGCAAAAATGAATACCATCATAATCATCTTATCAGGTGCAGCTAACCTTGATTGGGACCTATAACAATTTGATGTCAACAATGCCTTCTCGCATAGAGACTTGGAGGAAGAGGTGTATATGGAAATTCCTCCAGGATTTGATGATGCAAAAACTAAACGGAAAGTTTGTAGATTAAAGAAGGCATTATATGGTTTGAAACAATCACCCAAGGCATAGTTCGATAGGTTCAATAAAGCTATGATCTCATTTGGATATTTTCAAAGCAATGCTGAACATACCTTGTTTATTAAACACTGTAGTGGTAAGGACACATTACTTATTATTTATGTTGATGATATAGTTGTGACTGGAAATGATAAGGAGGAGACTGCCCAACTCAGAGAACTTTTAGCTCGAGAGCTTGAGATTAAAGATTTGGGTAAGTTGCAATATTTTCTTGGAATAGAGGTTAGATCAGCTAAAGTAATCTTTATTTCTCAAAGGAAATATGTTTTAGATCTTCTTGAAGAAAATGGTATGTTAGGATGTAAATTAGTAAACTCTCCCATTGAAGCCAATCACAAACTACAAGCATGAGTTGGTGAGTCCACGGATTTAGATCGATATCAAAGGTTGGCTGGGAGATTGATTTATATCTCACACACCAAACCAGACATAACCTTTGTTGTAAGCTTGGTAAGTCAGTATATGCATGATATATGCATGACCCTTGTGATTCCCATCTAGAGGTTGTTTTCCGCATTTAAAAATATCTTAAATCTACACCAGGAAAATTTTGGCTGCTCTTTTCTAAGCATAGTCACCTAAAGATAGAAGCTTATACAGATGTAGATTCGGTTGGATCTTTGGATGACAGAAGGTCAACTTCTGATTATTGCACATTTGTAGGTGGAAATTTAGTTACTTATAGAAGCAAAAAATAGAATGTTGCAGCATGATCAAGTGTAGAAGCGAAATATAGAGCTATGGCACAAGGAGTTTGTGAATGACTATGGCTGTAGAAAGTAATGAAAGAATTGCAATTATCAGAAGGGAAATGATTGTCCTTGTTGTGTGATAACAAGGCTGACATTAATATACCTCACAATCCAGTTCAACGCCATCAAACAAAACATATAGAGATTGACCGACATTTTATAAAGGGGAAAATAACAAATGATATTTTGAATATTTCTCATGTGGCCTCAGAAAGACAACTAGCTGATGTATTTACTAAAGGGCTTAGCAGCAAACCATTTCATAATTTAGTTTGCAAGTTGGGTATGTTTGACATCTTTACATCAACTTGAGGGGGAGTGCTGATGCACCAACAACATTTCAAAGCCTCACGAACACTCTGTTTTAGTCACATTTAAGGAGGTTTCTACAGGGTTTTCCAATGAGGCACTAGTATATAGAGCACCACTGGAACAACATGTGGAACATTTGAGATGTGTAGTGCAGAGTCTAAGGGACGGGTTTGGTCAATTGACTAAAAACATTAACCAACGTACTCAAGAAGGATGGTTTTAAGTGTAGCAAAGAAGTTGAAGAGTCTTTTGTTAAGCTTAAGCAAGTTTTTCCTTCAGCACCACTACCAGCAGTACCTATTTTTCCAACGGTGAAGGTTGATTCTAGTGGACAGGGGCTAGGAGCTGCTTTAATGCATGATAAGCATCCCATAACACTTGTTAGTAAGTCTGTCATCTAAATATGTTGCTTTGTCCATGTATGAGAAGTTTTTGGCTTTGATTATGGCTGTGAAGCATTAGAACCACTATTTGATGGGAAGACATCTGATTGTATACATTAACCATCAGAGTCTAAAGTTTCTCTTCAAAGAAAATCAATACTCTATTTCAGGAGTCTTAGTTGCCTAAGTTGTGACCTTGATTTTGAAAAACTTTAAAAGAAAGGAAGTGAAAATGATGTTGATGATGCACTTTCTAGAATGTCAAGCACAGCTCCATATTGTGTGGTGGCCTCCGGTGTACAGTCTATAACAAGTTAAAAATAGTTGAAACTTATGTACGACTTCAAGCTATGTTTCATTAAAGGGGTTTGCAATGTGATGTGATAAATTTTGTTGTGTGTCAACAAAACAAGTAGGAACCAATGGCTTCTCCTGGCTTACTATAATTGTTTCTTTTGTGCCTCAACATGTGTGGATTGATATCATCTTTGATTTCATTGAAGGTCTCCCTAGATCAGAGGGAAAGTCAAGTGGCTTTGGTGGTGGTGGATAGATTAACTATGTTCACTCACATCCTTATACTGCTCAGTTTGTTGCCATGAACCTTGTTGCATAAGTTGTTAAGCTGCATGAAATGCTCTAGACAAACAAATGGTGAAACAAAGATAGAGAACCAAACACTTGAAACTTATCTTAGACGCATGATAAGTGACTACCCATCTAGTTGGAACAAGTAGATATCTTTGGCTATATGGTAGTATAACACAAACTTCCGTTTAGCTATACAGCCAACCCCATTTGTAGTTTATATGGGTATGCTCCTACACGGTATGTTCCTTAAATGGCAAAAGATGTAAAACAATTGGTTTTAGATCAAATATTGGGCACAGTTAATCAAATATCATACATGTAAAGCACAAAACAGGGCGAAACAATTGGCTGACAGGAAGAGAATTGATAGAGAATATGAGGTGGGGAATATGGTTTATTTCAAATTGCAACCATATAAATAACATAACGAGAAACAAGGTGGAAGGCAAAAGTATATTGCCTTCTTTTGCAGACTTTTCAGAATTGTGGAAAGAATTGGGTATGTTGCTTATAAATTGGAGTTGCCTGCTTCAGCTAGAAATCATCAAATATTCCATGTTTCACAACTTAAACAATATGTGGAGGGTCCTCACAAAGTTCCGATCATAATTCCAGAAGAGATTGTGAAGAATTTTCTAGTGGCTACCTTAGAAAGAAGAGTGGTTTTCTTAAAAGCAAAGAAAAAGGCTACTGTTCAAGTTTTGATTCAACAGTAAGAAGTGCCATCAAAATCTCCTACTTTGGAGCACTTATATGAGCTGCAATAAAGATATAAAGAACACAATTTGTGGACAAGATTGTCGAGGACATGAATTAGGTCACTTGAAAAGAAGCTGGAGTGAGTGGATTGTAGTTAGCTCCAGTAATAGGAGTCATTTTAGTATAAAGTGTAAGTTAGAAGATCACTAACCTACTCTCTGATCTTCATCTGTCTAGAATGGTCTAGTCTAATTTCTAGTAGTCTCCTAATTTATTTCTATCTAGAACCTTATTCTAGTAGTGTCCTAATCTTCATCCACTTTGTTCAGGGACTAATGTTTTGATCTATAACCTACTTTAGTATAAATATGAGGTGTAGTATATGATGTTGTCTGTGTAGAAAAGTGACTATGTATATGCAAGTGTGCGAGAGGTAATCGTGCATGGGTGTGGGTGCATAATAAGAGACATAATCACGATAAATGAAATAAACATTGGTGATTCTTTTTAATATTCCTGAGTTTTAGTTGAAGTTATCTACGTGTGTATGGATATACAAGAAGCATAACAAGACTAAGTACTTTCTTCTTCTCTCCCGCAACTAAGTTACTATAAGAGTATAAGAACAATGTGGTAGGTCGGAATTTACTCAGTTCCCATCAGAAAATGCTCTACATTTCGATATATCTTGATTCTTATGAAAGAAAAATAACACAAGTGATTAAGTATCAACAAAAACAATTATCTAATAATTCACTTCCAAAACCTTGTTAAATGAAAACTCAAAAACCACTTAATTGAAATGAAAAATGAAAACTAAATACGAACAATAACGGAAACTCACCGGTACGCTTGTCAATCCACGGCGAAACCAATATGGTGGGGACCCTCACACCTAATCTATCAAACCGGAAATAATACGGATCAGGCCCTATTATCCCATCAGGATTCGGAACTCCGGTAATCGGCGTAGGAACATGATCATAAAACCCACCATGCTCATCATACGTAATCAATATGGCCATTTCTTTCCACTGAGGGCTAGCCCTCAGCGTCTCATAGACATCCTTCAAAAACCTCTGCCCTCGGGCCACGTCATGAGACGGGTGGTCGTCGTTCGCTGGAAAAAGGTTAAGGTCGAAGTATCGCTGCTCCACCACGGCGTAGTTGGGCAACCTCCCTAAACGTGCGTGTCGTTTGAAAGTAAGTTCATACTTGTGGAAACTGAACACGTGCTTCAATTTCCTCAGAGACTTGAAGAAGAGAGTGGCGGGGATATTTTGGTAATAAATCCCAAAAGTGAGGCCATTTTCGTCCAGAGAATCGAAGATTGTTTTTTGTGGAAATCCATGGATTAGATCCTTTCTCACGTTACTCATGGCTCCATGTGAAGTCGCCGAGTGGACATAAAACCGGTTCGGTTGGGTGGACGCCGGAACCGAAGCGAACCAGCGGTCGAACACGGCGAACTCGTTGGCCAGTGCGGTGTAAACTGGCAACAACTCCGGTTTGAACCCGGACATCACGGTTTTCGGCATGTCCGTCACGTTCATGCTCTGCGCTTGTTGTGCGAACCCGTTCATCGGGGCCGGGTTGGCGGAGGTATCGGTTGACCCGAATATCTGTTCTCGGATAGCTTGAAAGGAGTGGCCCGGGTCGGAGTCGATAAAGATGGCGTCGTCGGTGACGGAAATTTCTGGAGAGTTTTGATCGGAGACGTTTAGTCTGTTGGATTCGGATCCGATGAGGCCGTCTATGTCGGGTCGGATCTTCTTCAGCCACCCGAACACGTGGTCAAAGGAGCGGTTCTCCATAACCACGACGACCAGGGTTTTAACGGGTCCTTTGACTCTGTTTCTGTGACGTCTGCGTAAATTCTGAAAATCAAGGGACTGGGATGAAACCACCAAATAGAGGAAGACCACCAAAATAAAGGGTATTCGCCGGAAACCCATCCCCGAAAACCGGTAAAGGATCGGTAGCGGCTTTACCGAGGAAAAAGTTTCTCAAGGCTGAAGAGTATTGCTTGAAAAAATAGTATAAAAGCAGAACACGAGAAGAATATACCATACAGTAAAGGCGTTGAGGAAGAATCAAGGCTCTTAAGATGGATACGTGGCACAGTTATGTTCGATGGCTGAATTAACACGGGAGGTAGGAAGTTGATGGGATTGGTTTATATTTTACAAATAAATAATTAAGTAACAGAACAAATTAAGAACTGGGCGTTAAATTCAAAATTATGACATAACTGTTTGCGTGTTGACAGAGCCGTTGGCTAAGTGGACAAGAGAAATTTAGATTTTTGTCTTTGGATCAAAACAGCGTTTTTGGTGGGAAACCTTGTGTTGTCTGTTTCCGGCGGCGCACCGAGGATGTTAATTTCCACTGGGCCTTCACTTTGTTTAGATAGCTTGCTTTCTTCAAATAAATTCTCCGCCAACTATTACAAAACCTGATAAAGACTTGCTTATTTGTTGTTTTCTTGACTGAAAGTGGTTGACTGCGCAAATATCTTCCAATAGAAATCAATTTATGACATTTTCTTGTTTTGTCTTTGCTTTTCTTCGTTAAATATTATTAATTTTTATTTATTATTTTCAAGAGAAACTGCAATAAGTGAATTAAAACTCTTCATATTTTGTGCCTTGATTCCAACATGCATCTGCTTAAATGCTAATTATTCTCTAAAAAATATTTATTTCAGTGAAATTCAATTATTTACTTTCCAAAAAAAATGCTTTTTTATTTCTTACAACCGATTTGTACCATTTTAACCCTTGTCTAGCTATTCTTTTTTTCATATTCTTCTCGTAAAAAAGGAAAATGCATAACTTTTTCTTACTTTTAATTATATGAATTCTTTCCCTTTAATCAATGTACTAAAGGATAGTCCTAATTTTTTATTTAATAACACATATTTGAGTTTCTTGCTAGATTAGTAGTGTGTAATATGTGAAGCAAAAGAAATGGTGTCTAGAATTCCAAAAACATAAATAGTAGAAATATTTTATTTAGTTGTCATTTTAATTTATTATAATTTACATAAAACATGATTTCCATTGTTAATAATAAAGTTAATGATTAGTTATATTTACAACAATTTTTGGAAATAGTTATCAAACTCATATGGAAGGCTTGCTCTTAGAGCTAAAGAAGAATTCTAATAGAACCTTAAAAACATAAGTCTTAATGGAGACCTAGGACTTTTGATAGAAATAAGCATTAAAAAAATCAAGTTTTGGGGCCTTATTAGAGCTAAAATTAAACAAAACCTTCTCGTCATCTTTTATAAAGAAAGACCTAGTAAGGAACTCATCATATTGCGTAGTCAATAGATTGGGAACTATGACCTTGAATGAATTAGCTGAGAAGGCACACCTCCTTAGATAATAGCTCTTCTTAACTCATGAGAATCACACCTACATCATTCCTTAAATTTAAGATTATGTTATGATTCTCTTTAGCAAGAATATATTTATGAAAGAAACTGGTATTATAGTTCCCTTCCTTAAGCCACGACACAATTGATTTTTGTAGTAGCATTATTGTATGAGCTTATAGAGCTTTCCTTAAAATTTGATCATGCTTGTTTCTCCTTAAGTTTCGGAGTTAAACCAATATTATAATATGTTATCTATAACAGCTTCAAGCTCAATATTAGCTTGCATGTTTAAATTTAGTTTCTTCTTCTCCTTTTTAATCCTCATGAGCTTCCTATAGAACTTGTAAGACCTATAGCCTTGAACATACAATCTTAAGCCCTCATTTAGTGCTTCTTGGAGTCCATTAGTATTACACAAGAAATTAAAGAACCTAAATAAAATGATATTTTAAAGTCCCCAGAAAGATCAAGAATCTCTATTAGAGGGTGAATAGAACATAATGGGTCATTGTAGTGAGCTTTAATATATTGGAATCTCTAAAGCCATTCATCTCTAACCATTTTCATATTTAGTTTTTCTCCTCGTAAGCCATGAATCTACTTTTTGTTACTTTGAGTAAAGAAACATACATTTGATTTGAGGTTTGTTACCTCTAAGTTAGCTAAACAAGAACTCAGCTCCTTAAAAGCTTTTACTAGAACATCTTGCTCCATCAAATTCTGATAAAAGCCATTTCATAAGGAAGTTTTTTGAAATTCAAAATTTAAACCATAAATAAAGGTGAACCAAGCTGACCCTTTACCTAAGATGTCTACTAGCATATGGATACTTTGGGAAGATGTTGAAAATTGAATAACTTGATGTGGATAGGGTCGTAAGAAACCATTATTCTTCCAAGTTGATGTTTATCACAAATGGTTAAGAATGTCCACTTCTTCTTAGACAACCATAGATTAGAGCATCTGTCACTCCTTAACTTAGTCTCTAAAAGGTCAAACATCGTTAACTTGATTGAATTAATGTAAATGAAACCATATTCTATTTTTGAGGTCATTAATCCCCTCAACATTACAAAGACAAATAGATATCAATCAATTAAAGGTTTTAGATGGCCTACTCCTAACTTTACAATTGATTTCATCATTTTAATAAGTTTGTAACTTTTTGGGGATTTATTAGCTAAAATCATTCTTATTGCGCCTGCTCTTCCCTTCAATTCTGAATTATTACTAACATGAACAACTAAAGGCTTGTTCAATTCAATATCAACATATAGAAATGCTTAAAAGACATCTCTCATTTTATAAGAATTCTCATCTAGAGGCTTAGAAACATCTATGGTTCCTCTTAGTTCAGTATCATTAGTATTATTCAAAGAAATGTTCTCCTTAAGGCCCTTAGGATAAATTTTAGAAGTTCCTATTAAAACTAAAGCATTAGATATAAGAACCTGGTCATCCATCATCTTTATCCTGAGAAGGATTCAAATATGGAGTAGAGGAATTCTCCAAACCAATCAATTCCTTATAGATACCGGTTCTAAACCTCCTACTAATAGGCAACCAAGCGTTCCCTTGCTAATATAATAAAGGTCACAACTAATACGACACCTTAACAGTGTCCTCAATTAGGAAGTCATCCTCCCCCAATCTACGTGGAGGAATTTCCTTTAGTAGAGTCTCTATTCATATACACACTGACGCATAATCAGGCATAATTAATCCTCTTGTGTGATGAAAATGCCTCATCCATACATATTAGTCTATCTATAATGCTTGCCAAGAGGCGTAAGCCTTTGTTATCCCAATATTCTAAAGGAATTTGTTGGAAATTAACCTATAAAAGAAAATGATTTTTTATATTCTCTAACATGATCCCCAGTTTCCACATTTGTAAAAGGATTGGCAAGCTATTAAAATGTTAAGGTCCAACTTCTATAACCTCTTGAGCCTTCTCCCTGGTGATAAATTTAAATAGAAATATATGATCCTCATTTAGAAAAAGTTCTAAGAGTCCTTTTATTCTCCAATATTTCACAACCCATAATTTGATCACTAAGAAAGCATATGTCTTTCACAAAAGAAGATAACCATCATAGATATCAAAAAATTAACCCTTTCCTTGAGAACCTCTAAATATGGGGAGATAATGGTGTGACCCTCCTTGATAATTGGTGGAATGTATTGGAGGGATGGGGTTGATGACTCATCAAGCACAAATTTCTAGTTGAGAGGCCTACGACTTAACTAAACCAGAGAACTAGAGGTTAAGCCCTATAAAGGAAGGAAAGGCTAGTTAGTAACTTAAGAAGGAGATGATGAAGCTAAAAAGGAAGTAGGAATAAGAATCAAAGACGATAATTGAGAGGAAGTAACTGTAAGGAGGAGATGAGAGTGTAAAATAGGAAAATTGAGAGGAGAGAGCAAGGTTGAGTCTTGTTTAGGGGTAGAGCTATCAGTGTCCATAGTACAAGAAAGGAAAAAGTCCATGATAACTAATAGGAAATTTTGAAATAAACATTCCAAAAATAGCAAGTAAGGAAGGTAGGAAATAATAAAGATGGAGAATTCAAAAATGACCCTTTGTGCTTGAAGAAACTAGTGGTAGGAATTAGGGAAAAAAGTTAGGAGAAAGAGTCGTAGTGTCAGAGAGGGAGCAATGAGGGCCAGGTGGAAGAGTCATAGTGTTTTATGACAAAAGTAAGTATGTTGACATAAGTTTCATTTTATTCGAGAATGGAATAGTAGGAAGGAAATTAACTTGGAGATAATAAAGTCTCTTAATCAAGTTATTGATACTTTCACTATGCCCTTTAAGTATAATGTTTTCAAAATTATGGATGATGTTTTGAGTTATTCCAAATTCAAGTTAGAAATGAACATGACTCTTAAAATTATGTTGTAATTTTGAAGGAGAAGTTGAATTATCAAATCTTAATCAATTTAGGTTGTTTAAGAGATATTTTAGATATGCATATGTCCAAATTCAAGTGAATCTAACCTTAAGTCATTTATAGTAACTTAAAGAGTGATAACGATAAAATAAATTATTTATTTTCTAATATGCAAATCTTTTTATATCACTAAATGTGTTTTTCTCTTTATATTCTAGTACTAAGCAAATTTAAGTAGGTAAAACTAGATTTATCCATTGTTTTTTATAAATAGTCATATATTTTCATTTTATGCAAGAGAAAAAAATAACTTTCTATTGCAAAAGCATTATTCCTTCATTGTTTGTGTCATTATGTAAGCACTCGTGAGCTTTTTATTTTTTTCAAAAGACCTATTACCAAACTATTGGAATTCCTAACTAAAATGTAGCTATGTATGTGAGATTGAATGCTTTGTAATTGAATCATGCACAGGAATTCACTAGTTTATCATATGAAAAGATTCTAATTAAATGAAAATAAGTTAATTAAATCATATGTAAGTTTGGTGGAATCATCAAAAGATACAAAGTTAGGTTGGGGGGTCAAAGGTTATGTATAATGAAAAAGGGTTGATTATCTTGGATCATATGAACCAATTGATAAAATTACAATAATCAAGATGTAAATTGCTTTAGAATCAATTAGTTACAAGTTTCTTGAATAGCTAAAAGTAAATAATAGTTTTTCCATGGATATTTTTGTGAAAAAGTTCTTATGGAGCTACCTCAAGGATTAAATTGTGCTAATTTTTAAAAGTTTTACAAGCTAAAGAAATTACTTTATGAAAAAAATAATTAAGAAGTGATTTTAATGTTATATGAGGCAATAATTTTTTTTCTAACCTTGTTAATTTATGTTGATGATGCTATTTTTTTGGGTAAGTGACAGTCATGTCTAAATTTTAAAAAAAAGGGAAAAAATTGTACAAACAAGAGAGAAACTTAGGTATAACCCATAGCCAAGAGCAAGCTAAAACCCATGTAAAGATCAAAGTATTATAAAGCTAACGTCAAATTTGATTATGTTAGTTTAGGAAACAATACTTATAAGGGAATTAATTCAAGACATTTCTTTATGAATAGTTTAAGATCGAAGACTCGACTCTTTTTAAACATTTCTTATGTTTTTAAGCAACTTAATTAAAATAATAATAAATATTTGTCAATGCAAGTATATTTTAGAACTATTTGAAGAAATTATTTTTTAGCTTTCAAGAAATCTGACCTTTTCTCAATCTAAGTTGCCTTTAGATTTAGTGTCTCTTATGTAAAATATCTCATTTTAGTGGAGGTCAATTTGTAAGCTCTTATACTAAATTTATACACAACTTGATTTATCATATCTTGTTCATCATCTTTAACAATTAATAGGAAATCTACACGAGTTTCATTTAAAGGTTATACACCACATTTTATGATACTTGAAGGATAGACATAGTTAAGGTCTACTTTTTATACTCATTCATATTACTGTAAAATGATATTATGTTTTAGATAGAGTATCATGTCCTAATACTAGAAAAAAAAAAATATAGGCAGCATTTACATCTTCTTTGGAGACTCTCTCATATTCTAGCTATTGGCAAAACATGCCATTATCTCTCACCTTTTTTTAAAGTAGAATATAGGACTGCTCATTTCCATATATCATATATAATGTTTCTTTTTTTTACATTAGGACTCATATGTAGTTTGTCTTTTCCTTTGTTATTTTGTTATAGCCAATCAACTATTCACACGATATCAAAACCTATTTTTCATTTTATTTGAGATTGTCACATTATTAAAAAAAAAGTCTACGAGGGTGTACTAAGTTGATGCTAGTTTACTCTTCTCATTAACTGTATGATTTCTTTATAAAATCTTTATCTTCTATTTTTTTTCATTTTTCACTATTTAAGTCAATTGCAAATAACCTATTTTCCCCTAGCTTTTAAGGATTATTATATTGATAATGAAAAAGATAGATAAAAGGAGCAACATCTATATGCAGTTGAAGGTGCCAACATAAGTTAAAGTATAAATATAAAACAGTAAGCAATGCTTCAAATATCATATTACAAAGAAGCAATATATTTTTTCTAGAAAATAATAAACTTAAGTTTGATCAATTAATTTTTCTTTTATAAATAGATTGGTTAATAGGCAGTTATCAATTTTATTATATGCTAATTATATAATTATTAAAGTTACTAAGTTAGTTTGTATATAAGTAGAGTGAAATCCCAATTGATCTGAATTAATGAGAAAGCTAGTTTGTAATTCTCAATAATCCATGCCATTATACTTTATCTAAAGAAGCACTACCTGACATTCAAGTTGTGTTAAGAATCATATACCACCTTAGATATATTTCTGAATCTAAGGTATGACTTTTCTTATACATATAAGCAAACTAATAAATATAATAGCTTTTGAATTTGTTAGAACTATTGCCTTTATCTTCTAACTTGCATTCTACTTACATATACCCCTAACTAGTTAGTATTATATGCAAATTAGGGCATTTTAGGTTTATTATTTTATTATTGTGTATATTAAATGCTTTATTAGGCATTTATTAACTGTTTGCATATTTTAATTTTGCAATTTAAGGTACATTAGGGGAGAAAGATTTCAAGGTTTTTCAATAGAATTAGGTTTTGTTAAATTGTTAAATTTAAAGATTTAATTATGTGGAATTATGTGCATTTTTCATTATCTGTGGACATATAGAGATGAATAAGTGAATTATAATTTAGAGAATTGGGTAATATTTAAGTAAATTATAGATGCGTTCGTGATTGTGATATATTTGATATACAAAACAATACTAAAAGAAAATCACTATAATAAGTGAACTTATCATTCTTACAGTATAATTTAGTGGGTTGAGTGTCGATCTTTTAAGGTTTCCAACTACTAGTACTAATCATCTTTCTATCATATAATTTAATAAATAATTATGTATTTTAAAAAGGAAGACGAGTTAAATCAAAATAACGAGTAAGAAACAATTAATTAGATAAGACAACCAATAGCCCTTAAAACTTTTCCTAAAGTTACAACTATATTCTTCCTTAAAACTTACATCCTTCTGTAAGTAGATTGTCTAAATTCTCTTTTTAATCAAAATCCCTAATAATGGATTACTTTATTCTTTGAATTCCTTTAATAAATATGACTCTAACTTAGAAGATTTTTATACTCCTCTCTTTAAGATTTCATGCAACTTTCATTACTTATGCCTTCATTTGTTAATACATATGATTTCTCAGTCCTTGTATATGAAATCTGAAATTGAACCAAAATACTATCATATTTCACTTCAACATAATATAGACTCATGAATAATTAGGTTTATCATTAAATCAAGAAATCCAAAATAATAATTCTATAGTTCATCTTATTTATATTTGTATCCCAATTTAGTTAATAAAAAGACAAATAAAACCACCGATAAACAATAAAGAAAACAAAATAAAAGATAACATTCTTGTGAATCTTGAAATCTTAATACTTATTGATTGAATCTTGATTTTTTTCTCTAAGGTTGCTTCATTCTTATGTTAAAACCTCTAGTTTGACCCTTATTATATGCCTAGATTACTAAAAGTATATTGAAAAAAAAAGATAATATTAAAAGTTTCATAATATTTTAGTCCTCAACAATGACATCGAAATCTTGATTATTTGATAAATTCGAAAGATTAAACAATACTAAAAGAAAATCACAAAGGCAAGTACATATATCATTCTTATAGTATAGCTTAGTGAATCAAATGTTAACCTTACGAGGACTATAACTATTAATACTACTCTTCTTTTTATTATCTAATCTAATAAAATGAATGATTGATTTTAAAAAGAAAAAATAATTAAATTAAAATAAAAAATAAGAATAAACTAATTAAAGTGATAAAAAGAATAAAAATAGTAAATAGAAAAGAATATATAAAATCTCCCTAGTTTTTCCTATGCTTGAATTTATCATGATTTAATGATTAACCCTATTTTACTTACACCGGTAGGAATTTCAAAGTTACAATAATTATTTTCCTAAAGACATATAACTCCTATCCTTAAATTGATTGATTGATTGAAATCTCTTTCTAATCAAAATCTCTAAGGACACATTAATTTTTTCTATAAATTCTTATGATAAATTTGACTATAATCAATGATATTTATGTAGGCTTATTAATAAATGCCTAATTATTCATATTTTTAAGCCTATATTTAGTGCATTTCACTTGTTTAATTGAGTGTTTTTATTATTACTAGTATTTAATTCATTCATATTATATTTTTAGTTCTTAATTTTTGATAAAAACTATGAATTCAAAAACATTTGGTAAATTTAAAGTTATTTTAATAAAGTTATGAAACCGTAGAAAAAAGTACATGAGCATCAACAAATCCATGTACTTACCTGTGTAGTTCAACATGACCATATTTCAAGCTAGATAATTTGTTTTAAAGTTTCAAAAAGTTACATGACTATGAGCACATGCATGTTGGCCATAAACACACCTGAGTTAGAGATCAACTTGCCTGTGTTAGAGTTCAATATGCTTGTTGTGTACTTTAACACGTCCTTATTTCATGCTAGACAAGATGTTTTAAAGTTTCAAAGAGTTATATAGCTGTAAATGAGCCCATATTAAAGACGAACAAGCTCTTGTTCTTACATGTGTTTATTCCATATTCAAAGATCTTGTGATTTTTAAAGTACATGGCCATGAACATGCTCGCGTACCACCTAGAGACCTAATTTTTGAACTATAAAAGGAAAAATTAAAAGGGAAAGTGAAAAGGAAGCTTAGGAGACACAAATAGAAGCCCTAAGATGGTATAAAAAAGAACAAGGAATGATACCCCTTTGGAGCAAATTTTCATTGATCTAAAGTGAATTTCTTGAAAATCGAAAGGGATCTCGTCATGTTTCTTTGATTTTCTTTTCTCTTTAGTTTTGATATTGGGTTTGATATAATTAGGAACTAAATTATTTATGGTCCCTAGATTAAATGAACCTTAGGATAGGCCTTTTAGTGATTTTATTTTATTTAAATTTATCATTTACTTTCATTGAGATTTAATTATATGTCATTTATTATTCTTCAATTAATATTTTCATATGTTAATTCGTCCTGGTTTTCATGAAGTTGAGATCGAGAAATCTTTTGTATAAATGGATCTAGCATAATTGAAAGGATTTATATATAAAAGTATATATGTGTTGACAAAAATCTTCTAGATTTCAGTTAAACCTAATGTGAAATTCATAAATTAATTAATGAAATTATAAGGATTTTAGTTAGAAGGATATTTCAATTAATCAATCTAGGATTAGTTGTTAATAGACCTGAGAAAGAAATTAGCATAACTAAGAAATTTCCATAGTCCAATGAACTCTAGATTAAATTAATGTGTGAAGTCTTAGTTATATGAGAAGTCTTAAGAGGATTTGATTTTGGGTACCACTATCTTCATTGATTTTTTTAGTTCAATCTCGGTTCTAATTAATCAAGGGTATTGATTTATTTTGGTATATTATTTTAGATTTGAATTTTATCAATCTCCACTGCTATAATTTGATAGATTAGAAAATAAAAAGCCGATTAGTATTAGTAATTCTAGCCCTCGTGGGATTGACTTGTACTTGCCAATGCTAACTATAACTACTCTATACACTTGTGGTAAAACAAATCAATTAAAGGAACACTTAATTTTTATTAATCTAGCCATTATTTTTCTTTCACTTTTCTTTTTGTGATTATTTATTTTTTCTTAAAGCTCTCTTGATCTTATGTTTTTGGCTTATTTTTCAGGATTTGGGTATTCACTGTTATAACTATTAAACATAATGGAAGGATAGAGATGCTAGTACTCTATGGGGGATTATAATATGCCATTGCTTTTGGCAAAATTGGAACCTTGGAATAAGAGGCATGATAACCTATAATTGGAAGCTCAACTAATATCTATAATGTGTTGTGACAATTGTAATAGTGGCCACCTTAATTATAAATGCTAATCATTAGATCATATTTGGGAGGGTTTAATTTTCATGGGGAATTGGCCTCAAAATATCCCATACAGTGATATTTACAATCTAGGGTAGAGCAATGGTGGAACTATTATTTGTACCCCAAATTATTTCCTAAATTCTTACAACTAACAAACATAATATAGAGAAGTAAGAGTCGAACCCATGAGGAATTGTAGTTGATCAATTGTTATGAAAGAAAATTCTTAAGAAAATGGGAGGTTATGATAATATGGAGTTCTATAACAAAGAAAATAAACTAAATAATAAAACCAACATTATCAGATAAACTAACCTTGCTTTATGGTTACTTCCACCTTTTGAAACTACAATTGATCATTGGCACAAAATAATTGCTTCATTAATCATATATTCGACGTGATATTAAATATATTTCTTTCCTTATGATAGCTAATCGAAAACATATGATTCAATTAACCATTATTATTTAACAATTTTAGATATGGTCTAAAATTTAATTAAATAATAACTTTTAGAAAAGAGAGACCATCAAATCAGGATAACACAACATCGATGGTTGCGTTAAATCTAGTTGAATACTTTTCCTAAAAGTAATAATTTTTGACTTAGAAAATTAAAAATTATGGTTACTATAATTGATTAAAAGAATTGATTTGTAAAACAAGTAGTAAGAAACAACACATTGGAGCACTCCATGTCTTCCTCTTGACAATCCACTATTCACCACGCTGTTCATTTCCTTATTCAATCTTCCTCTCATGGATTTTAACACCTTAGCTTCACTATCTTCCTTACAACACTCTGCCATCAATTCCCTCTTACTACATACTCCCTCTTTATTTATAACGTTCTTAACAATTACTCATTAAATACCTCACAAATCACTCAACCCCCTTCTAACTACATAGATCACACCTATTCTTCACTGTCTTTGTTTATTTAGCTCTTCCTTAATTCCTGCTCTCGGATCCTTGTTTCTTAGTTGTTAACCATCAGTCCATAGCTTGTCCTTATGGACTTACACTTCCTGCCTTTAACATTAAATTGATCCAATGATCTAGCTACATCAACCTTTACTAACCCGCCTATTGCAAGCCATATTAACCCTTCCATTTGAAAGACATAGACTGTCAGACCCCGTTTCTGGAGCCCGGCGGTCCCGGGATACGAGCCCTGCTGAAGCCTATTCCCGAGACACTAGCCCTACTGGAAATCCTAAACCTGACACTGGCTGCTAACACACACTAGTGGTGAGCGTACACTGATTAAGACTTAAACCTAACTGCCTTTGAAAATTTCAAGAAATTTAACTTTTCAACCTATGTCCGTTAAACGGACATGGACTGGACCTGGGGACTATTTTGCCCGAATCTGTCCGTTAAACGGACAGGCGTGTCCGCTTGACGGACACAAGCTGGTTAAGCACAGTATTTCACCCGAACCTGTCC
>JAOTAX010000196.1:16046623-16057204 GCA_025629825.1 Erythroxylum guanchezii | reverse complement strand
CAATTATTTTTATAATTTTTTGTCATATATATTGATATGAATAGGTTCTGGTTACCCTGAGAATCGAACCTGAAAATAAGTTAACCGATCCTATAGGTTCTTTAGGTTCAGGTTCGTGAAATTGCCGAACCTGACACTCAAGTTCAAGTTTAGGTTATCTATGAACGGGTCAGATTACCCTACCATAAACACCCCTAATTGTGCTCATTTTCCGCCTAGTGATTATGAACGTGAGAGTATTGTCCATGGAGCATGAACACTCATTTTCTTACCTTGGAACATCGTAAATGCAGCAAGTCAACGAGAGACCACTCCATACTTAGGTTGCTAAAATAGGCATTATTCCTGGTATTTTAATGTTTCTATTAATGCCCAATTTCTTAACCAATTTTTGTTATTTGAATCCTATTATTTTTAATAGATTTTTTTATTAATGAAACTAAAATATTGTATAACATTTCGTGTTAGTACAAGTTTTGTTGATGTTTTGGTAAATTCACCAAGTCCTGTAGATTGTTAGGGAGCAAAAGGTTAACAATGCAGAGAAGCTCACATGCCAGCCATTCGAAGGGATTTTGTCCGAAGATCTTTTGGCACAAGATTCATAATTAACTCTAATATTTACATCCTCCGATAAATTTAACCCTGACATAATACAAATTAAACTCGAACAACATTTATAAAACATTACAATCCATTCCTAAATTAATTGAGAAATTAACGACAATGCGACACTGTCAGTTTTCTACTGAGCTAGCAAATTTTTATAATATTTTAATATTTAAATTAGTCTCATACTCTCTCAAAACGTAGGACCCATATTCTTAAATTATAAAATCTAAAATTTTATTGATATTTTTAAATATAGAACCCACTATATTATTTTACCCTACTTTTTATTAACCCAACAAATTTACTTAACTGATTAACCTATTAACTTAACAAATAAGTTAACCCTAAATTTTATTATCCTAAAAATTAATTTAACCAAATAACTAATCTATTATCATAAGTTGCACTCACACTAGCATGGGCCGCCATGCTTTTTGCAACAATATATACCTAAACGCATTACTTTGAAATTCGTATCGGTCATTGAATTGGAGGTTTTATTGATTACCGGTTTGATCGGTTCAACTACCGGTCGAACCGGTGTGATGTCATAATTATATAATAATTATATTTAATTATGTATAATATTAATAATATTTTAAAAAATAAAATATAAATAAAAAATTATTAAACCAGTGGTTGGATTGGTCGAGCCGGACCAGTCCGATCGATTTTTTAAAGATGAACCGGACCGGATAGCCGACCGGTCGAACTGGTCGAATCAGCCGGTCCGATCCTGTTTTTTAAACAATGCCTAAACGTCCTCAATATCGATCTCATCCCACCGGCTGCAGCACAACAAACCGCCAATGCACCTCCACTACCACCTCTTTAGTTGTTGCTTCCATTATTTACTAGTAAAAACCCTATCTCATTTTCATGTCGGTTCTTCCCTTAACTTCTAATGGTGGTGAAGGCACGAACAAATCCGTCAACTTCCTCCTTACTCACTTCTCTTGTGGATCTTCACTGATCTAAAGCTCCGATTCATCGTCGTGACAGGGGAGCCTTTGGCGGCAGTCTGTGGAGCAGGACAGTAGCATTTATAGAGTCTTCCTTTGTATGCGGATATGAAAAATGAGTCTTAATTCTCTATTCAATACTACTCTGTCCAAATTAAAATGAGGTCGTATTTTTGAAGATTTAAACGACTTGTTTCTCTAGGGTTACTTCAACTTCTACTACTATTTTTTTTCAACTTCTACTATTCCACTTCAGCTGATACACTATTTATTTACATAATGTATTAAGTAAATTATTTATTTATTTATTTTTCATTTATGTACATAATTACTTATTTGTTTTTATTTTAAAAGTGTCTTAATTTTTGTTTGTTTGTATAATTCTTTTTATCTTGATGACGAGTATAAACATATATTTTTATTCTTATTATTATTAAGAACAAAATTAATAATAATAAAAAATTTAATAATATTATTTAATATAATTAATAAATAAAAATTGAATAATAATAAGAATAATAGTAATTATCTGAATTTTAAAAAATTAAATTAATAAGAATAATTAAAGAAACATAATAATAATTATTAATAATATAATTTATAATAATAATAAGGAATATAAAATTAGCAATAATAATAATAATTCTAAAAATAATTTATAAAATAACAAATTATAAGGAATATAGTAGTAGTAGTAATAATAACAACAACAACAACAACAACAACAACAACAACAATAATAATAATAATAATAATAATAATAATAAATTATTATTATTATTATTATTATTATTATTGTTGTTGTTGTTGTTGTTGTTGTTGTTGTTATTAAATTTTTTCTATTATTATTATTATTAATAAATTAGTTCTATTATTATAATAAATTTCGTTATTGTTATTATTTTATTCAAAATCAAAATTTTAAGTATTATTATTATATTTAGTATTATTATAAAAGTGGCAAGGAAGAAAACGAAGGAAGAAAACATACATAAGAGGTCACAATTTCCTTGTTTTCCAGCAGAGTTGCGATCGTGCTGAGCCACGATCACGACATTCCATATTGGACCCCATTTTCGGAGTCCAACATTCGGAGTTATAAAAACGTAAGCAAACTCATTTCTTCAACTTCAGGATAGATTTTGGGAAACCTCAAATCGGAATTTCAATTTGACTTCTTCAGGACATTTTTTGCCCATTGTCTTAAGTTTCTAATGACATCAAAATCATTTAATTTGGTTCAGAAATCTGAAAGTTATGGCCCAAATGCTTTCAGACTATTGTTATACTGAAGCAGTACACTATACTCAACTTCCATCCAGAAATTGAAAGTCTTAAAGACCGAATTAAAATTTGATTCCTTCAGATAATTTATAGCTCTATGTCTCTAGTTTATTTAGAGTAGGAATAATTGCAATTGGAGCTCTATAAATTAAGATATCACCAAAATACTGAAGCATGTTTAGTAAAAATATCCAACTCACACTCTTTCAATCGATCTCCTCACTTTGATTCAATCAATCTTTTTCAAATTAATACCAAAAGCTATACATTTTTGTGGAGAGATAGAAGAATGTGTTAGAAATCCAATGCTTCAAAAATTAAGTCATTGGGAGGTCGGACGAAAAAGTTATGACCAAAAGAGTGAGAGGTATTCAGGTCAGGAGGGGGCTGCAAAGTTGCGATTGCGACTTCCGCGCGGCTGCGCAATGTTGCAATCGCGCTTCGCGACTTTTGCAAAATTTCCGCAAAGTAGCGATCGCGACTTTTCTCTTTTCTCTTTTCTCTTTTCTTCCTCCAACCTTTTTTGGTAAAAAAGGCATAACTTTCACTATAAATATCGGATTAAGGTCATTCAAAGACCGTTTTGAAGAGAACTTCTAGACTACAACTTCCATGCAGACCTTAAAAACAAATTTTATCTCTATAAGGGTTAAAATTCCCAATCAATGCAGTTGTCCCGAAAGTCCATCCTATTTAGCATTGAAAACTTCTAATAATCATATCTCCTAACTCTGATGTCCAAAAATTTCATACTATATATCATTAGAAAGCTGGAAAGATAATCTACAACTCTCAAGAAGATAACTTTGTCTAATTCTACCTATATCGATTCATTTTTTCCCCTAAAGGCAAAACATAGTTTCTAAACCTATGGAAGACTTGAAATAAGAAATGTACAACTACAAGATGACTATATACATCGGAAACTTCTTCAATTCTTCATTCATTTCCAAATAAAAATGAAGTTCATACATAACTTTAATTATAAGTCAACATTACATCAAAGTCTTAACAAAAGATACAAAAATACATTGAATGCTTAATGTTCAACGTGCTTATAAAGCTATCCAAAAGTCTAGCCACTAACTTAGTACAAAAGCTAACTATCTTAAAATTTGTCCAAATGCCTTGCAAGGATCACTGATCTTCTCGATCTGCACTTGAGGAGTGGGAAAAATATTGGATTGAACAACACAGCTCAGTGGCTAATATATTTATAGCCATTGGCAATAAGCCACACAATCAAACATATATGCGTCTAATCATATAAGCATACTCATCTTATCTTAATCCAACAATGTAAGTTCAACATTCATAACTCATAATTCAATACATCATCACATAAAACATATTGGATGTGATTTTACATCAAAGGATAATACTCAACTTCATCATAACTTAACACATCAAAATGCAAATGCACAAATAAATGGCTTGAGGGTTCAGTGGAACAAAACAGAGAACCAAAGTTTACTCCGTGAACAAAATGAGAGGTGGCAAAATGCTATGATTGAGGAGTTGAATATGATCAAGAAAAATGACACTTGGGAGTTAGTTGATAAACCGGATGACAGAAAGATTATTGGTGTGAAGTGGATATTCAAAGTTAAATTAAATGCAGATGGATCGATCAACAAGTATAAAGCTCGATTGGTGGTGAAGGGTTATGCTCAGGTTTGGGGAGTAGATTATTCTGATACTTTTGCACCTGTAGTAAGGCTAGACACCATTCAATTACTGCTTGCAATCGCAGCTGAGCAAGGTTGGATTGTTTTTCAATTAGATGTGAAATCTGCATTCTTGAATGGGGTGCTTGAAGAGGAAATATACGTAGAGCAGCCTGAAGGATTTAGTGTTGTAGGGAATGAAGATAAAGTTTATCAGCTAAAAAAAGCGTTGTATGACTTGAAGCAAGCTCCTAAGGTATGGTATAGCAAAATGGCTAGCTATTTACAAGATTTGGGTTATAAGAGAAGTTTGAGTGAGTATACTTTGTATACCAAGAAAGTTGCAGGAAGTATTGTGGTTATTTCTCTATATGTGGATGATATTTTGGTGACAGGGAATGACTGTAAGCAAATCAATCAATTAAAGCATGATCTGATGCAGATATTTGAGATGACAGATTTGGGTGTGATGGCTTATTTTCTTGGAATGGAGATCAAGCAAAGTCTAGGTGAGATTTTCATATGTCAAAAGAAATATTTAAAGGAGATTCTAAGGAGGTTTCAAATGGAAGAATGCAAGAGTGTGGGAACTCCTATGAATCAAAAAGAGAAGCTACAAAAAGAAGATAGAGCAGAACCTGCAGACAATGCAACTTATAGAAGTTTGGTGGGTTGTTTGATGTATTTGATAGTCACTAGACTAGATATTCAATATACTGTCAGTGTATTGTCAAGATTTTTGCATTGTGCAAGTGAATTACATATGAAAGCTGCTAAAAGAGTGCTCAAGTATTTGAAGGGAACTTCTTATGGGATTAAATTCACCAAACGTGAGAGGTTCAAGTTGTAAGGTTATTCAGATAGTGACTAGGCTAGTTCTCTAAAAGATATAAAAAGCACAACCGGTTATTGTTTTGCTATGGGATCAGCATGTTTCTCTTAGTGTTCGAAAAAACAAGACATTGTGGCTCTGTCTACTGCTGAAGCAGAATTCATTGCAGCAACTACAGCTGCAAATCATGCAATTTGGTTGAGAAAGTTGTTGACAGATCTTAGTTTTAATGTTGGAGAAACTGAATTGAATGTGGATAATCAAGCTGCTCTAGCAATATCTCAAATCCTGTGTTTCATGGCAGGACTAAGCATTTTAAGGTAAAGTTTTATCATCTGCGAGAAGTGCAGAAATCTGGGGCGTTAAAGCTGGTGTATTGCAGCACAGAGAATCAATTCGCTGATATTTTTACCAAACCGTTTCAAGTTGATTGGTTTGAGTGGTTTAGGAAGCAGATTGGAGTATGCAGCAGCATTGGATCCAAGGAGGAGTGTTAACGTATTGGATTAAACGCTGCATACGTTAATTGGTTTTTTAAACAAACAGTTATATATTTATCAGTTATGTATGTCAGTTATGTTAACAGTTCACTACAGTTATGTTTTCTTTATTGTTGGATATGTTGTACGAATGTGTATGCTATTGAAGATTTGATGAATAGAAAAGTTTACTCCCTTTCTGCAGTGTCGTAAAAGGAAAATAATAGTTTCTTTTCTGCTGTGTTTACAAAATAAACAAGATTGCTCCCTGTGGCAGTGTTGTTTACAACAATAGTGCAGTGTTACGAAAACCAAATCAACAATGTTCCTTTCTGATGTGACAAAAATAAACAACATGAGTCTATATTTGATTTTTTCTGGTTTTTTATTGAGATTAGGAAGCTATGGAAGCATATGAGAGATGGGTTAGAATCAGTAAGTATTATGTGCTATCTCTCGAATCCCAAGGAAATGTAAAGCCTTGCGCGTCTCAAGTTTTCGTTTTTTTTTTCTTTTTTACCATGTGATCTTGGTGTGCAATCTGGTACAAATCATTGAGTTTCTTGTAGTTTTGGCTCTTCTAAGTTTTCTTAGGACTAGTTGGTTAATCCTAAAAAGGGCTGATTTTTGTCTTCTTGTGGATAGTTAATTGCTTTTCGTTCTTTTTAACTACTTTTGGATAATCTTAAGAAGTGAGTGCGCCAATGCTCTGGAGTCTCTGCTTATTCAAGCATAAGTTGGTCCATGTGCGAGACAGAAAGATGAACCTTCGTTTGTTAAATACTAGAATTTAATATTTTCTAAAATATTATGATTAAATTTGTCAGGATGTAATGGTAGTTTAGTAGTTAAGTATGACTTTTTTACCTAAGAACTTTTAGGTAGAAAAGTTAAGAAAGTATGTACGCCAGGAACCTTAATTCTCGCTTTAACTTAATTTTTTAGAAGTTTTTCCTTGTTTCCTTAGACATGATTGTTGGTAAATTGTTTGTAACCTTGCTAAAACATCTCCCTTCACATATGTTACGTTGGGTTCGGTTGCTCAAGTCCCAATCTCAAATTGCATATTAATTGTTTGATATAATGTCCCAGTGAAGTGTACATCACCGAACTACACAATCTATTTTAAGAAATAGGTTACGACACGTTAGAATTGAAAATCAATATAATACTGCCATCAACGCATATGACTTCCCTCTTATTACAACACAAGTTTGTATTCTATTTTCACGTAAATGTTCACTCTTTAAAAATATATTCTTGTCCATTTCAACTACGACTTAATGCAGTGAGCTGTGACTAACGCAATATGCAACATCGTAACTAACTTTTGCTTCTTGACTAGTTTATTAATAAGCATCTGAACCTGCAAGTCAACTACTCTTCACATCACTTTCTTATAATGTACTTTTTTGTTGTGTGTCAAAATTTATTGAACACTGCAAGATTAACAAAATATCTACGACGGAGTTTAATTACAAATTGCTCGCCGAAAAGATTCATTCAACCATGCGGACTGATGGAATTCCTAAAGTTGTTCTGATATGTTTCTTTAAAGAATTATCCTTTGAACTTGAATCCTAATGTTTCAGGACACAAACTCAACAATCGATGATATACTTTGCTACAGGTTTAAGGCCACAATCTGGAATTCAGAACCCCACCATTTTTACCAATAATCCATACATGAGCACTGACCGTCACTGAAATGATGGAACCTATACCTATCTCTTAATACTATGTCTCTGTTGTAAAGTTTAGATATGAGCTTGGCCGCAGAGTGACAGTCCCCACAAACACGAAGATTCTTAACAATCCTAATTGGTTGAGACGGAGCCACGCTAATGAGTCCAAAGGCTATTGCTAACTTTTCACTGTGAAGTTTAAGGGCTTGCTCCTTCATATCTTCCTCTTCAACACATTGAAGAAGGTGGGATTTGTTTGGCATATAACCAGCTAATCTTAGTCTGTCCACAACCTCACTCAATTTCAGGTATATTTCATTGGAGAAAGGATGAGAATTATCTCCCACAACGAACTCGTGAACGATGCCATTAACTTCAATTGAGCTGCAGCCCGGTTCTTTTTTTAGTCCCGAAGCTTTCATATGCTGCCGTAAGTCACAAACCCTGTCCCATTTCCCTGATTTGGCATATATATTTGATAAAAGCACATAGGCTCCATGATTACAGGGGTCTATCTCAAGCAAGTGGGTGCAGGATTTCTCAGCTAGCTCAATATTCCCATGAATTTTGCAAGCACCGAGCAGAGCCCCCCATACTGAGGCGCTTGGGGCCATTGGCATGTTCTCAATCAGACTAATAGCTTCTTCCAGTAGACCTGCACGACCCAGTATATCCACCATACAAGCATAGTGCTTGGTCCCAGGAGCAACACAGTAAATCGTCTCCATTTGATTAAAGAATATCCTCCCCTCATCTACAAGTCCCGCGTGACTGCAAGCACATAATAAATTGGTAAAGGTCACAGCATTGGGCTTCACCTTAGCTTCTTGCATTTTGAAGAACAAATTTAAAGCAGCTTTTCCACGCCCATGCATTGCCAGTCCAGCAATCATGGCACTCCAGACAAACACATCTCTTCTGTCCACCGAACAAAACACCTCAAGTGCCTTCTCTATATCACCACATTTAGAATACATGTCAATAAGGGTTGTAGTCAGATGACAGTTTAACCTAATTCCATGTTTTTTAATATACACATGGATCCACCCACCTATATCTATTGCTCCCAACTGAGCACAAGCTGACAAGGCACTAACAAGTGTTACTTCATCAGGTTTTGCAATCTTACTAAGCAGCAACTCGTGGAAAATGGCCAAAGCCTCCTTTGGCTTCCCGTCCTGTACCAGAGCAGATATTAAAACGTTCCACGCAACAATCGATTTCCTCGGCATGGAATCAAAAACCCTTCTGGCTGCATCAAAATCCCCCTTGATGGCATACCCATCGATCATAGTTGTCCATGAAACAACATCCTTTTCCTCCATCCTATCAAACAACTGTCTAGCATCTTCAAGGCTCCCACATTTCACATACATATCCAGCATGGCATTTCTCAAAGTCAAATTAACGTCAATACCGTTTCTCTCATTGTACCCGCAGACCCATCTCCCAAACTCCAAATCCATCTTCTTTGCACAAGCGGACAAAACGCCCACCATTGTCACATTATTAGGCCTCATATTTTCCATCTCCATTTTTTGAAAGAACTCCAATGCCTTCTCGGGAAGCCCACTTTGTACAAAAGCTGTTATTATGGAGTTCCATGAAACAACATCTTTCTTGTCAATTTTCACAAAAACCAGATGTGCTGAATCCAAATGCCCGCAGGAGGCATAAAAATGCACAAGAGAATTCGAAATAAAGACATCGGAGCCGAGCGAGGCCTTAATAACGGCCCCATGAATAGCTCGTCCCACAAACAAATTGCGAACCTCCGCCGCAGCTTTGATTACAAAAGGGAAAGTGAATTTATTAGGCCGGTATGGACTCTCATAGAGCATCCTTAGAAACGTACACAGGCTTTGGATAGGTTCTGGGCTTGAAGCAAAAGCGCGAATGAGGGTGTTCCAAGTATGCAGGTTTGGGTGGGGAATTTCTTCGAAAAGCTTAAGAGCATAGTCGAGACTCGAGAGGGGAGCAAGAGCAACGGCCATGAAAAGCCTGCTGGCATAGTATGCGTCGAAAAACAGACCCGAGCGGAGCAATCGGGCATGAAGCTCTTTGTTGTGCTTCGCAGTGACGCATTGGTCGACAAGTGACAGTGCGGAGGGGCGGTCAGCGAGAGGACGGTTGTTGGTACTGGAGGGGATAGCGAGGCTTGGAATTTGGACGTTAACAGTTGCCATTTAGTTGTGTGGGTCAGTTTGAATTGGGAGCCTGAGAAAGACTTGTACCAAAAGATCCATCTGCTGCTAACACCGGTCTCTGGGGTTACCTCAAACAGGTTTTTCCAAATTGATCTGCTTGCATTTCAACAAAACTATAAACGAACTTCAGGGGGTTGAGCTTGAACATAGAATATGGGATTAATTCCAAAAAAAAAAAACTTTTTGAGAAATTGGATCAAACTCGTAAAATATAAAAGACAACATTAATGTTAGAAGTGACGAATTTTACTTCCCATGAAAATCCATCTTTCATTTCTTTTTCATGGGTGCCTAAAATGATTGAAAGGTAGCTCTAGTGTCAAGCATTAGCACGACACCTAAGGCTCTGTTTAGGTTGATGGGTTGGGATGGAAAGGAATGGAACGTAATATATTTTTATTGTTTGTTTGAGAGTTTTATAATGGAATGGAATGGAAGCGGAGGGTTTCATGTTATGTTACATTCCATCCTAAACAGTGAAAATAAGAAACCTCCAATTCGGGAGTTTATGATGGAACGTAAACTAATAAATACGTACTACCTAATATACTCTCAATAATTCTTCTTAATATCAACTCTGACCAAATCATAATATTAATATATTAAATATAATATAGTAATATTTAATATAATAAATTTTATTAAATAATTAATAATAGTATTTTTATATTATTAATAATAAAATATAAAATTTTATATTTAAAATTTATTTATTTATTTTATTTATATAGCAATATATAAAAACAATTAAATAATAATTTTTATATATTTTCTATTTTTCATTAATAAAAATATATTAAAAAATTATTCTTGTTTGTATATATTAATATTTAATATAATAAATTTTATTAAA
>JAOTAX010000196.1:16003373-16036575 GCA_025629825.1 Erythroxylum guanchezii | reverse complement strand
ATTTTTAAGTTTTATTTAATTTATAATTATTATTAGTAATAAAATATTTATTATTATTTTAAAAACTTTGAAAAAAAGGGTGGAAAGGAGAGGTAGGAGAGAGGGAGGGAAATTTTGAAAATTTTGCAAAAAAGTCCCTCAATTTTTTAAAATTTTCAATACCGGCCAGTATTTGACCGATATTTTTTGCCGATACCTACTATACCCGTACCTGTACCGGTTTCCGGTCGGAACGGAACGTACCAGCCAGTATGGTACGAAATTCAAACCATTGGATTTTACAGTTCACTTATGAATAAATTCAACTATCATGCAAGATTTATCATTAAGATTGAAATAACAATTAACTAAAAGCATCTACGCCCTCTCTAGAGCTCCTCAGATCTTCTGTCCCCACATAAATGAATGGTTAAGATAGAATGAGATAAGGTTAGGACAAGACTAATAGGATAGAGGATCACGTCTCTTTTGAACCCACATAAATAAATGGTTAAGATAGAAGGAGACAAAGTTAGGACAGAGGTAATAAGACAGAGGATCATGTCCCTCTCTAGAGGCACACATTTACACTCACCTACGTAATTCCCACCTTAAGATGCTTATTCTACTGAATCAAATTCATTAAGTATAGTTAATCTCTTCAGTTATTATAATAATCTACGATGCCCTTACTTTTAGATCTAAAGTGTTTATTCTCTTAATGCATAGGTTATACTTAACCTCCTAGTCTTTCATGTATGGTGATCAAGCATAAATCTAACAATTAAGATAAAAAAGAAAAAATTCATAAACATCATGGAAATAAAATTAAAACAAAATAATCCTAATATTAAAAAAAGAAAGGAAGAAAAAGTTAGAAGAGTTGTCACGATTCTCCTCTAATTTTGCTCTAAATCATTCCTTAATACTAAGAAACCCTAAAAATAACAATCCAATGACAAAGTAGGCTGTAATCGGCCTCCAAAGTCCCTTACAAAGTCCTTTTATAAGAATGTGTAAGGTTATTGTTCACATCATAGAGTCTTAAGTTGATTAAACTTTTAATTTAATACATTATCAGGATTTGTGTTATGAGATCGATGCTAAACCTACTTTTCACATTGGTATCCATTAACTTTGAAAACTTTCTGCATAAAAATTTTGACCAATCTAACACCTATTACAAGTCTAAATTGCAGCTTCGTTTGCATTCTACTTCTTCAATCTTGAACCTCATGAGAGACAAGGGCCTGTCCTTTAGCTGTGTTCAATGCTTATCTATCCTTTTCCACCAATTTCTCCAATTTTTCAACATATTTAAACTTGAATTGATCTTTGATCTCTGTAACAAAATTTTTCATCTTATTAGCTTCTAAATGACTCCAATATCTTCTGGATCGAACAATTATAGAGAATAATGCACTTAAATCTAATATATGTCCTTCAAATCATTACCTATCTTATAATTCACATAAAAACATGACATAAAGATGCTAAATTACGACTAATTTAACCGATAATAGTATGTAAATATAGCCTTATTAAATAATTCTTTCGTTCCCAAAATTTGAGAAAATTTTATTCTTAAGATCTAAAGTAACTGAAGTAGAAAATATAGTTTTCTTTGTCATTGATTTACACAAATAAATGGGGATCAAATAATATAAATTGATTATTTTCTGAATTATATGAAATTAAAAACTCTTAATTTGTGAAAACTCATTAACTCAAATTTTTAATTAATAAAATGATGAGAAGAAATTAATATCGATCTTTTAAAATTGGTATTAATTGGATCATCCATTATGAAGTGAGCAACTCCTTAAAATATGTTTTATTAAGGGAGACAAAATGATTTTATTTAGGAAAAAAAAGAAAAATTTAACATTCTTCATAATAAATTTAGGGTAATGAATCATTTATTGATCATTCAACTATTACTTTAACTAAAATAGGTCATAGGTAGTATCAAAATATATCAATCCTTATATGAGATATTTTGGTGACCTTAAGTCAAAGTGTAGCACCCCACTCCCGCAAGATCCGAACCCGATATCGATGGTGATATCCGAGTTCGTGCCCCGCGAGGGTAGCGTGCTAAAACACTCATTCTGTAATCAGTACACCCTTCTTCTTTTTTTGAATAATATAAGCGGAATTCAATACCCAATTTGGGTCCTCCTTCAATCATGCTACACAATTTCCAATAGCCACTTGGGCCCATTTCATTCATAACATAACCAAACAAACAATAAAGGAAGACCATCTAGGTCTACTCACAGTACGCTCCAGATTAGCTTTTCCTTCCAATAGCTGGATGCGCCTGTATGCAGATGTTTAACCTGCACAGTACAATTTGCAATACACTATGAAAACTCATTTATGCCCAATGAATTATATGGGTTATATAAAATGCATGTTCAATGACAATTCCGGGTGTAGGTTCTAATAGCCATTTTGTGCTCATTCCCATTTCATAAAGCATATATGTCCCATTGAACTTTGACTTACACTTCATTTATACATATCAATCTAAATGCTCCTTTTCACTCATTGTATGTCTCTTTCTAGCTTATTCATAAGCTTACTTTTTAAGAACACTTGATTACGTTATATCGTTTCTAACTTCATATTCACATTCCCAATCATAACTTAGCAATTCAAACATATTCACACGTAGGCATATTTCTCATTTCCACAATAGTCATTCATATATCACTCACCAAGTTTGCTTGCCAAAGCTCCGAGGCAAGATTGTCTTTCCCTTTTTGTTCTTGGATGGGATCCTCTTGGTTTCCTAAACAACACCACTTTAGATCACACAAAGCTAAATCACCGTACTTGGTTCTAGCATATTTAAACTAGAGTCTTTCCAAATCCAAAGATTCATAAAAATCTTACCTCGATCCTTCACTAAGTGAAGAGATCTTCAGCTTCAATGGATGTTCCATCCGCCAACTCTCTTTCATTCATTTTCATGTTTTCTCTCTTTTATCTCTTTTCTCATCCACTCATTTGTTTCTCTAGAATTTTCTCATTCACATTATCCCCTTTATTTATAAGCAATACAATGATTCTTTTTCCAATTATGCCCTTAATGAGCCCAAAAGTTCCATATTATCCTTCCTTATAAGCTTATGTTCTTTTAAACTTAAGTGTCTTGCTAAATATATCCTTGAACATTCTGCCACATCACTTTCTTCTAGAAAATATCCTCCATTTTCTTAAGTTTCTTATGCCTCCGAAACCAGTCAATGTGGTTCAATGATTCAAAAGATATACTTCAAACATTTTTAGACTGCTCCGATCCAAACAGTACACTATATACCATTTCCATCCAAAACTTGAAAGTAGGCATTGAATCACAATTCACTTCCTCAGATACTTCATAGCTCTAAGTCTCTAAGTTACTTCAAATCAGAAATCATCTCGTTTCGATCAGTAGAGCTCCATGAATCATCAAAATACCCAATTACATTTAGTGGAAAATAACCTCAGTGCATATCGTTTAAAACTCACTAACTATACCCGTCGCATATCCTTTCGCTCAATCTTTCTCCATTCTTTTTTTTTTCTATAGCTTCGATTTTGGGTGGAGATGTAGAAAAAGGTTTTGCGAACCCAATGGTTCAAGAAGTAAGTCATTTGGAGGCCTCGGGAAGAAGTTATGGTCAAAAGGAGCACAATCAGTTTGAACTCGTTTCGGGAAACAGCCATAACTTTCTGTAGAAGTTTCTGAGTGGGATATTCTTTGGATGGGTCGAAAGATGACTTCGAGAGCTACAACTCTCATGAAGACGTTTAAGGCAAATTAGTTCGTCTGAGAGTCGAAAGTAAAACGGAGGCAGACGATGAACAGTAATCAGACGAAGTGAATTAACAGAAATCAAACTAAGTGCTTCGTCTTAGATGAACAGAAACTAAGACGAAGGAAAGTGAACAGTAAACAGACGATAACTTCGTCTTAGATGAACAGTAACTAAGACGAAGTGCAATGAACATTACTGAGACGATGATGAACGAACAGTAGTCAGACGATTCAAAGGAACAGTAATGAGACGAATCAAATGAACAGTGGACTACGTCTTACCTCTTCCATTTCATTTCCTATCGTCTGCTTTTCTTTCCCTTCTCATAGTCTTCCGTCTGCTTTTCCTATCGTCTCATTTCCTTCCGTCTGCTTTTCTTTCCCTTCTCACATTCTTCCGTCTGTTTTTCCTATCGTCTCATTTCCTTCCGTCTGTTTTTCTTTCCCTTCTCATATTCTTCCATCTGTTTTTCCTATTGTCTCATTTCCTTCCGTCTGCTTTTCTTTCCCTTCTCATATTGTACCACATTCTTAACTACATGACAACTATTAAGACTCTTAGAGACAGAATTGAATTTCGATGTCTCCATAAGAAATGTAGCCATACGCTTCTAGTTTCATCCAAATCAAGAATTCTTTCGTTTGGACAACTAGAAAAAACGTTATGGCTAACAAATTGAAGCAGACTCAGTCATCGTTTTCCAATTATCACTAATCTTATTTCCCATTCTTTCCTTAAACACTAATCATACTACTTTCACTCTTTCAACTCCTTCTACCCATTATTTTCAGAAATTCACATTTCCTATCTTTTATACCCGGCAATTGTCAATGAATGCATGTACCACTTTTATGAGCCAGTATTCATTATGTAGATGCATGTATGCTAATAAGACGTATGAGCAAAACCAATGCATTTCCTTTGTCTCTCCTTGAGCACACTTGTATAATATTTCGGGTCCTCACCCTTCATTTGGGAACGGGATGTGACACAAAGGATTAATTATATAATCTTCATAATGAAAATTTTTAAAGGTATACAAGTAATGTTTCAAATGGGATTATTATATGGGATCAGTTCAGAGAACTTGTTCTTTAACAAATACCCTTATCTTTTTTAAGTATATCCACACTTTATTCTATGATATCAACTACTTCCTTTATAAGAAAGAAATATAACATGTGCTAGTCTTTGTATGTTCTATAAATGTCCAATCTTAATAAAATAATTTAATTATATGAATTAATTAAGTAAATAAATTTGAATTAAATCTCTTATACAATATTTTTGTGTTAATGAAATTATTATATTTTGCTTAAATAAAAAATAATTACGTAAAAATTTTATTTATAAATATATTTTAATTATTATAACTAATTTCATTAAAATTATTTTTGTAAATAACTACATTAAAAGTTTGAAATTTAAAATTATTTATTAAATAATTATCAAATATGAAATTATTTCAAAATTTTAATTTCAATAATTTAAATTTAAATTATAAAATTAGAATAAATTATATTAGTTATAGTTCTTATTAACAATAAATAGTAAATAATTAAATTATTATCTACTTGAATTGAGATTAATTGATTAGATCTTGAAAGAAGATAATCAAAACCTTAAGATATCTATACTCAAGCATAAATTAAATCAACAAAATAAAGGTAAGACAAAATAAGGATAGAATAATTCCTAAGTTTCAATCATTTATTAACTTTAATCTTATTGCTAATCTCAATTATTCACTTATTCGTTTTTTTAGTTCTATTAATTGTTTTAATTTCAATAGATTTGTTTTAATTCAATCAATCTTTTAGTACCTTAAACAAAGTGCATTCAAGTTGTTAGGTTTCTAATTAGTCCTCATGGGAACAATACGTTTTGTTGATAAGTTACGATTCATATACTTGTGTTATTGAAAGTTTTATACTCCCTCCATCCAAAATAAAAGTCGTTTTAGGAGGATTTTAATTATTCAAAATAAGTATCGTTCGTGACTTTTCATACATATTTATGATTTTACTTTCAAAATTACCTTTTTATTTCTATCACTTCTTGATTATACAGATTATATTTTTAAGACACTTCAACATGCAATTAATAAGGGTATATCAAACATTTTATTAACTCTCTTAATAAGTGTGCATATCTCTAAAACAACTTTTATTTTGGATCGGAGAGAGTATAAAACTTATCAACATCTCCTTAATTGATCTATAGAATTTTGAAATCATGTCTCAGTGTGGAGCTCTAAGCATTTAGTGCATTATTATATGCATTAAGTGCTTGCTTTCCCCCTATCTTAGAGTGTTTCATTCCCTAGATTGAGTTCAGTGTTGCTTGGATGGACTGATGTCCTTTCCTTATGTCGATGATATTTAACGAAGTACTCTCCATCAATCTTTTGTGAAAAGTTTTCAAATTTTCCTTCGTTGCCCTCAATTTCCTCATGCATTTGTATTGTTCATCCCCATCACACACAATCTTTATCCTTCATCAACAACTTCCTTAAGTCCATCTTATGTTGCCAAGGAATTCAAGAATCTAAAGGTGTTTGTTTGATTACAGAGCTAACCAAATTATAGATCTCAATGGGACTGTGGTCTAATGCTAAAGGTTAATAGAAGATGTCTTTGCTTCCTTTGAATTTTGCCGTCCATGCTTGCTTAACCAATGCTCTATTTGGCCTTCTCTTAAGTAGTCTTTTAAACTCACTATTTGTTGGACCATGTTTGGTGATTGCCCTCATATTTCAGATCCTCCACCACTATACTCCTTATAAAATTTCTAAATTTAGTTCAAGTTGTTATTGAGTTAAGTCCTCCTCCTGATTTTGAATTGTTTAAGATGCAACTGAATTGTGTAAGATGCAATTGAAATCTCCAGTCATTAAACATGATATCAATGAGTTTGTAGATAAGTTCCCAATTTCTTCCCATAATGACTTCCTTTGAAAAGCAAGGTTAACAACATAAATAAAATTTTTTTATAGTTTCTGATCTAAAGTTTTTAGTGTGGCTGATAAGTGAATGGCCTTTGAAGTAGAGCTGTTGTTGTGTATCACATTAGTTGTGGGTTGTAGTAGACAAGGATCCTGCCTTTGTGATGAGAGCTATAGTTTGACAATGACTTCCAATTATTCTATAAAATCCATATCTTTTTGATGTTTTCCTCCTTTATATTTGTTTCTAAAAAGCCAAATATTATTAGTTAAATACTACTTGCTGTTTGTTAGGGTAATTAAGACCTCTAAAATTCCATGCTACAACCAACATTTTCAATTAAGTAGAAGACTTCCCCCTTTTCTTTTGCCTTTCTTTCAAGATGTTATTTGATTGACAATTATCCTTTAAAAATGCATGTCCTACATTAAGCTTCCAATAAGAAGAACATGTGATAGAATTGTGAGATCTTCAAACCCATTTTTGGCTTCTTTTATCATATATATGATGTAAGAGTTTAAAATCTTGACATTAGAAGGTACTTCAAACTCTAATTTAAATTGAATCCTCAATTAACAAGTTACTTTGAAGTCATAAATGAAACAGGTAAACTAGTCCATCTCAGCATCAAGCGGAGCTTGTTTCTTGAGGTTGCTCTTCAATGGGGTAGAGGTCGACCCTGAAGCTTTTTTGTTATTTCAGCAACATACTTTCCCTGATGAAAGGCAAGTTGCAATTCCAATTCTGTCGGTTGACGGGTTCCATCAGCTGCGTAAGTCCCGGCACCATAAGAAGATCCGCCTTTCACTTCATTCATCTCAAACATTCCACTTCCGAAGGTGTATCCCAGCGGAACAAACAGCATACCATGGTGTGCTAACTGAGTTATTGCCGTCAATCTGCACGTAGAAGAAGATATGTTCAAAGCCATGTTGTTGAAAATGTGATTCATATTCATTTGTAATTCTTTTATTTTCATTTTTGGTTAGCCAAATCAACTGTTGGAGATAACTAGATTTTCCATCAAACTGTAGACCAATATGAAACTTAACTCTGCTGTTCTTATTTGGAAGTGAACCTATTATATATACTTCTTTCCGATTGTCTACAAAATAGGCACATCAATTTAGGAGATGAAGATGGAACTAGGCAGCCCATAGTTAAGAGAAAAAGCTCAAACAGTATAAGCGAAAGAACCAAAATTACTGGTGATAAAAGCAAAAGGACTGACGCAGTAAGTTCCTGGCCTCCCCCGTGGAAACCAGTGCTCCAGAAAATTCCAGCAGGCTTGCCAGCAAGTGCTTGCGATTCCCATAGCTCTTGTGTGGCATCAAAAAAGGCCTTGAATTGGGCTGCCATAACTCCAAAACGAGAAGGAAAACCGAAAAGAAAACCATCTGCCTCACACAGTTGATACGGCTGAATCTCCGGAACATCATTTGCTTTAGGAGGGGCCTTCATTTTCTGTGTTATCAAGTTGGAAAGGGTCTCGGGTACCTAATAGTTCCACTCCATCACATAAAAATTTGTGATTGCATTATTATTATATTGATTCTGTCCCCCTCCACCACTGAACACAAAGACACATGCCCTCCGTTTATCATTATACGTGACGAATCCAAGTAAGTCGTTCCTTTTTCATAAGAATCTCGTCTTCATCATTATACATGATGCATACAAATAAGTTACTTCTTTTCCATAATAATCTCATCTTAATTACCTGCCAGAGCGTTGCTTCCACGTCTTCAACTGCATTAGCTCCGCGCTGCACTTCTCTTGCCATTCTCTCCACGTGTCCATATAAAGAGTAATATCTAGAAAATATTCACATCCAAACTTAATTGTTCACGGATAGAAAGACAAGCATACAGAATGGAAAATAGTACTACACTGAGACCTTGAGAGGTTTATGGTGAACAGCAGTAGGTGTCAAGAACAGAGGAAGAAACACTCACATAATGTACACCTTAGTCTTAGAGCTATCCATGTCCTCTCTTTTTCTTTTTTCAAAAAGTTGTGGTCGATCCTATTTTATCATACCGGTAATTACACACCTCTGCCCTGGAGCAATGCGACGGACTGTTAGCATATGAGAAGAAGCTGTCAAACATGTCCTCATAATGACACAAACAGGTTATATGAGAAGAAGCTGTCAAACATGTCTTCATAGTGACACAAACAGGTAAACAAGAGATCCCACTCCTTATGTTTTAACTCTAAACTCAAAGATGTTTCGCTTTGGCTTATGCTACTCCAACAGTGACTCAAACTCAACTCGACATAATTAGATTGCAGCTTACTGCTAATCCGTGACACAACGAGAACTCATTTCTGTAAGGTTGGGAGTTGAAATACAAAATTACTAGTAGATATTAGACTTCGTGATTGAATCAGAAAAACTACGGCAACAGTAAACATCGTGTCAAATGGGCCTCTGAAGAACTAATTCCATGCATCAAAAATAATGTGAGTAACCAAACTTCAAGAAAGCAAAGCACGCAAATACACCCCTGAATATCTTCCGGAGTGCTAATGACCATTCACTCCATCCTAGATCCTTTATAGTGGCCTAATTCTAATATAATTATATAAACAGCCCGTTAGGCAAACAGAAGTACTTGATTCTCATCACATACATCAACATAAAGCATATATTTTGAAACGGGAAATCAAATGCAAATTATTGAGGGCCCATATCGGTAATTACGTTTACACAACATTTAGCTGTGGCAAATGTAAAACAGAGACTACCGAAGGACTTGGTTCTTGTTTGTAATAAAAAGAAAAAGCAGGAGTGACCTGCAAATCAAACCAACAACTTGGCAAGATAAAAGCAAACAAGGACACCATTCGACTACAGCAGAAACACTTGAAAGTGAAGAAAAACGGAAATCTGGATCGAGGAGAGAGAAAGATAGGAACCTTTTCAAGAATATCGTTTATCGGAAGTTCTAAAATAATATTATAATGTCATGATATGTCTTGCAAGAACAAAATTTGTTGCAGATAAACATGATTTTACGTGGCATAACATTATCATTTTTGGGTCTATGGAAAAGAACAAACTTTGATGTAGATAAGCATGACTTTACTGGCATAACATTATCTTTTTTGATCTATCAAAAGCTTTTCATCTCTCCTTTCACTCTTATAAATAGAAAAGATAGGTAATAGAATAAAATAAGAATTATTTTATTTATTTTAGTACTAAAAAATTTCTATATCAGTATTTAGTTAAAAAATATAAAATTAGAATGTTAAAGGAATAACTAACAAAAAGACTAAAATAATAATAATAATAATAATAATAATAATAATATTATTATTATTATTATTATTATTATTATTAATGTTGTTGTTATCATTATTATTAATTAATTTATTATTATTAAATTCCTTATTCTTATTAATTTTATTATACTTATTCTTATTAATTATTCTTATTAATTTTTTACTTACTATTATTCTTATTATTACTAATTTTATTAACTTATTATTATTATTATTAAATTCCGTATTATTATTAATTATATTTATATTTATTATTATTAAATTCCTTATATTATTATTATTATTATTATTATTATTATTATTATTATTAATTTTCTTCTTTTTCTTATTATTAATTTTATTATTCTTATTATTATTAACTTAAAATGGTTGAAGTCTTAACTTGGTTGTAAAACGAGAGATACAGATTTTAAAAAATTACTGGAAATCTAAGTATTTGAACTAACTAAGGTTTTATTGTCATAAAAACAGATGTGTATATAGTGAACTATCAATATCATAGGTATATATTACTGAACTTTTAAAAAAATTGTGCCATTTTCAAAAGTTCAATATTTCATTTATCAAAGTTGAAGCAAAGGACGCAAGTGACTTTTTAGATATCATCTTTATTATTTGTTGGCTTTCATGCTTTTTTCTTAAGAACAATGTCTTCTCCCTTCCTTTGTAGCTATTATGTTGTTTTTTAGCATTTCTTTGGTTGACTTTTTTTTTATGTATATTGCATACAAAATGGAGATAAAAGGAGCTAAAATAATGCAACCATAAATTATCGAAATATAAGAAAACAATGAACATATTTTAACACCTTGAGATTTAAGTGGAAAGAAGCTACTCAAGAACTTAATAAATTGAAGTCATGCATGGTGGTGACTTGGTAGTCATCGTTCATGACTTAAATGCTAGTCAGGGGGGTTACTATGAATGACTAGCAGGGACTTAAATGCTAGTCACCGTGCGTGAGTGAGACTATGCCAGAGATGAGCGTGAGTGAGGCCAGACTAGAGAGTGGAGAAAAGAGCCGAGCTCGGGAGAGAGAGCCACTGGGCATGAGTGAGACCAGACGAGCTGGTGATGCTGCATGAGTGAGAAAGAATCGTGAGAGGAGAGGACGAACTTGTTGCTGCGTAAGTGAGCAAGTATTGTGGGAGGAGAGGATGAAATTGTCAAGTTGAACAATTTGTTGTGTTTACCTATTCCGAACGTGCGCGGAATACGTAAAGACAAGGGTTAGTTATCTTTATCTATTCCTTGATATCTATGAATTACTATCGCCAGGAAAGGTTATTCAACAAGCTTTCTGTTAATCAAACAAAGAATTCCTAATTATTAGGAATAGATGGGTAATAGAATACCTATTATCGTTAACCAAACAGGCCTTTAGTGGTCATCTATTATTAATTAGAATAAAATATAATATATAATGTTTTACTTTTCCAGTTCAACTTCTGTGCATAACCTTTTATAGCCAACTTGACCTATGAATGCAATGTTCTCATCCATGAATATTGCTTTACCCAGTGCACTTTCAAAATAGCTTAGGCTTATGGTAATCCAATATTTTAGAGGTACGTTATAGAATTGTGGCCATACAAAAACTATTTTTAGTTTTCCTCTATCAAGTTCTATTCTTAGCTTCCATCTTTTAAGTGTTTTGGGCTTTTCACTGTGATGCCAATTTTAATTTGAGTTTCTAAATTTAAAGTGAATAAAAAGAAATCACCTTGATTAATGAGTAATATCATTAAGCCATGTTGATTCCACTTATTTTTCACCTATGCTTTAATTATAGGGTATGTTGGCCTCTTGTTTACAAAGTAACCAACCACTATGAAGGGCCATCTTAAGGCCCTTCCTTAAGTACTTCAATTGGTGATGACACAATGCCTATTTAAACTTCCATTGTTTATGGAATCAATGATAGCTTGAAGGTGTAATCTTTGTCTCCAGCCACCTATGACCATGTCTTATTGGTGACCTGTTTCTCTTCTAGAAGCAAAGGCATAACTTGTATATTCTTCAACTCAGAATCATGGAAGTTCTTATGGTTTGTGGTCTTGAAGTGGGATTGAAATTATAGGGGCCTAAAAGCAGTAAGGAATGAAAAGGTTTTGGTGATAGAGAATGGAGAAGCTTGGTTTTTTCTTGGGTTTGGGGGAGGGGGAGGGGGGGAGAGGAAGTCCTTATATAGGTAGGAAGTTTCCAATGTCTGTGTCCATGAGCCAGAAAGGGATATTTCATCGTTTTACAGTTGAAAAGTTTGAAAATTAGTTTCTTAAAATGGTAATAAAGTAAGCAAAAACTGAAAAATTGTTTTTGGTGGACAAAACTACCCCTAATGTACTTACCACACATAAGCAAGTTTATAGAATGTTCACTAAGAAGAGAAGAATGAAAGGGTAGTGAAGAAGAGGTGAAGAGGTGATGGCAGGAAGAAAGATAGAGTTGAAGAAAGACCTAATCAGTAGAGTAAGAAGATGTAAATCATAAACCAAGAGGAAGATGTGATCTGTAGCATCCTACGTAGTCAAGTTTAGAGAGATGTAGGAGACTCTTGTTAAATGCATAGACCTTTTTATTAATGTCAGAGCTATTCAAAATGGATAAATTTCTATGGAGACTAACCCCTTTTAAAGTAAAGAGACTTACCTTAAGTGTCATGAAATTCCGATATATGCAAACTCACCTCAAGTAATTGGGATATAGATCTAGACGTGATGAACCCTCATTTTAAATTAATCGTTGGTTTAATGAATATCAAGTTTTCTTAAGATTTATCCATGTTCTTATACTTGGTTGAATTGAAGGATTGAAAGTGAGATATTCAATTGCTTTATTAATGTATCGGGACTTAAGAGATGATACCATAATTTAGATAAAAAGAGTTAAGTTTGAGCTATTCAAGAGAAACCTACAAGATCTTCCTAGCTTAGGGTGAAATTTATCAAGAGGGTTTATAGAGTGAATTAATTCATTATTTTCATATGTTGTCTTGATTTGAAAGGCATTTCAATTAACTAATCTAAGGATAGGACTTATATGTCTTGAGATAGAATATAACTATAACTCAAGAATTTTTATTACTTGAAGAAACTAAGATTGTTTATTATATTAAGATGAAGTTGAACATTGTAAAGTTTTAGGAGGATTCTATATCTAATTCCATTCTATTTATTGTTATCTTATTTTTGTTTATTTTCATTTATTACATCACTCTTTTATTAAGATTAGATAATAGAAAAATAATTAGTAGTAGTAATTATTATCCTCATAGGATTAATCTATACACTTTTATGTTAGTACAGATACACCATGCACTTATAGTAGAATAATATAATTAAGTTTTTAGCACCACTATTAGGGACTATGATATTAGGAATACTTTATTTTTATTAATATAGTCATTTTTTGACAGTTTTATTTCTTTTTTATTTATTTAACCCTAGAGATCTCTTTCTTGATCTTATGATAGTAGCTTATTTTCAAGATTGGATATTTATTGCTATGGCTACCAAACACAATGAAATGATGGAGAGGAGAATATTCTTTGGGGAATTACAGTATGCCATTATTTATAGAACATTGGAAGCTTGGAATGATTGGCAATGTAACAAGCATTTTGATGATGTGTTATGACATTTGTGGAGTTGACCACCATAATTATGAATTTCAATTGCTGGAACTATATGTGGGAGTAGCCAAATATTATAGGAAACTGGCTTCAAAACATTGCCTATGGTGATATTTACAATTTGGGTTAGAGTAACTATTTTATGTGGAATGATCAAGTTTGACCACGATTTTGTAATAATAGCAACAAAAGGAGAATCGAAGTCTTAAAGACATCCTTATGAAAGTCATTGTCATAGCTGAGGCTAACCTCAATGAAACTGAAGAGTTATTCACCACTTTCCACAATGTATAGTTAATTAAGCTTGTCTTTGGGCAACAAGGTGTTTTATATGGATACAAGAAGCTAAATTTGGGGGAACAAGTGAATAAGATAACTTTGAGGAGTGGAGAGGAGCTTGAGGTTGAAGAGAAAGAAGAAAAAGTTGTTTTTTAAGAAGAGATAGAAGAAGATGACAAAGAGAAAGAAGAAGAGGAGGATCTAAAGAAAGAGGTTGTCTGGTAATTATAACCAGTCATCTAAAGTATGAAGGTCTCCTACTTCCCACAGAATAAAATGCCAGGGTCAACATAAGATCTAAGGGATTTTTACTATTCCTTACTATATTGATAATTTGTTACTGGAAAGGGCATTAGTGATTTAATTTGTTTTATTAATTTGATAACATTTGTCCTTATTATATAGTAGTATGTAACCTATCTACAGGCTAATGAGGGTAAAAGCACGCCGTTGATTATAGGTCCAAGTTAAACAAAGTTATCGCAAATAATTCAAACTAAAAGACGCATAAAGAAGTGTTAGGAGGTAACCTACTATTTATATGCTTTTTATTTTGTAATTTGTAGGGTTCTCAATAGTGGTTTATTTATCTATGTAGTTTAGAACTTATGGTTTTAAGTTTATCTTAATGATCATTCTTACTTAATATGAGATTTGATGGAGTTTTACAGGATATAAAGGCAACAATAACTTGAATTTTTAGATAGATATTATATTTCATTGGAACTAGAAGGATGTTAATGACATTAGATAAGGTTGATAAATTTTGTTTCCAAGGGAGAACCAATTATCCTCACCTCCTCCTAATAATTTCATTTTTTAAAGTGTTCTATACATTGAGGAAAACATACAAAATAAATGTGTAGTTCCAATGACTTATAATTAAGCTTGTCAATTTTGTTATAATTAGCTTAACAATAATGAAAATTTTAGAGTTCTCTCGATTATTTTAGAAAGGATTTTGATCAAATGATCCATTATAATTTTTGTTGTAATTGTAATTTGATTTTCTTAGGCAAATGGTTAGGAGTTTTTATGACTAAGTTGAATTCAACTCATACTTTTAGTAGATTTACTAATGCATCTTATATGTTCTTTCTGAAACCCCTAAGTAACTCCTTGGCACAGAATTGTTTAGAGTAAAAATTTGCTTCCTAAGTTCTCATTTCACCTATGTCTAGTCTTCAAGGAAAGGCCTAGGACCAAGAATAGTCTCCCTTTCCTAAGCTACAACAACTTTAATGCTTATGTGAGAAAGCCCCAAAATCAACTCCTCACCTTTTCTTTTCATATGACTATTTGAGCTTTATCTAATTTATAATAATGCAACTTTGTCATCGGTCATATAAAGTTCTATGGTTTAGAGTGGTTATGGAATTAGCATTGAAGGTAAGGAAGCCTAAAAAAGATTAGTACATTTGTTATATAGCGCTTGGTTGCACCATCTAAAGCATTTGGAAGGAAAGAAATGATCAGAATTTCCATAACAAAAGCAAAACTAAAGAATAGGTTCTACTAGAGCTAATAAGATGGAATAGGAAGCAGCTTTTGATTAAAAATGTTCGTGATCAATGTAACCCTCCTTTTCCTTTGAGTTGGTCCCTATGATGAACCTCTACTTTACTTAAGGAAACATCCTAATGACAAGTTTCTTAATCCCGAAATCTGGCAAGGAAAGTTGATATTGGCTTTATAGTATTTTTTTTTCCTGTTGTATATGATGGTCTCGCTTATTTGGCTTAACTACTAATCACTAATGGCTTAGCTACTATTTACTTCACCCTTAAGACTTATTGGTTTGACCTTATGTAACTTCATTATATTATAGTTCAACCTTGCTTAATATAATTCTTTCAATTTAAAAAAAATTATTTGAATTTAGTTCATTAATTTCGAGAATGGATATTTAATTTGTATTATGATACCTTTATGTACAATTTTTTCATGCACTAAGTTGAATGTGAATTCTTTTTAAGCATTTTCATTATCCTATATAAAAAAAACAAAAAGAAAAGAGAGAAAAATAAAAAGATAAAGGGTGTGAATAAGTGAGCATAAAATAAATTCACTTTTTTGGGCTTCAAACAAAGTAAAAAGATCAGTGGCGCTAGTATTTGTTTGAAATAGTGATCTAGTTGAGCAATCGAGAGTATTCATCAAAAGGTGTTTACTTTTGTATCAAAAAGGCTAGGGGACTTTTCAAGCAAGCTTCTAAATGCTCCTATATTGTTTGAATATAGTGTTTTATTTTTCTTTAAATAAAGTGTATGAAATCTGTAACGATTTAGCATTTTTCTCATGTATGTTCACTTTATACAGTAAGTCAAATAGTGTGAAATGAGATGGAGTTTGAAGAATTATAGAGTGAATTGAGACTTATGATTTGATAAAAGTAACTAAGTGATTACTATTCAATAAACTTTGCCATTGAATGAATAATGAAGAATCTTAATTAATAACTTCATTATGTTTAATGCTTTCCTAGAGTTGCTTTATATTAAGTCAAGAGTAATGAAATTGATTTGCTTGAGGAAAAGTGAATTCTCAATTGTAGGGGAGTTTGATATAAGTGCTAATTACATTGTGCTCTTAGCATTATTTAGAGAGCATTACCTTGTTTTTCGAGGATTATTATATTATTAAGCACTTAATTTGGTTTATATTTTATTTACAAGCCTTACTTTAACTCTTTAATGAATAATGATGAATTCATGCAAGTTTGAGTTGATTTAGGGTGATTTTAAAGGAAGGAATTAGAATATGGAACCAATAAATGACTTATATAGGGTTATGTAAGGGGATGTTCTAAATAGGGGAACCAACAGGGCTATATAAAGAGATGTTTTAAATAGGGGAACCAATATGGGTGCATGTTAAACCCAATGTTCATACTATATTTCATGTTTTTTCACTCTATTTCTTCCTCTTTTGACAAAAACAATAAAGGGATGTGTTAGGGCAATAAGGGGCTATGGATGTGTTAGGGCAATAAGGGGCTATGTTAGATCAGTATGGGGTTGTGATATACCCTATGTTAATGGTGATTTTTACATAAAAAGAAGCTAAAAGACGTGTAAAACAGCCTGGGACCAACACATGTTTAGATGTGCTCTTTGACAATCCATGGCAATGGAACTAATTTTGGGTTTTATGAAATAACAGGTGGAAAAGATAAGAAAAAAGGGAGAGATGTCTCGGAGGACCCTAAATCAATTCTAAGACTAAGGATTCTCAGAGATAACATTAAAAAGAAACAATCTTGGAGGAAAGTAAGATTCCATCAATATTTATAAAAAATGATCAAGACTTGAGAACCATAATCTCATTCTTATCTATTATTTCTTTATTGTTCTTTTTGTTCTCCTTTGTTTTATAATGAACTACATATAGATATAGATGTGACAAACCCTAAGATTTATTTTTTGATTTGATTTTTGGTTTAATAAATATCTAGTTTTCTTGGTATTTATCTATGGTTTTATAATTGATTGAATTGAAGGAGCAAAAGTGAAAGATTCAATTACTTGATTCATGCATTGTGATTCAGGAGATAAGATGTCTGTTTATATTAACATGGATAAAGAGGGTTAAGCAATGAGCTATTTGAGAGAAAGTCATAAGATCTTCTGAAGTTAGGCTAAAACCTATCAAGAGAGCTCATAGAGCAAATTAATACATTATTAGGTTGTCTTCATTTGAAAGAAAGTTTAATTAACTAATCTTAGGATATAAGTTATATGTCTTGAAAGAGAATATAACTATAATCTAGGATTTTTTGTTGGTCCAAAAAACTTGAATTATTCGTTAAATCAAGGTAAAGTTAAGCATAGAAAAGTTATAGGAGGATTCTATATCTAGGTCTATATATAAGTACTAAAAAGATGATTAGTACTAGCAATCAATGACCTCAATGAATTGACATGTACTTGCCTATGCTAGCTACAACTATGTCATGCACTTGCAGTAAAACAGTAACACACATTTCCTATCCCATACTTCTAATGAAAGTGTAAAAAATACTAATGCTCTTCTAATTTTCATTATTTATAGTAGCAATAACTCACATCTAGCTACACGAATACAATCATTCTCATTAGAACTTGCATTAATATCATTTTCAACACCATAATAATCTAATGGGTCAATAATTTGGTCTTACTCAATCTTTAAACAACCTGATTCAATTTCTAAATTTAGTGTATAATTAGGATAATAATATTCAATATAACCCTTTTGGCTGATACTTATGACAATCAATGGATGTTATAGTCATTCTAGATTTAGTGATAGGAAAAATAGGTTTAGATTTACTAATATTAGACTCCTTACCATCATTTTGAGATTTAGTGTTACTATCTGATTATATGGTTTGTGATAATGATTTTTTTAATTGTACAATTATATGTATGAATCTTATTAAATTTCTCTATTGGATCCCGTTTGTTTCCAGAATCCAGCTCTTCAGAAAAACATAATATTTAAGAATACTATAACTACCATCGATTCATTTTCTTGCTTTGATAATACAAATGTTGGACCCCGCTTGCTTCCGGAGCCCAACGTCCGTAAATCATGTATAAGCCTAATCTTGTGTCCAATGAAATCTCCTTAATTATCATCCCATTTTTTTTCTTCTTGCTTTGATACTAAAACTGTTGGACACTGATTTCTGAACCCAACATTTCTTATCATAAGTCATGTACTTGTACTTGTTCCCATGCAAGGTTATTCCCATTTAACCCTCAGTAGTCATCCTCGGTTTATCCTCATTTCCTGATACCTTAGTGTCGGGCTCAAGTCTTTTAAATCTTTCTTATACTGAAACATAACTTCTATGTTCAACTTCCATGCAGGTATTGAACATCTTAGTGGCTGGGTTCTAATTTTTAACCCTTCGAATCATTTGATAGCTCTATGTCTCTGGTTTATCTAGACACATAATTTATCTCACTTGGAGGTCGAAAAACGAAGTCGTGGCTGAAAGAATCAAATAGGGTTTAGACCTCAATCATATTGAACTTGTCTTAGAACAAAAGACATATCTTGATCTAGGGTTTTCAGATCTTGGTCATTTTTGGAGGGTTCAAAAGAAGACTTCAAGATCACAACTTTCATGAAGATCTTGAAAACATATTCTATTGTCTAAAGGGTCGAAAAGGGATCAGATGATAGCGGATAGCATCAGAAGAATTAAAAACGGACGAAGCAAAAGGCATACAAAGCAAAGCAAATGAAACGGAGCAGACGAAACAAAGCAGATGATAACATGAGGCAGACGAATGCAGGAAACAGACGATTGCGGAAGCAAATAGTACCATGAAGCAGACGAATGCGGAAGCAAATAATAACATAAAGTAGATGAATACCAGAAGTAGATGAATGCGGAAGCAAATAGTAGCATGAAGCAGACGAATGCCAGAAGCAGACGAATGCAGAAGCAAATAGTAGCATGAAGCAGACAAATGCGGAAGCAAATAATAGCATGAGGCAGACGAATGCAAAAAGCAGACGAATGCGAAGTTAACTTAAGACGATGCAACGTTAAGACGAAGCAGGAGATAGATTAAGCAAAAGTCTTAAGACGAATGACATCATCACAGACGAAACGAATTACAGAAGAAGTTAAGAGGCAGACGAAACAAAAGTCAGATAAATCAGAAAGCAGACGAATGCGCTAAGCAGACGAAAGAACAAAGCAGACGAATGGCCCAAGGGCAGATGAAACAATGTCTCAAAACAAAGCGAAGTCTTAAGATGATAGCGGACTAAGATGAAGCAAATTAAGATGAAACAATCTAAGATGATGCAGAGGTCAAACTAAGACGATGCAGAGGTCAAACTAAGACGATGCAAAGTCAACTTAAGACGATGCACCTATTATGAAGAATGACGTCATCATAGACGATATGACGTCATTACAAACGAAGCAGAAGTCTTAAGATGAAGTGAAGTCTTAAGACGATAGCGAATAAGCAAATGAAAGGCGTCAACTTAAGATGATACAAAGTCAACTTAAGACGATGCACCTCTTGAGACGAATGATGTCATCATAGACAATATGACATCATTACAGACGAAACGTCTTTACAGACGATACAATTTTACAGACGAATCACTTAAACATTCCTAAGCATTTCCCTTCTCTGAGGGCCATAACTTTTGAACTTCCTACTATATACAATTGGAAAGCTAAGAAAAGATTTACAACTTTCTAGAAGGCACATTTGCCTATCTCGATCCATATTTTTCCCTAAGATCATGAAACCAATTCCTTTTTTCCTTAAGGAAGGCTTAAACTTTGCACTTTACAACTTGGCATGTCTTAAGATTTACCATTCAGTTACCAAGTTGACTTCTTTAATTTCTTAATTCTTAGTTCCTTTGTCTCATCACATTCAACTACTTCTGATCAACCTTAATTCCTGCTTTGCCTTCTCTTGAATCTCACTTAGTCGCACGTTTGTATATATATATGTGTCAACAATTCACAATTCAAATCATCTACTCAAATTGAGAGCTTCTTCATGAATATCTTAATTTCAACCCGGACTTATCTATACGAAAATTAATACTTGTACTTAACAATATCCATATATTATTCATATTTCATTAACCTTAAAACAGAGAGTCTTACAAATCTTTAATGGTATTCTAAGACATATTACAAATCATCTTGAAGTCTCAAATTACAGTAATTTTTAAACAAATGAACTTGGTATGCAACTATACATTGTGCATTCCCAAATTCTACTCAAACTACGAATATAGCAACTTTCGTGAATTTCCTTTAAACTCTTGATCGCTTGATCTCTCAGCTATCACCTAAGGATGGGATAGAAAGGGGGTGAGCTTAGAAAGCTCGTGGGTTATAGTTTATAACCAAATAAGTAAGCAAAACTTTTGAAAGCATTATACTTGTCATAGAAAACTTTCATTGAGTTTTTAAAACACATGTTTCTTAGACTTTCAGTCAAAAATTCACAAGTCATAAAACATGAATGCATCAAACTTGCCAACTTAACATAAGCATATAAGCACATCAGAATGGTTTGGGTAAGTCCAAAAACATGACGCACTACACATTTCCATAAAATGGTCCTGTATAGTCGTGAATTCCTGAGGGAGTCCTTAGAGGAGCTCCATGTCACTAGCGGGCAGGCGGGAGAAGCCTATTCTTAGGTCAACGTGCACGTGACGGTTCTTGAGGGACTACCACAAACCCACATAACACATATATTTCAAATTTTTGTAAACTTGTTGCCCAAAATGACACTTTTCTTGAAAACTTGCTTTTCATATATTGGACATATATCTTGAAAACCATTCTTGAAAACATGGTTTCATAAACATGCAGCTTCTTTCAAAAGAAAATCACTTTCATAAATTATCTCGCCATTCAAGTAGCAAACATATAACAGATTTCATAAATCATTCATGAATAACGAATGCAGTACTTATGATGCAATTGAAAATCAATAAACTTCTTTGGTTTAAAGAAAACAGTAGTAGCTTATTTACTCTATTATAAACATGTACCCACTTTGATTTCCTTGCTTGTGACTTGCTCCAAATGCCTCTTCTCTTTGCAAATAACGTGAGGTATCCAAAGCCCTTCCTTGCTGTATCTTTAATGTGTACTCCGTGAGATGATCTAACTGAAATAGGCGTCTATGACCACCATAGTTCTTCACCAAATGAAGAAATCTTTGGCTCAAATGGAAGCTCTTCTCTTCCTCTACCTTTTTCTCTTCTTGAACAACCTCAAAATCTGTCTTATAAGCTAAGGAAATTGAAACCTTAGCTTGTTTCCTCTTCTTTCTCTCTTTCATTCTTTTTCGTGCTTCTCTATCTTCTCTCTTTTCTCATCCACACATCTAACTTCTTCTAGAATTCCCTCATTCACGTTTTCTCCTTCTCTTAAATATAAGATTATACTTTGATCTTGTCCTTCCAAAAATATCCCTCCTTTCCTTTGGCCTTCCTATCTTGTCCCTTCTTTCATTTACTTCTTAACTCCTTTAATCTTCTTAAGCACCATATTAATCTCTAACTTAATCCAAATCTTTCCTTTTATGCTTTATGTTCTTTATCCTTAAGTGCCTTGTCAAAATTTTCCCTTGATCATACTTATAACCTTAACACCTCAACAAAATCAACCCATACATACAATCTTTCTAACATCAACATAGTAATTAATTCCACAAACTTCCATGAGGACTTCTTATTGGACATAAATCATTCTTATTCATTAGAAAAAAAAATTTGGGGGCCAACATTTTCAATGTCTAAAACTTTTTGGTAAACATCTTCTAGTGTGTTGGGATTCATAAAATGTAACCAATTTTTTAATATCATACTTCAGACTGTTGACAAAACGAGTATAAACAGTAAGTTGGTCTTCAATGTGAAATATGCTACAACTAAGCCTTGTTACATTAAATTAAATAGAAAATGCAATTACATTAAACCCCAACTATTTTAAATTTATTATGTGAGAAAATGAGTCACTTTTATGGGATTTAAGCATGTATTTCTATTTTACTTTTGATTTCATTTCCTTAGCACCAAATTATAGGTAACGCATTTGAATGGACAACACATTTTACCTACACATTTTAGCATATTTGGTTAATTTCATGTTAGTAAAGTGAATATGCTTAATATCAATTATATCATACTAACCAAAATATTCCTCAATTGAAAACTAACCAATTAGAAAATATAGTACAATCCAACTACCATCAAATTCAAGAGTTGTGATATTAACTGATTTTGTGATATCCCTTTGTAGTGCTCTAAATTGTCTATCATGATCTTTATCTCCATTTTTATAAAAACCTTTGTCTCTACCCCTATTACCATTAGCTTTAGGCTGGTAATTGTGACTATTAAGTGGTGGGTACTCTGTAGAAAGATTAACAATCTTAATATGATACTTTTACCCAAGAAAGATGGAAGGGCATATGATACATTTATCTTAGAGGTAGAGATATCAATTATATCACCTCCTAAGTTCAAGTTAAGTAGATTTTGAAGCAAGGTATATGTGATGTCATTAAACCTATTTGGAGTTACAAAAGGTCTATAACTCCCTATATATGTTCAAAAATTTTGTTTTTTAATATAATCATTAATAAGTTCCTGAATTTTATGTTTATCCAATCACTTCAAAATCAACACCAACTTTTTATTTAATGCATTAAAGTTTGAACCAAATTTAACAAGCTTTATTAACTAAAAAAGTGTTAGAGTGGGATGCATCTTCAGAAGTTTAGGAGAGTATGTTTGTGCCTTGCTCACAAATTTGGCCTTCATCCTAGAAATTGAGATACAGGAGGCTATTCACTTAGTTACTAAAGATGGAAGATAATATAGACTTCATCTCACATTGCACTATTCTATTTAATTAAAGTATAGGTCATAAAGTTTAAGAAATATATATATTATAAAGTATAACAAAATAACATAATAGATCAGGGCTAACAATTTAGCTAGTCAAATAGTTCAGCTCCAATTTAAAATGTTTGAATTACTAAGTCCTACAAATCTAAGTACCCATCATTTACTCTTTGCCACACTTGGGAACTTTCCTCCAAAGCATTTTTGTAATCTTTTTATTATTATAATATCTCCTTTAAAAAAAGGTTAATGTTCTAATATAGAGTGTTGTTGATTCAATTGAGCGCACATAAATTTTAAGTTATTTATAGATGCACACAAGGGTGTAATTTAATCTTTATTGACCTCAATAAAACCAGTTATATTCATTGGAATTTTATTAACATCTTGAAATAATGTCTTCAACATTTAAGTTAAAATTATCAAGTCTATTTGTTATATGTGGTAGTATCAAATTTTGATGGAGTCATGTTAGTATCAACAAATAGATTATAAGTTTCATTATTTAGTGATTTTTAATTAATGCAAAAAATTCAATGTGATTATTTGTCACAATTTGTACTAATCAAGGAAAATAGAAGTATTTTTTAAAATATATATTTATGCTTTATCAAATAAATGTGAATATGAGGTTATCAACAAAATTTTCCCAACATTCAGAGTTATTAAATAAGTTTTCAAAGTTAATGAAAATTTGCCTTATTAAAGACTTAGGAAATTTACTAAAGTTTCTAAACTTGAATATGGAAGCAATTGGAATTAGGTTCATGATACCAAAATTTGATGCAAGATAAAAATACAATTGGACCATATATGAAAAAAAACAAATATGTAAGCGTATTCAATAGTTGGAAGAGCATAACTCATTGTCTTAACTTTGAATTCGATTAGCACATACTAGGCTGCTCACCTAGCCATTCTAAGTTGCATTATCAAATTTCTATAGTCTTATAGCATTGAAAGATCCTATAGAAGCAAGATGAAATGGAGTGAGCTTTGCACTCTAAAAAATTAAGAAGGCCTTGGCATCTACTCTCTTAAAACCATGAATATTATGCTACATATAAAGAGGCTTTAGAGACTTATGAATGATAAATAGTCCTTTTGGTGTAAGTGGATTCACACCAACTTCATTAAGAACAAAAGCATATGGGCCTTAGATGATAATCACTATCCCTCATCCACTTTAAAAGCTATTATGAAATTGAGGGAAAGATACAAGGCTAATTTCATTGTTCTAGTAAGGAATGGGGAATCCATCAGCTTTTAACATGAAAATTGGTTATTTGTTGGTTAATTGATCAATGTGCATGAAGGTTCAACGCTCAACACTATTGCAAAATTAAATGCCATTAGTTGCAACAACCTTCTCTAACAAGGATATATTCCATCGGCCATCACTTTCTAGATCCCTTATAAATGAAATTTCTCAGACTTTCATCAATGTTGATGAAGATATTTACATCTGGAAACAGACCAATGATGGTAACTTTACCAACCTGTATTACAAAAAGCTAATTTTCAGTTATCTTCCTTCTTTTCCTTGGACCAAAGTAGTGTGGTCTAACTATTTTAACCCTCAAGCTACCATCACCCTTTGGTTAGGAATGAAGGATAAGTTACTAACTATTGGAAAATTTGCTAAATTCTTAAACCTTATCAACTGACACACACTTTATCAAGAGGCTGAAGAGAATGTTGAACATCTATTCTTCAGTTATAAAGTCACCAATGGAATCTAGAAAGCACTTCTAAGAAGATGCTTGATTACTAAGGAATTAACCAACTTGAGTAGCATTAAAGTTTGGTACTCAATTAACAGATGTCCTTCCAAAACTAGATATAGGTGCTTTTGGATGGTTCTCTTTTCTATAGTCACAGCTACTTGGGATGAAAGAAATAATATAATCTTTTATAACAAGATTCTTTCTAATGAACAATTCTCTAAGAAGCTCATAAATCACATTAATCAAGGTAAGTTTTAATCTTATAAACCTCAATATTCCGCAAGAACATGGTTCACAGTGTAGTATTAAAGGTGTCAATCTCACAAGGAAGGAGAGTAATCTAATCATAAAATCTAAGGCTAGAAAAACTATAAAACTGAAAATAAAAGATGCATTGAGTTCAACCAATCAAATTAGAAATTAAACACAAAAAGATTAACAAGTGAGCAATATGCAATCACAATAGAAATCAACCTAAGGAATTTACCAATTTATGAGAAAGGGGATTTTACTTATCATTAATGTTAACCTAGCAGATTATGTGTCAATCGAGTGTTGGTTCTAGACTATCCTAGGGTTGATTACTCTCTCTTAAGTTATAACCATTAAACCCTAAATACATTGTGGAATTTGCAATCTCTTAATTCAAAAATTATCCAAAACCCTAATTAGATTTGAAGCACTCTAATAAACTATTGAAGCATCACACGGGATCTCTCTCTGCACAATTACCATTATGGTTTGACACGGTTTCTATTAAATCACCGAGCTCTCATTAATCTAATTTAATTATTTTTCATTCAGTTCACCCTCTCAGTTTATTACCGAATTATGCAAGAATGCAATCAAATCATGACATTCATCCAATAAATACAATCGACTAAATTATCATTACATCAAAATAAAATCCCGAAGGAGAGTTTATAACATCATCAATATTCCAAATCCCATCATCATACTATCCATCTCAATTCTATACATAGAATAAAATCGAAATGAAAAGGAAATAATGACTTACAATAGACGACGAAAGGCAAGGACGTTGGGAAACTTCTTGATTTGGGAAGCACGTCGAGTCAGCTTTGTCTTCATCTTCTTCCTCTTCCTTCTTATTCTTTATCTCTCTCTCGATATTCTCTCTTTAAGGTTTCAAGTGTGGTTGATGCAAAAAGCTCTTTTAAGCTTCTTTCAACGTTCTTTAAATATTCTTTTATATTTTGGGTAACCCTAGGGTCTTTCTAGGGTCTGAAAGGTCCAAAAAGTCCCTGAAAATATGATGTTCGTAAGCAACTGCACGTCTACCCGATGCAGGTAAAGGCCATGATCATAGCCCATATTTGAGCCTTCGGTCATGATCGTGGGTCGTTGTTTTGGTCCGAATGTCTTCCGAAATTTCTCTGTTCTTTGATATTGACTCTGAAACACTAGCAAACACATCAAGGTACCTCAAAAACATAATTTAAGCTCAAAAGCTTGTACTAACCCATAAAACACTAACACAAATAATTAAGAAACTAACACAATTCTAGCCTAAACACATACGAAATGATTGAATTAACGTCTACACACATAACAAACTATGCCGTAAAACATGATGCAATTTACACTTATCACACTTTAGACTCCAAATCAACATACATAAGCAAAGATTTCAGGATGAGCAATATCTCCTTTCCTTTTAGAGTGTCTAGTTTCTTATTATTTTAAGTCCTTTCTTGTAATATTTGATAATCATTATACTCTAGTAGCTTTTAGCATTGTAATTTTACTTGTACATCTGGTATGCCTTTTAAGGCTTAATTGAATTCTTCTTTTTCAAAAAATCATTCAAGGAATTCTTAATAGCTTAGTACACGGCTCTATTTATAAATGTAACAGAAAAGAAAATACAATTAGGAAATCTTAAGTAATAAAAATTTTAACAAATAATTCCCAATTAAAATAAATAAAATTTTAATAAAATATATAATAGGCTTTTAATATTAATAAAAGTCTTATTAAAAAAGTGTTAATAAGACTGTTTTTAATAATCATATAATAGACACAAATTGGCTCCAATGTTAGTTTTGAACAATCATATCAAGGAAAATTGAACATTTATGCAATCTTCAATACTAATGGACTGATTAATTCAGCATTATTTAATGGGTTGCATGGTATCATTAGCTATATAGAGGGATTACACTATTTAAAGCTACTTTTAGTTATATAGAGCATGTAATATATGAAAAGAATTTAAATATCTTCTAGGACATAGAACAAAAAATGTAAAACTTCAATCTTTAGAACATATGCTAAAATATAAGAAATTATCCTAGCCAACAATATGCAAATTGAGTGCAATACTATAATGGCCAGAAGTTAGAACATCTCTAGTGTAACGGTCATCAGTTAGAACCTCTCTCAATTTTGACATGAGGCAATGATTGAAAGCAATAATGATGAATTTTTTAAGGAATTTTATGGAGTAATTTGAACCTTTTACTTATAATATGATAATAGTACGTAGTATCATGATTCTTTCACCATATACTTATAGATCTTCCTTTTCTTCAATAACTTTCAAGAATTTCCCTTTAGTTATACTCTTTATAATAAACGTTGTTTCATACTCTTTATTATTTTAAATAATTATTGTTGAACGTGATTAAATTATGGGTATAAAGATTTGAGCATATTCGCTACAGATGTTTTTCCAGTAAAAATTTAGCATGAAATGCGCAAGTGTAGAAGTAATGTTAAATTAGAACACATAAATATGTGTAATGGAAAACATATTATTCTTAAATTGAATTTCTAATTTACAAGCCCTCAAGATTTCAGATAATTAATACAATTATATCTATAATTTTTTGATATAAAATAATACAGGCAAAGATAAAATTTCAACTTCATTTTTGCTTTCATTTTACTTATAACTTTCACCTTAATTTTTCCCATTTCAAAATCTCTTTTTCACCAAAAACACCAAAGAAAAACATGGATCTATCCACATTTCTCATTCACTACTTTACTCTTGTCTATCATTTTTAATTCAAAAATTTTCTCATTCATTTGGTCTTTACTCATGACTAATCGTCAAAATTTGTCATTTAATAGTTCTAACTTCTAAGAAAAGTTCGAGGTCCAATAGAATAAAAGCTTTAACTCCCTCAACAAACTTAGGATTAATGAAACCATTGGGTGTTAATCTTCTATACATCCAAGATCTTTCAACATTACTCATTTCTGCAAAATTGTTATTTAAAAAAGTTATTTCATAGTTTGTATCCTTCATTTCCCCTAAGTTTACAAAACATTTAATCTTAACTTTACAAAACATCCCCTAAGCTTTTACAGGTCTCTAACCATTTCTCCTCTATATTGAAACCAACCTATCCCACCAAGCATTTATGTTCTAATTAATCACCTACAAGTTGATTTCGAAGGTTTGATTTTAAATAAACACTACGGTACGTGGCATTGTTTACACCTATGACAGAGAAAGCAAGTTCTTGTTGTAAATCTTAAGCCTGTAGAATATTTCATCGATAAGCCTCGTGGGAGTTGCATCACAGGTTTCTAGCCTATATATTGTCTTAAGGGTTTATTACGCAACAAATTGTCATGCCAATTACGTAAATTTCTTATGTTAATGCTAGGTTTGAATTAATCACCTACAAGTTGATTTCCAAAGTTTGATTTTAAATAAGCACTATGGGGTGTGGCATTGTTTACACCTGTGAATTAAGAAAGCAAGTTCTCGTTGTGACTCATAGGCTCGTGAAATTTTTCACCGATAAGGCTCATGAGAGTTGCATCATAGGTTTTTATGCATATATACCGTCCTAGGGGTTTATTATGCATTGGATCATCCATAAGAGATCGAACTCATTCGACATAAAGTAAATACTTATGTAATTCATACATCTACTCATCAATGATTCAAACTAAACCTAAACATAAATACTTAGACTTTTAAAGAATAACATAAAAACTCATCAATGATTATAAGAATATTCTAAACAATAACACAAAATCAAGACCTCTTTTGCATTCACACAAAACCCAAACATAAATACTCATACTATTAAAGTAAAACATATGATAGACATTAGTTAGACTACTTACCTAGATGGACGAAAAACTACAGACTATAAGGATGAGGTTGGACGATTAGTGATGCTCTGAAAACACAAAATAGGGCTTGCAAAAAAGAAAATTTCGTACTTAATATAATACACTAGATAAATAGTTTTGTATCTATATCTGTTGCATACAACGTCGTTATTGAGAATAAGGGGAAACCTTCATTTTTGAAAGAAGTAAAAATTTATTTGAAAATATGATCTTTGACTTTCATGGATTTATAGATCAAATTGATAAGAAAAAGTGAGGAACGTAAGAAGGATAAAAAGCTTCTAATGGATTAGATATCTAACTCTAAATCAAATTATAGGTGATGTTCAACAAGAGCTAATTAATAGGTCACCTTTTAGAAGTATATCACATCTAGTTTTATTTTTAAAATCAAACCTATGAATATAGATGAAGCACTTATTTATGAAAATTAGAATTTGTTTCCTATAAATGAAGACTTGAACTAAACATAATGGCTTCTCAAGTCTTTTATGTTTCAATTTAAACAATGCCTATACATAAATACTTAGACTATTAAACCGTAGCCTAAAACTCACCAATCGTTGTTAAAGGTAAAATTGCAAAGAACAACACAAAATGGATCACATTGTAGACATTACTTAGTTGAACGACTTATCTTGATAGACGAACAATGGCAAACTACAAAGAAGACAAATGATGTTGGACAATTCTCGAAGTTTTTCAACACAAAACCTAACCTATAAGAAAGAAAATTCATTTATTCATTTATTTTTCATATTCTACATATGAATAGCATAAAATTAAAGGCAAAAATAACAATAATTTACATAAAGATATAAAAAGGCATGCAATGTGAATGGCAAGATAAATAAGAACAATAAGAATAGGAAGAGGGGACCTCTTAAATTAAAGAGGCTAATAGTAAGAAGTTACAGGTAGCACAAGTAAAATTGAGAAAGAAAAGACTAAGTAAGTCTTGGGATCATAATTATGAACTAGTTTAAAGTCTTGAGATCATAAGTATAAAAAGGAATAAACTATACTCTAGGCTCAAAAGAGTCTCAAAAGTATTTAGATGTGTACACAAATGATACTGATATGATGAAGAATGAATTGTATATTATAAAATCAGGTAAGAGTGTGGCTATTATTAGCAATCATAACTTATGTGAATTAAAGCATAAGATTAAGACATTAAAGAAGGAGGCTAATTCTTTCAAGGACTTATTGTCTAAATTCACCAAAGAAGTAAGAAACTAAAAAGCATGCTAAAAGCACAAAAGAATTCCAATAATAGGCATGGGATTAAATATAATTATTGACATGTATCCAATTATAATACTACATTTATCAAAGGAAAACATTTTCATATTGAATAACCTTTGCCTAAGATGAAAAATAAACATAGTACATCAATATCTAAGCATACATGTAAATCGTATACGTATGCTTCACCCATTAGGCCTTTCTTTAAAGGTAAGTCTTATATATTCATGTATGGTTAAAAATTTAGGCATAGAGCTCAATATTATCAGGAATAGAATAGTTATAAATTTTATGCAGACATAAGGTAGCATGCAATCTCATTCATAGTCATCTAGGACTTTACATTATTTTAGAAGCAAGAATCGTGCTCCCACATATAATAGGCCTTATATTAAATATAATGCCATAGCACACATTTTAAAAGTACATCACATCTAGTTTTTATTTTTAAAATTAAACCTATGAATATAAAAGAAACACTTATTCATGAAAGTTAGAATTTGTTTCCTATAAATGAAGAATCAAAGTAAATTGAGAGATGTAAAGTGTGGAATTTAATACCTAACTAAGAGAGATGTAACTTTGGCATTTCAATTTAATTTTAAGACCAAATATCTATTATATGTATTGCATTTTTATTTTCAATTCCCAACCCTTAGGTAAGACTATAATTAATATACAACACAAACTAATTATAAACCTACAGTATAAACATGCCAGATTCATATCTATCCTTTGTTTTGCCATGTCATAAATGATTTGTCTCATTTATTTGCAATTACTTTTAAAACTAATCAACTTACACTTAATTCACCATCATCATTATGGATTTTTTTCTAACATATGTTTTGACCTTCTGTTATTGTTAACAATTAAGATTTGGGAAACCATATATATACTAGTCCAATTATTTATTTGTTATAAAAATATAAACATTGTATCTGAATCCTATCCACACTGTATCTGATTATATTTAACTTACCATATTAAAACAAAACAAATTTATCCCTTTAATCCTTTCATCGAACACTTTATAGGCATAATAAACTCATCCCTAACTATTGTCAAAAACACTGGTACCTTGCATTCTTCACCAACAACAACACTTTTAGATACAGAATGAACCACTAAGACCTGAAATAGACACAAAAAACACAAACAAAATCAACCAAAACTGAAAACAAAACCTTCCCTATCAACAATAAGAAGAAAAATGAAAAACCAAGTGGAAAGGAGGAATAACTAACACCAATGGATGACTAACCGAAGAAGTAACGATAATGATGGTGTATAACTGGAGAACACGAGAAGATGATGATGGCAAAGGTTGGAAGGAAAGGTTGTTTGAAGTTTTTTCATAGACCAGATGAAAAGCAAGGAGGGATCAACCTGCGTTAAAATGTGATAAAGAAACAACGTCGCTTGTGGTTAAATAGACGACGTCATTTTCCTTCAAATTAAAACAACAACCTAACATTGTTGAATTTTTTTTCGTTGGTAAATTACCAACGGACAGAAATTTTGTTAGTAAATTCCATCGGTATTTCTTGCCGGGAATCATTGGGGCCTATTTTTACAACAACTTTCAGTAATCTATCGCTAACTTCTGTCGGCAAAAGTTAAAGGTTGTAATCTAATGGAAGCCTTTTTTATTCTTGTAGCCTTTTTATTCTTATATGTACATATATAGATTAGATCTTCTAATATAGGACAATACACTTCAAAGAAAATATATATAGATTTGAATGTATGACTCATCACCTCTTCTATTGACTTTTCATAATAAAACTGTTAACATAAATTCATCGTCAAATGTCGACATGGCGACTAGTTTTTGATGAAAAAAATGAGCTCCTACGGGAGGAATATAGCAAAATTATCCCTGATGAAGAACAAATCGATGAACAACAAATCTCCTCATCTAATTCTAATCACCGCTTTCTTCAAGGTTGGTCTTCTTCTTCGAGGTTTTTAGTATCATCCGAACTACCTCTTTTTCTTTATTATTTGTATCTCATTTTCAGTTAGGAAGCTACTATATGAAAGGATGATTGTATATACTATATGTTGTGTAAAGCTTCCTCGAATCTTCAAAAGAATATAGATGGAAATGAAGGCAGTGGCAATGTTCCGATGGTTCATACAGGATTAGGTAAATCTGTTGTTTTGAAACAGTCGTCGATTCCATAAGCTATGTCTATTCAATCAGGTATACAAGTGTTCAAATTTTCCTTATACCATTTAACTTAATTAGCTATTTAAGTTCTATGTTATTTGATTCTTAGGTGAAGCGCATCTTACGTATGGTTCATCTAATTCAGTAATCCATAATGTATCTAGGAAATCGTTCACTGTAGTTAAAGCCAAGAAGTTATTTGAAGAGAGTGTCAACAAACCAACTCCTGAGGGAAGATCTTTCATTATTTCACTTTATGCCTTCGAACATGTAAGGACCTTCTTGGAAGCCCAAGAATTGAGAACTCCTTTACCTTTTCTACCGAATCTCATGTCACTTGGAATCTAAAAAAATAATTATTTCTTTTTCTTTTCGATGGAATAGGCGTGAAACTTTATTTATTGTTTTCTTTGTAAGAATTGTTAATCTTCTAATTAAAATCTAATATTACTTACTATATATCATTATATTATATTGCTTACCATATTTCAATATTTATATGTATTATGATTTTATTGTTAATGTTGGACCCCGAACTTTGATTGGACGTTAGAATTATTAGATGAGGAATTGGCAGTGAATGTAGTACGTTGTGTTAC
>JAOTAX010000196.1:15988256-16003273 GCA_025629825.1 Erythroxylum guanchezii | reverse complement strand
AGAATATTAATGACTAGAAAAAAAAATGAAGCGATATTAGTTAAGATATGATTCGTTGATCGGTAGGTTGGGTTCCGAAAACAGGGCCCAACAGTTAATGAATATTAATGATTAAGAATAGTAGTCAACTTAAATTTATGATATTTTTATCTTATTATCATTAGACTTTTCGATATATTTTTCTTTTTATATCCAAAAATATTTACTTTCAAATTTTAAATTGCCTTCCATGTGTTTGTCAACAATATGTTTAAAACTTTGAAAACATTTTGCAATTTTTAGATTATTCATTCTATTTTCATGAAATATTTCTATGAACGAAGGTTTTTTATATACAATAAGCATCATTAATGAATCATTTGTGTATAAATCCATACATGTAAACAAATTTATAGAGTTTCAATGCATTAGCTCAAAATTTAAATTATTTCAACTTTTGGAGACAATTCAAATAATTCTTTGCCAAAAGTTAGATTTTTCGCGACGATTATGACAATCGTCAGAAAATGTTTGACTTTTGGTGACTAAAATGTCAAACTCTTCCAAAATATCATAAAAGTTGACTATTAGTGACGATTTTCAAATCGTCGCAAAACAAGAGGCAACTAAAAATCTGTTTTGTTGTAGTGGTTTTATGTAAATTGGCATCTGCGTGACTGTTATTTGTAGTAGGTCTGTATCTTCAGTGTGACTATGCTACATAACTGTCTTGCGCGTTATTGTTATTTGTAGTTGGTGTGCAATAAGTTATAATCAAATGTTTTGAGGAAATGACATCCATTTTATTGGGGAATTAATGGTAGTACATACCAACCTATCAACCTTTTGGATCCATTAGAACTAGCTTCTGACAACTGAATGCTGAGTTGAAAGGTGACTCTTTGGTTGAAGTCCTTAATGTAATATGATATACTCATATTATCAAATACATCTCATCTACTTATGTACCCTTCGCTTGTTCAACTTTTGTTCGTAGACTTAAAGGATTGGTCAATTAGTTCTCACCAATCCATTGGTTTGTGGGAACATTTGAATGTGTGGTTGACATTGTATGAAATTGGGCTAGAATTGGGTAAGTGGAATAGAGGATCTCATGTCTTAGTTTGTGGGTACTCTAATCCATTCTAGTGAAATGGTAGACTAAAATTTTAGGCCATTGTGGGCGACCATAAAATCATTTTCATGTCGGTGAAATTACGAGGGTAGGCAAATTGGAAGTAGATTTATTGAAATTTTAGGTTTATTCTGGTCTAGAGAATTGGGAGACTGAGCACAAAATCATTATCATGTCAAGACCTTAGGTAATGTTTGGTTGGACGTAAAGTTTTTATGGAATGGAATTGTTTATAATAAAATGGAACGTAAATGGATGTAATATTAGAAAATTGTTGTTTGGGAGGGATGGAAGAGTTCATAATATAATATAGTGAAATGTTGTTTGGATGAAGAGTTTATAATGTAATATAGTGTAAAGTTGTTTATCATTTTATATTGTATCCTAAACTTTCAAATCGAAGGTTTTTCATTTTTATTGTTTAGGATAATAGGATGTAATATAAAATATTCCTCTTTTATTTCATTCCATTATAAAATCTTCTTCTAAATGATGGAATAATATTACATTGCATTGCATTCCATTATAAAATCACCAAACATATTCTTAAGAAGTGTTGTCTATGGTTGCGGTACATGGTACATAACAAAAATGTTACCGGCAACCTAGCTCCATCTAACTTATGTCTTTAGTCTAATGAAAGTGGCTTCTAGCTACTGCTCTTTAAGCCATGTTTTCTGGTTAAGTGTGTGAAAGCTAACCATCGTCCAAATTTTACTATTTGAATTAGATATTTATGTTTCTACTTAACTTCCTGATCCAAATAATGAATATTTCCTTCCTTCCATATATTGCCTCTTTGATTGACCATAAATAAAATCAGATTTGTTAATGTCGAATTTATGTAGACAAATCTAGTCCAGGAACAAGAATGTTTCAAGTTTTGAGTTCAGATCGTCTAAAGCACTTTAACTTTTTTTTTCATTAATTTATGTAATTTAATCTAAACACCATATTACCAAAAATTTGACATCTATTCCGATTATTTTATTATTTTATATTGATTTTTAATCAGAAATAAAATATGGTTCAAATGTAAACAATTATACTACTGCGAAATTCCCCATTTAAATCAGGCTCTCAATGCAGCAAAACATTAAATATAATTATCAACTTGAAAGACATGGTAGTACGGACTACGGGGGCATTCTCACCCGTAGAAAATACGAAAACGAAAAGCCACTGTGGAACATATTCTTGGCCGTGAAAAACATCTCCAATCAGAGAATATGCGACGTTGATGCGGATGTCAACATCACCACTGGACTATGCTCCATTTCCTTCCCTTGATGTAACCATCATGCAAGCTGGATTCCAGCTTTTTCCCTTATTGTTCACTGCAGACGTCTCGGCTTTAGTTCTGGACCGTCAATACCTCACCTCTCACGCTCCAGCTAGATATTTGTTTAATTTTTTATGATGACAAGTCTAAATCGTCTAATATCTCCATTTTTTTTTATTCTGAAGATGACATGTTATAGATTCTATAACAAAAATGCTTGAAGGTATATTCCAGGACTCTCACAACTCCTCGACCTTATATCTATATGCAGTTACTACAATAAGACAAATATGATCAACCCGTTAAGGTTATTGAGTATATGGACATTGGATCATGCAGAAGTATTCTAAAGCCTAACATTTTACCTCCTGAAGCATGAAGTTCACATGATGAGTATTTCGCTACTGCTGATGAAAATTCTTCCAAGATTGGTCTTATTATAAAAAAGAAAGACGGATTTGCTTCTTCCTTAATTGTGTGGTTTGGACTATAGTCCTTGGAAGCCATTTACCTGGCCCAGTTCTTCTGATTGGCTTGGATTTCTATTGTAAGGTATCTCTGTTACAAATCCTCCCTCTAGGGATTAAATTTCCTGCCAATTTCAATGTCTATACTGACATCATAAATGTGTTTGAACTTATACAAGTGACACTTTCGTATGAAGCTCCAAGAGACCAATTTTTAAAACACTGTCCTAAGAACCATGCACAGTTCTCACATCCTCATCCTCTATGGAAGTATCCTCACTTCTTCATCCATCTCTCATTCAAGAAGAATGAGGACATTAATCCTAGAAAGGCTACTCATCTAAGTATGAACCTTAATGATCTAAAATTAGCCCAAGAAGAATGTGTCATTCTGCTGTAACAAGGATTAGTCGAGCCCATAAAATCTAACTAGGCTTGTCAGGCTTTTTATGTGAATAAGAGATTTGAATAGAAGCGCAAGAAAAAGAGGATTGTGAGTGATTACAATCTTCTTAATGCTTCCCTACAAAATGACAAGTTTTCCTTGTCAAAGATTAGTACTCAAGTTCTCTTTCTCAAAGAAGCTACAATTTTCTCTAAGTTTGATTTGAAAACAGTATTTTGGTACTTGGGAATCGACCCTTAGGAAAGATACAAGACAACCTTTTGTACTCCTAATGATCAATATCAATGGACGGTAATGTCTTTTGGACTCAAGGTAGCCCCTTCACTATTTCAATAGGCCATGACAAAAATTTATTAGTCCATATTCTTTAACACCTTAGTCTACATTGATGACATACTACTATATTCAAAAACCCATAAAGAACACAAAACCTTAATCTAATCCTTTTTGGATCTTATGAAACAACATGGAATTATGCTCTCAGCAAAAAAGAGCCAAATTGGGACAACCCAAATTGAATCTTTAGGTGTGAAATTCCACGATGGATTTTATCAGCCTGGTCCACACATAGCCAGTTAACTATTGCACTTTTCAGATGAAAATCTCAACACTAAACAAATTTAACAATTCCTTAGAATTGTCAATTACATAAGAGATTTTATCCCCCACGTGATTGATTATACATCTTTTTTATCAAAGTTGCTGAAAAAGAATCTACTACCATGGAGTAAAGATTAAACCAGAGCCATACAACACCTAAAGAAAACTTGTTAGAATTCGCCATCTTTAAAGATTCTTGACAAAGGTCAATGCATCCTACAGACAGACACTAGTGACCATTATTGGGGTGCTATCCTTATTAAAGAAATTGGCGAGAAGCAACATAACTGCATCCATGCTTATGGCCAGTTTAAATAATCTAAAAAAAGACATTACTAGACAGTTAGTTGCTTCGATGCCAAGAATGGTTCTCCCACTATATATTCACCATTCTCCATATCAAAGGCCACCAGAATATCCTAGCTAATTTCCTCTCTTGGCTTTAAAAGAATATTAGCCTTCTCACTCCCTTTAGAAATATCCCTCTCGTCCTCTCAATAACTGACCTGCCTACCACTGTAAGAATAAAAAAGTTCTTTCCTCCTTTTGTAAGCACACCTACTACTGTTGACGAGATAGCCTCTCTTGCCCTCTTAAGTTTGTTTTATTATCTCCACCTCTTCCTCAGCTAGACAAAATTACCTTGCGGCCCCTCCTTGTTCAACTTTCAGAGCACCATACCTTAATGTGTTCTTTCTTAATGGTCCACTCTTAGAGAATGCATTATGATACCTATGGGCCCTTTCTGCCATTTATGCATGTGCTATAACCTTTCCTCCTTTACAAGTCCATCAACATCTATGTGATAGAGAAAATGAAAGTTCCCTTTTATGGATTTTCTTTGAGTGGTATCAACCACTTGTGCAATGGAGAAAACAGTTTTCCCAAGTCATTGAACGATATAGGTTATGGGAAGCTCCATTAGAAAAGCAATCCCCTCAATGCTTCTTTATTCTCCATCGCCTATATCACACGGCATATGCTGGAGCAATCTACTCTGAAAATCAAATTTTCTTCCAATATACTTCACTCTATTAGCCAAGGCATAAGGCAAATTTCCTTAAAACTCTTTGAGGTTTTCTTAAGGACATAAATCATTTTCGTAAACATGCACCCCTAGCCATCACTACATCTATTGAATCCTACTTAGGAGAATTTGTTCCTGGTGAACCCAATATGCTAGACCTCGAGATACCAGGCCCAAACAACCTAATAAATTTGGACTTTGATGCTGCTGAACCAGTCTAAGTTTCCTCCAACACTGTGGGACCATCACAATCTTCAACTTCCTTCTTCCATATGCCTAAGACCTTAATGATGACATTCCTATCCATGATGAAGAGGAGCTCAATCAATTTCAGTTCAAACTCCACACAAAAGAAGCAAGTCCCAATAAATGGCAAAGGACAAATAGTGATGACACTAAGAACTTAAGTGGAGGAGTTTCTCCACAAAATTTGCGAACGTGACAAAAGCCTATCTGACAAGGTTGAAGATTAGGATTCCACTCTTCACTATGTGACCCTTTACTTAAAGTTATTTGTTTTTATAATTACGTGTCTTTTCTGATGTGACATCGTTCTTATCCCTCTACTATACAAAGTGACATAATTCTTATCTTGTAAAAGAATCTTTGGGACCCAATGTTGCCCAATCATTCTTCTTTTTACCATTTACTTTTATATATTAGAGTGCATTATTATACCTAGGGAATCTTTTTCCTTAAAGTTGTTTGTTTTTATCCCATTGCTTAGTCTATAAAGCCAAGGCTTCTCCTTCATTATATTCAGACTTGAAAGGCTTATATTGGAAAAAGAAATAAACATATTGTGTGTTTCTCATCCTATGGCTTCTTTCTAAGTTCTCTTACCTAAAAGCTTGATTTTTGAGTAATGTAGTCCTGATCATACAAAAAGACAAGCATGCTCTACCCTTGCCTCTTCATGAGGATCTTATGTATCAGAAAGTTTTAGACCATAAATCTTATTTGAGGACTTTGTTAAACAGGTAAAGATTGGAGAGTGTAAATTCTTAAAAGGTAGGCCTTGAGAATTGATACCTGTTGAGAAAAAAAGGGCTTGTGTCTTGGCTAACATACCTATAATTTATACCACACACAGGCTACCCTTAGTCAGGGGGTACATGGGGATAACATCACTAAGGTACGTGACGTTGTTTATACCAGTGAATAAAGAAAGGCTCTTCTCGCTGTGGCTCCTAAACTCGTAAAATTGTTCACTGATAAGCCTTAACAAAGCTGCATAAGAGATCATATATAAACAAAGACTGACTATAGTATAAATTCGAAAAATAATTATGTTAAATCCCTAAGAGGTAAGTACTACTTATTTATAAGTAAAGGCTAACTACAAGATGAAAGAGTTAAAAGACTTATAGGAACTACTAGGATCTCTTTAATAGGGACCCTTTATCTAAATCCTAATACGTCAAAGTTTTCTATTGCAGGTTATATTCTCGGTAAGTTTCAACATTATCATATCATTCTTTATCACCTCCCCCCAGTTCTTCTTAGGCCTTTATTTTTTCCTCTTAAAGTCTTTAAGTACGATCTTCTCATATTTTCTCACTGGAGCATCTATATGTCTCCTTTTAACATGTCCATCTACTAAGTCTTGTCTCTCTTAATTTACCAATAATATTAGCTACATTTAATTTGTCCCTTATCATTACATTCCTCACTTTATCTCTTTTAGTAAGGTTGCACATTCAACAAAACATCCTCATCTTCGTCATTATTAAGTTATAACTATGCATTTGTTTGATGGGCCAAGACTCCATCCCATAGAGCTTGACCCCTTCCTAATCACTAAATGATATAATTTACCTTTAAGCTTGAGTAATATCCTTTTGTCACACAAAACTCCTGATGCATTTCTCAATTTAAGTCACCCTGATTTAATCCGGAGAATTATTTTTTCATTAATCTCTCTGTTGATCTGGATGATAAATCCTAAATATTTAAATCACTACTTTTGTGGTATAACTTCTGAACGAATCTTTACCTCCACATCAGTAATCATCCTATGTCTGGAAAAGTTAAACTCCATGCACTAAGTCTTAATCCTACTCAATTTAAAATCCTTCGACTCTAACATATCCCTCCAAAGTTCAAGCTTGGCATTGATCCCCTCTTTTGTCTTATCAACTAAAACAATGTCATCAGCAAATAACATACATGAAGGTACATCTCTTTAGATATTTTTGTTTAGCTCATCAATTACTAGTGCAAATAGAAATAGGCTCAAAGAGAAGCCTTGGTATAGTCTAATATCTATAGAAAAATATGCCTTGAAATGAAGATATATATACATATATATAAATATATCAATCACATGCTTTAATGTCCTAAATAGCCATAAAACCTCCCTAACTAGTGCTATGATTTTTTTTTGGTATTTCCTTTTCATGAACTCCTTACTTGTTTAATTGTGCTATCATGTTTTAAGTATGAACATTTAAATTAGGTTTAATAATTGAGCTTTACATACTCTATTCTTGAATACCTAATTTCTTACATTCTTAATTATCTGATCTATGTTGACCTTTTAAATGTTATATCTTCCTCAAAGAATAAGAGCATTATTTATAATTTAAAGATGTCTTCTTGCTTTAATGGTGCAATATTGTTCAGATTAGTTTTTATATATCTCAATGGGTCTATCTTTTCAGCAGATAAATTATCTTATTCTTGATGATTTATAATAAAAATATAAAAAGGTGAAAATATTACCTAATGAGTCGAATCATATTGTACGTAGGATACTTCCTATAATATATTTTTATTTCTAAAAGATATGTGAAAAATTAGAATAAATACATGGCTTTTGCTACATTTTCAATTCTACTTTCTCAGTTTCTAATTAAAAGTTTACAAAACTTGATGAGACTTGAAAATCAATGGTAATTTTCATTCATATGTTCATCAACGTTAGGAGATTAATATCATAATAAATGTCTTGGTTATTGGCTATGCGAGTGTAAATCATAAAGTAATTGTCGTAAGAAAGTTCAGAGCTTTTCAGTTGCAATGCATTTCGTTAGATTGTTGAGCTGTGAAGGTGGACCGAGGCCAATAGCGTTTAGAAGTAATAAATATCGTCAACTGTCCCACCCGCACCGCTGTCTCTTAATTGTCTGAAATACTTGGAGACTTTAGTTTAACTAACTTGCCTATACAAAATGGCAAACCTAGAAATCAATGAATAGGTAAAATTAACTGACACGTGTAAACAAAGAAACGTGAATGGTTGGCGGCGTCACGCTTTGGAAATCAAAGTGACATGAACTGACGTAGTCAGTGAGAACACGTGGCATACTAATAACGGCCAGATTGGATCCAGATTGTCCGTGAAACCAGCCGCGTTGGACTCAAAAATCAACTTGCTCTTGCCTCGCAATGTGCCAGCTGACCCGGATCCAATTCGAGCCCCATAAGCCTGCTATGTACACTGACTGGTTACCTGTGGTCCCCGTTATATACAACGCGTTTTTTGTCTTTTACTAACTGGCGTTAGGCGGTTAGATTTTATAAGAAGTTTAGTTTGACCAAACCGCTGCATACTTATAACTTCTGCTCATGTTATAAGCCGACGTAACTCGCTCTCTCTCTCTCTCTCTCAATTGTCGTGAAGCTACGGTTGGTAGTTGGTCCTAGGCTTTGCTTCTTCTTTCTGATTGCCGGCGTTTAACCGTAAATTATTACTGATTAGAGTAAGTGTTTCTTAGCTTGTCATGCAGTTTACTGATCTCCGAGATCCACGAAGTAATGATTAGCGGTTTATGATTTGATATTTAGTGTTCCGAGCTAGGATTTACCCTTTCTTTTTTCTTTAATAATGCTTCTGTGTCGAGCTGTTACAGTGAGTGGCTTCATTTTCTGTGAAATTATTTGACTTTTTATGGTCGACAAATTTCAGGTCGGAGTGAATTGGAAGAAAGAAGAAAAGTTAAAGCTTTTAACGGATCTGTTGAATTCCAACTTTGAGTATATTTTTTTCAATGTTGAGCTTTTGCTAGTCCTTTTGCTCTGAAAATGGGATTGAAAGTAGCTGTCTCTACACGTTTTCAGTGGTCGCAGCCAATTTTACCTTACTCTACAGCAGCATATCAATCCCTGACTTCCTCAGCTGTCTCTTCATTCTCTTCATGCTGTCGGTCCGGCGAAGTCTACCTACAGAGACCCTCTCTGCTTCTCCGGACTTGCGCTTTTGAGCATCCGAAGTCAAGAGCTAGGCATCGGCGTTGCGTTGGACGAGCTTGTAGTGCTAGCTTAGACGCCTTCTCAGACGAAGAATTCTCTAAAAAAATCCAAGAGTTGGCACTCAGATTCCAGCTCTCTGATCAAGATACCAGTAACGCGTTAGATTCCAAGTCCGAGATGCTCTGTGAGGATTCCAGTGACAGTGATGGTGCAGTTAGCTGTAGCAGTATCAGTGGAGAATTTTCTAGACGGTTCCATCTTGATTATGTTGTACAGCCTCCATGGATCGAACTCCATCATGGCCCAACGGACGATATTGTTATTCCGGCGAGTATTGAACGGAAAGCCAATAGCGTCGAACTTCCGGTATCTCTTCGAATTATAAAGAGGAAAATGCAGTGGCAAGAAGGATTTATTGAAGCAGGAGAATCTGCTTACTGCTCTGTTAAAAAGGCGTTTTCTTCTATGGTGTTTATAATCAGAGAACTTCACAGCTTCACCTTGCAGATGAGGGAGGTATTGTCAACTGAAGATTTGAAGGATGTTCTTGTTCGAGTACACAATGAAATGCACGCCTCTTTTGTGTGGTTGTTTCAACAAGTTTTCTCCCATACACCCACTCTTATGGTATATGTTATGATTCTACTTGCAAACTTCACTGTGTATTCCATGGGGAGTAACGCTGCTATTGCTGCTACGCCACATGGGTCTCAAGCCGCAAGAACGGAGACTGTGTCAGCTGTTGACATTCAGGACCAGAAGTGTCCAAAATTCGATTCTTCCACGGTGAAGACGTTCATAGTGTCGGGTTCTAGTGGTAAATCGGCTTCTGTTGGTGGTTTTAATGGCGGTGGTGGAAAGGTTCGACCGTTGGCCAGTGGCACAGAAGGCGACGGGTGGTTTGATGGGTCAGACGAATTCAGAACGATTGTCCTCGATGGTGCTTCCCATTTGTCATCTTTAGGCACCAAGAGAGAGGCAGAGTCGGTGTCAGGGCAGGTGAGTGAAGAAGAGTTAACAAAATGGAACTCACTTCTTGAAGAAGCTTCTCTCATACTAGCTTCAATGAGAGACGAATCTCTGGATCAAGAGACCATGCAAAGATTAGTTTCGCCAATTACAGCCACGATCGAACCAGATGATTATGAAGATTATTTTAGAACGGAATTACTATACCAAACGGGAGTGTCCCAAGAGCCTGGTAATCCCCTCCTACTTGCCAATTATGCTCAGTTTCTCTATCTCGTCGCCCATGATTACGACAGGTATATATTTATTTCCTCGCTTTATCAATTTCATATTACCAGTTTTTTTTTTAATACAAAGGAAAGAAAAACACAAATAAAGGTTCGAGGATTTAGCTTAAAGGTTTCAGGATATATTCTATCATAGCATGATATTTTCCTTTCCTAAGTTTCCAGTCGTTGAAGTTTATGGTCCTGTGTCTGGGTGTTGATTTTTCTTCGTATACAAAGCTTCGCAAATATGACTTGTCTTTCAATCTCTATTGTCGCGTTGTTCGTAGTGTTTTTGCCCTGATGATAGATGGGGATTGTGTGGCTGTGCATTCCTTTCAAAAGCCTAAATAGGGAAAAAAAAAAAAAAAAACCTCTCTGATCCCCATCACCTTCTGCGCGTGAACCCTCCACACCCGTTGGCTTGAAATATCTTCTTGAAGTCAGCATCCTAAAAGCTTTTAATTTGGTATCATTGACTTGAGTTTTTCGTTTTTTGTTTTATGATAAAACAGAGCGGAAGATTACTTTAAGAGAGCAGTAGGAGTAGAGACACGAGACGCAGAGGCATACGACAAATACGCAACTTTTCTATGGAGGATTAGAAAGGACTTGTGGGCAGCTGAGGAAACTTTCTTGGAAGCCATAGCCAGCGATCCTTCCAATACCTACTATGCAGCTAATTACGCTCATTTTCTGTGGAACACCGGCGGCGAAGACACCTGTTTCCCTCTCAGCTTACCAGATACTGCTCAAGAAGTCTAAATTCTTCGAAAACGCACCCAAAGATAATAATAAAAAAACGAAGATCACAGAAGAAGCAAAACCCCACGTGCTCCAACACCCTGCCACTAATTTAAAGTTTGTATATTTCAAAATATATTCCACAGAAATTCGAAAGTTTTTTCCATTTTTATTTCTCGCGAGTACAACTTTTACCGATTTCTTTGGCTGGGGAAATAAGGGTATTTCGGTAGTGTCGGGTCGGAAGCCAGGATGCACGTGACCGAGTGAATAAAATTGTGAATGTGAATGTTCGAAGGTGTGGACATTTGCCATTTGATTGGCCAGCGTTGACTTGATCCCTGGACATTGCAATAGGCTTGGACTTTTACCGACGCTCGTTTGGTATTTAAGTATGCTTTCATTCCTAAGTTAACCTTTTACGCAAAACACTGCTAAAAAAAGCAAGGAATGTAGAAAAATGCAAGATACTTTTATTAGAGAACATTAAGAATGTTACAATGCTTATGATGTTTTTTATGATCTTTTATGTTACAAATGAGGTGCCCTAAGGGATATATATACCATTTCATTCCTAAAATAGACAGTCAAGATCTACTTGTTTTAATTATCTACGTTGATGTTCTAGACTTCTGTATACTACTCTACATAATTCATGTACAATATTTACCTTTCTAAAACATTCTACAAGCTTTTATAATGTTCTATATTATTCCACAATGTTTTATAAGCTTTCATAAGCTTCTACCAAATTTCATAAGCTTCCAAAGTTTTCCATAAGCTTATATCATGTTCCAGAAGCAACCAGAGACTTTCATAAGATTCTAACATGATCTAGAAGACATTTTTGGACCGAACATTAGCTTATGAATTTCAAAACATGTGGAATGTAACATTCTTCCCCACCTGATCCAATGACGTCCTCATCATGTCCTAGTGGAACTCTTGGATTTTATCTTTGTATTGCGAAAGAGAAAGCTTATGCTCCCAACTAGCTTGACTTTTCGGCTATCCCTTCCATATGATCAAGTATTCATATAGGTTGGATGTGAGCCTCTCCTTGGTATAGTCCTATGTGCCAAGATCTCTTTCACCTTACATTCGTGCATCATGGTCATAGTGGTGGGTGGACACCTTGATTCACCCCTGCTTGGATCTTTCTTATTATCATGATAAGGTTTTAAGAAACTTACATGAAATACAGGATGAATCTCCAAGTGTGAGGGTATCTTGACTCGATATGCCAACCTGTCCACCCTTTTCTCCACTGGAAAAGGTCCTTCGTACATCTGAAGCCCTTATGAACACTTCCTCCGGCATGTCTATGAGAAAGGAGATTCACCATCACCAAATCTCCTTCATCAAACTCCAAGTGTTGCCTCCTCTTATCGGCCCATTTTTTTTCATCTTCTTGGCTGCTCAGTTTAAATATACCCTTGCCATGTCAAACTTCTTACGCCAACTTTTGGCGAACAAGTATGCTCCAGGCTTTCACCATTATAACTGACAGCAAGAGTGTGTAGAGTTAAAGGCTATTGTCCAGTAGCTAACTCGAAAGGACTAACTCCAATAGACTCACTTTGCTGCAAATTATATGAGAATTGGGCAACATCAAGCAATTTCACCCAATTTTGCTAGTTGGAACTCACATAGTACCTTAAATATAACTCTAATAAGGCGTTCAATCATTTCGTTTGTCCATCAGTTTGTGCATGAAAACTTGTAGAGAAGTTCAACTCCGACCCCTAGAGCTTGAACAATTATGTCCAAAATCGTCCTATAAATCGAGTGGTTCTATCACTGATGATGGCTTGTGGAATGACCCAATACTTGACTATGTACCTAAAGAACAAATGAGCAGCATCCTCTGCGGTAAATTTTGTTGGCACGGGTATGAATACTCTATACTAGTTGAAACAATCCACAATAACTATTACATTGCCTTGTCCCTCCACTTTCGGCAACCCGACGATGAAACCCATTGAGACACTCTCCCATTGTAACATCCCGTTACCCATGTTAAGGGTAGAATTGTGATTTATGAGAAAGTACTGAGAAATTAGGAAATGCACATCATGCTTTAGTTGAATATGACATGCACATTTTTGCACATGAATATGATTGTACATGCATTCATTGACATTTTCCGGGTATAATTGATTTATAAATGTGGTTAAAATGTGAACTGTGAGTTATTTGATTAAAAATTTATTTAGAGACCATTAGTATTATTTCTAAATTTTTGGTGAATTTGAGGTACATTTGGACTAGGACAAATGACAAGTTGTAGGATAAATTAATACATGAAAATTTGGATGATTAAGCTTAAAATTGAGTGACATTAGGAATAGTTAAATTGGTGACAAATGGACTAGTAATTAAGTGACAAATGGATCAATTATTGTGTGACAAATGGACCAAAAATTAGGAGATATATAGACTGATTAATTGGTGACATATGGCAGCATCTTGAGTAGATTAGTGGTAGCATCTTGATTAGGCAAATGTAAGACATGCCTTAGGACAAATGTTATGCTGTAAAGTTGACACCTAGCATATTGATGAAGCAAATTCCAGCAGTAATGTTTCTGTTGTTTCTCTCACCTTTCTCCACCGAATTTGCTCCAACTTTCTCCTTTGTAATTTGCCTAAACCCTAGCCAAATTGCTGCACCAAAACCACCTTTTTACCTTATCAGAATAATTATGTAAAGTTAACCCGAAAGCATATTATGAGAAAAAAATCTGAAATAATGATTGGATTATGAAATTAGTTTCACATTGTTTTATTATGGTCCAAATCCTAAGTACAAAATTTATTAATCAGGGTTTTGCTATCTGAATGATATGGTGACAAAATCTCGATAAGATACCCAAAATTGGCATTAAACATGCATTGTGCATATTGTCTATACGTTGATGTACATAAAGAAAGACTTTTTATGTAAGACTTATACATTTGTGCAAAATTGTGACATATGTAAATGTGTTTGGTATGATATAGAGGAGTACATTAGACGCCAGTCAGACATTGCTGGACCATCCAGGCAATAACATATTGGAGCGTACTGTGAGTAACCTAAGATGGTCTCACCTTGATTTGTTTTGTTTATTACTGAATTGATTTTGATATTGATGAATGTGTACTGAATTATGTACTGAATTCTGGACAATAATTGTCCGAAGCATTCGATGCATGTGAATATCATTGGAAGTGCTACTTATATGTGAATGAAAATGACTAATTGGATTTGATATGTATTGATTGTGTTCTGAATTCTAGACATGAATTGTCCGAGGAGTTTAATATTTGGGTATGTATTGGAAGTGTTATGAATTGTTAGGAAACTCTGTATGATATTTGAATTTTCAACAAAAGTTGAATTCTGGACTTAGGTCCAATGATTATGAGATTCTGACTATGCATCATTTGTGATTGTTATTCATGGTAAATTCTATAATTTATGCATTTCATAAAATGTATGCTCAGATAAAGGCATTGTGACCAGAGTAGCCAGTTTGATAGAGCTTTGAGCTCGGTTTTTTGCACGTAGAGCTTTGCTCCGTGATTTCTGTTTGCACGTAGAGCTTTGCTCCGTGATATATGTTTCTGACTGAGCCCAATGGGTCAGTATTTGTATTCGTATGTGAAAGGAACTCGTTCATAACAATAATAACAAATGTAGAGTCTCATATGCATCTATTGTTGGATTCCGCTTGAGTCCGGAACCCAACTCTTGCTCTGATACCAAACAATGTTAGACCCCGTTTTCAAAGCCTAACATTCGGAGACAAAACGGAACCAGTTGTCCCATAATGGTGGCGTGCCCACAAAAGTTTATCATCGAACAATTAAAACTTAGAGAGAATCCCAAGCCAAAATCCAATTATATTTCATACATGAATTCTAAAAGAGTTTATACAAGCTCATTACAAAAATACAAAAATA
>JAOTAX010000196.1:15953408-15970751 GCA_025629825.1 Erythroxylum guanchezii | reverse complement strand
ACCTAATTCAAGCTTTAACTCTTCAATTCATCAATTACTTCAAACTATACCAATTCTCTACCTCATACGACCATCACTTACACAAGGCTTAAGGTGGATACTTTTCTTTGTTTATCAAAGAAGAGCCTTGGTTTTAGGTGATGAAGAGAAGCAATTTTACAAGGAGGAGGCCACCCACGAAAGAGAAAACCAAGAAGGAGAAGAGAAAAGGAAAGTTTTCGGTTAGATGGGAAAAATGAAGCAATAAATCATCTTTTCCTCCTTTTCACTTAGAAGCACCGAGAATGGCACAAACATTTAATGAAGGTGAGAGGTGTCTCAAGACACTTGGCAAGTTTTTAAGAACAAAGACAAAAGAAGAAAAGTCAAAGATTAATAAGTGGTCTTTGATAAACATAATCCAAATAATAGAAAAATAAAAATCAAATTGTCAAACCATTTGCAAGGGTCCCAATTTCGGTTCCAACAATAGTGTACCCAATAGTCCAGTCCCATTTGATAGCAATTTTCGGTACCGAAAATCAACCGATTCGCCACTTGGCGATTTTTTTCCGGTCTGGGAATTTTCTCCGGAAAATTCCAGAAAAATTCCTATAATTTCCGTAAAATGTAAAACACACAAAAACGCAGTCCAGTAAATTTTTCAAATACAATTTCCACATTATTCACAATAAAATTTCATTTAGGCCCAATACCGGGAAATAATCATGAATGCATGTACAGTTATTGCATGTGCACAATTTCACTGTTTGACTAATACCAGTATGCATAACATTATCCAATTAGTCTTAATCACTCTCGACTTTTGCCAAATTACTATTTTACCCTTCCTGTCGGGGGTGGGATGTTACAAATATAACTTTAAAAAAAATGCATATATCATTTTCATGTTAATTCATGTGATAGAAGTGTGATCGTGAATATAAAATCAAGTTAAATTTACTAGCTACATGTCTTAAAAGTCACACGTGAAAGAAAGACAGTGAGGCTGATATGGATGTGTCAGTCTAAGAGGCTCGAAATCTCACTTGCTTATATCTACGCACTAGTCACTACTCCTTAAAAGGAAACATACATTGACCAAACATAAGAGTAAGAATACATGCCCATGCTACTATGAATGTGTTTGATTAATTCAAATCTTTAATTAAAATTGTACAATAGAAAAATAAAATATATTTTGTTTTACATTTTTTATTAAAACATTTATAATGCACTAAAAAACAAACATATGAATCAAGTCACCCTCCCCCGCACTTAAAACTATCCATAATGTAGCATTAAATGTAAGAGATAGAGCATTCAATTAAAAAAAACTACAAACAAAGAGGAGCAAACTCACCTTGGGAGGCCCAATCAGTACCTTTGTTTACTATCAATGACTCAAGTTAATGCTTTCCTCGTTAAGTAATATAATTAAGATCTTTAGGTACCACCACTTCCACAGTCTCTACTTGAAATTCTTCATGAAATGCCTTTTGGAGTTGATCATTCACCATAAATGTCTACAATGGAAACAATTTAAGTCTAAAATGATAAGTAAGCACTTTTTCGCCAATAATAAAGCTTTTCCTTGAGATGGTCTTATTATGGATGGCTTTGGTCTTCTCCTTAGTTAAAATTAATTCCAATTTATCTTTGCATTTTCAATTAAAAACTTTATATGCAAAAATCACAAAAACAAAATGGTGATCTTAGGGATGTTTCATCATATAAAAAATATTAAAATTAATCACTTCCCCATCAAATTCCATTGTCAGAATACCTTCACAAAAATCTATCTAGTTTGGGCCATGTTAAGGAATGGTCTTCCCAATAAGATAGGTGTGGCTTTAGAAAAAATATCATCATCCATATCAACTACATAAAAATCTGCTTGAAATATTAATTCATTCAACTACACAAGCAAATCCTCAATCACCACATTTAGATAAGCACTAATGGAATCAACCAGTTGCATGATGATACCAGTTTCTTTGAAAGGGACTAAATTAAAGAATCATAAATGGAATGAAGCATAACATTATTCGCATTCAAAAATCTAACATGGCTTGCTTAATTATAGTGTTACCAATTTTATAAGGAATAGTAAACATATCTGGGTCCTTACACTTAGAAGGTAGTTTCTTTTAGAAAACTGCGAAAAGATTTTCACCCATCATGATCTTTTCATTACCTTTCAATTTTTTCTTATTAGTACATAATTCCTTACGTAATTTTACATAACTTGTTACTTTCTTAATTACATCCATCAATGGTATATTCACTTCCACCTTTTGAAAAGTATCTGAGATCTACTTATCCGTTTCCTTAGTGTTTGACTTTGATAACTTGCTCATAAAAGGTGGATGGTTAGTCTTAACCATATTTTAAGTTTCAGAATTTACCTTTGAACCAGATGATGTATCTCCCTCTTGTTAAGCTACTTCTCATTTTTCCTCTTTATTAGCCATCCTAAGAGTGGTCCTCTTAGGGTTCTTAAGAATCTTACCACTACTTAAGGTTATTTCACTAACATTCTTTAGATTTATCTCAGGCTGTGACGATAATTTTCCTCCACTTTGTACTTCTAAATGATTAATAGCAGCTGCCATTTAACTCACCTAGTACTCTAAATTGTGAAAGTTAGATCTTGCCTCTTGATTTTAAGTTCATGTCTCTTGTTGAAACCATTTCATATCTTACAAGATTTTCGTGGTATTAATAGAAAGAGACTTAACCATATCTTGTATTGATATACCTGATTTAAAGGAGGATGATCTTTCTAACCTAAGTTATAGGTTTGTGAATATGAATTGTATTGTTAAGAAAAGTTTCCCCCAAGCCCCGTTTGGTTGGTCGGAAAGTAAAGTGAATTTGAAATCTGATTCCTTGGAAAATAAATCTATGGACAGTAAAGATATTAACATGATTAGATACTTATAAGAATTTTAATAGGAAAGTTGGGTGGATTCTTATTATAGTGTTTGTTATGCAACAGTATTTCATGGAATGTAATTTAATTTTTACTTGTGTTTCCAATTATATCCTTACAAACTGAATGAAAATTGAAATCGTTAAATAATGTTAATTTTTAATACAAGTAAGAAGAAAAAATATGAACCTGAAGATTGTCGATTGAAACTTCTGAGCAAAAATATCAAAAATCCTACTAACGGGAGAATAATAAGAATAGTTGAAGAGGAGGTAGGGTTTTATAAAAGAGTTGTCATAGAGTGGAGAGAGAAGGAAGGGTAGAATTGGCTAGCGTATTTTTTAGGTTAAATTCTTAAAGAAAGTAATCTAAATACTAAGGGATGCTGGGATTTAGAATCCAAGTAAACTACTACTACTTTCCCTAGATTGGAAAAGTTTTTACTTTCCTAACTACTCAAAAAAATGAACCAAACATGATAATATAAATTTTAGGAAAAAGATTACTTTCCCAATCAAGAATCCATACGAACTAAACAAGGCCCAAAAGTATTTATATGTTCCATAATTTCCTGTGGCAATGTTGGGCACATATTTGTTAGATGGTTAATATTGGCAGACAACCTATAACTTACATTTGTGTTTACACTACAATAATCTGCCTAACAAAATAATTTAGCTCATTTAAACGATGTATATTAAATGAATTACTTTCCTTATTTACTTTGCTAAAATCATTACAAATGTCAAAATATTTGTAATTTGCCCTCATATACTCAATTAAAGTTCTTTCCTCCTTAAGAGTACTCCTACCTAATACTGCACCACTTGCTACATCAACTAAACTACTATTTATAAGTAATAATCCTTCACATGATGGGGGTAGCTGGCACACTTTCCTTATGCTCTCCATCTTCAATGATGGAAAATACTACTTCAAAAATAGGCTTTTCATTTAATGTGGTAACATTCCCAGCACGCAAAACAAAAAGCCAATCTTTTGCTGCATCTGATATATGCTTAAATATTGAGACATTTAACCCTTTATACTTAGTGATTAATGATATGAAAATGCTTAAGATACTCGCTATAGTTATTATATGGTTTTAGGTACAATTTAGAGGCCAAAGAGCTAAAGTGAGTCGAAAGCACAATCTTTGAGCCATCCTTTTAAGATTCACACTCACTTGTCTCTATAGAACAAAAAGAAGAAGGATTAAAGTAAGAGGAGATAAGAAAATGTATGAAGATGAAGAGTATACATTGTAGAAAATCAAGATAAGTCATGAGAATGCAAGTCATGGCCATGACATAAAGTGTGATGGGCATGACTAGTGATGCACGGTCATGAAAAAACATGTTATGGTCATGACTCACCTTGCATAGGTGTGACTCAAGTAAAATTGATAGCACAACATAACGCTAGTCAAAATAAACTAAACTACTACTATAGTAATAGCGAGTCTAGGCCAATCCTATAGAGAGTGTATGTATAGTTATTGAAATGAAATGAATTGGTGTTTACGTTTTGGGGAGGGGGTGTTGGTTTGTTTATCAAACAAGATAATAAAGTAAAACTATCCTAATGAAATCAAATTAAAGAAACATTAAAAATGATGAAAGTGGTGAATTCGTTACGGACCCAATTCTTTGGTTCTATCTCGGCCTACACCCTAATTTAACATATTTCTTTGATTTGTTGTTCTTTTACCTCTTCTTAAACTGTTGGTCATAGATTAACAGCAAGCTCTGTTAATCCTGGTTTTTTCTTAGGTCCTATTTAATTAAGAAGAGCTCATTAATTAACCCTAGCTATCGGATAATCTAGGAGACGCTCTCCAGATTTTTTAATTGATTTTTATACATTAATTAGATAAATATTATTACATTATATGTATTTATCGAATTTTTTCCTTTTATTTTAGAAAGATTTTTTTTTGGATTCTAAATTTGACGCGGTAATTAATAAAACATGGGAGAGACAAGCACATAAACGTTATTGGGACTTTGTTGGTGCGATACACAAGACTGGTGTATGACGACCATATATTTCTAAACAAATATGGAGTTGTTGGCAATAGTATTGGACGTCACCTAAGGTAATGTTCATTCTAAAGCGTAATTCTACCACCAGACATGGAGGGCTGAGCGGGGCGAGAGTCTTCTTGTACATACAGGAGGATCTATTACTCACCATGAGCATGAAAAGAGACTTAAAAGTATTTACACTTTACATTTATATTTTGATTTTTTTACTTTGTTGTATATCAATTTAAATTGATGTGTGAATTTTGGAATAAAAATATGTGTATTATGGAGAATGTCTACTATCATATATGGTTGTGTTGTCAAGTAAATTTCTTTGTTCAATAGGGGGTAAATATCATAAAAATAGAGGAAATTCTACCGAAATTTTTATAAACTCTAGTTGACTTATAACATTTTATTCTTATGCAAGAAAAGTCTATAGGCATGAAGCCTACACCCCGTCAGCTCTTTTTGCACACTCATACTATAAAGGATGACTGCAACATCCTACTACCACGAGGTAAATACCCAAATACCCGAAGGACATTCAAGTACATACCCTATGATAATGGTATGTTAGAGCAATAATAAATCCAACTTACACATGGCATCAACTAACATACTCGAAAGTCACTAACTTTAAAAACCATTCATTTCATTCATTCACAAATCTTACATTGTTTGCATCATACGAATATTTACAAAACCTCTTATATGTTTTAGCAAAACTACAAAAATATAATGCTACAACACTTCTGGAGTTAGCTGACAGACCTCTGAGTCATTTCTCTATCAAAAAGATTCCTTAAATCTTGACTAAGGAACTAGGTCTCCTGTCTCATACGTGAAAAGCCACATTGCAATTTTTGATGAGTTTGCAAACTCAATCAGTGAACCATCATTGATGAATTCACTGGATTACATACACATATCACATATATCACAGATATTCATTCAAAACATATAATTATTTTTTAGATATTCACACAACATGGCATAACATATGGTCACTCGTTACAGCTTTGGAAATCATTCATGAATTTCAATCTTATATGAATGCTATACGTATGAGACTCACATTCATTCTTACTGTTATGACTGAGTGCCTATCACAAACTTATACAGATACTGGCCTATAGGGCTCAGTCAAAACAGAATCACGAAGCATAGCTCTACGTGCACACATATATATCACGGAGCAAACCTCTATATGGAAGCGCTTCAACTGGCTACTCAAGTCATAACGCCTTTATCTGAGCATGCACTTTATGAGATGCATCAATTTCAAAATATCTCATATATCACAATCTTATACAAATACCGAGACAAAATTTTCATAGTCATCGAACCTATGTCTGACATTCAACTTTTGTTGAGAATAAAATGTCATTCAGAAATTCATATCAAATTAGAACACTTCCAATATATGTCCGACTAATAAACTCCTCAAACTTTAAGTCCAGAATTTAGAAATAATTCATAAACAGTTCAGTAATATTGGAAGTTTAACAAATCAATTCAATCAAATCAAATCAATCCTAGAAATCATCTAGGTTGACTCACAAAATGTTCCAATATGCTATTTCCTGGATAGTTTGGTAATGTTCGTCTAGCTTCCACTTGGCTCCTCTATATCATACAAAGCACATTTACAAATATCACACTTGTGACAATTGTATAAATATTTCTTAATGCACATCTACTTATTGAAATATGAACAATGCATGTTCAATGACAATTATGGGGTACATTATTGTGATCCTTATGATCAAATCATTCAGATATCAAAGCCCTCATTAATACTATAGGTACTTACGATTTGAACCTTAATAAATCAATGTCAAAACAATTTCATAACTTCATTGACCACTTCAGATTTTTCTTCTCATATACATACGGGTCAACTTTGTATACTAAATTTGATAAGGTAAATGGCAAAATTAGGCAACACTTCCTTATAAACGGTTATTATCCAATGTTTTAAGTTTCTATTGACACCAAAATCACAAATTTTAGTTTAGTAATTTGGAAGATATGCCTCAAACATTATCAGGATGTCCATGTCCAAAAATAGTGTACTATATACAACTTCCATCTAGAAATTCAATATCTTGTAGAATGAATAAAAATTAGACTTCCTGAGACATTTGTAGGCCTATATCTCTAGTTTACTTCAAATCAAAAATCATCTCATCTGGAATCCTATAGATACAGATATAATCAAAATATTGAAGTGTGTGCCGAAAAAATAATCCTATTTCACTGTTCCAACAAATTCCACAGTTTGACTTGAACAATCTTTCTCAATGAAATTTATAATGCTGCAAAAGTTTATTTAAGGATAGAAAAACGTGTTAGGAATCCATTGGTTCAAGTCCCATGTCATTTGTACGTCGGGATAAGAAGTTATGGTCAAAAGAAGGAAGGCTATTCAGATAAGTCAACTCTTTGGTCAAACCAACAAAGCCACCGTCATGCTTAAGCACGATAGTGCTTTCCAACCAACCCACCAAGCAATGTCACCGTCGTGCTTAAGCATGATGCCGACTTCTACTTAACTACAAATTGTATCTTCTTCCTCTCTTCCATTTTCTCCAGCTCTTTTCAAAATAGAATTTCGAGTCACTGTTACCAGATCATTTTGACAATGAAAACGAAAGAGTTAGGCCAAACATTCTTGTAAACAATTATTCCTTTATGTCTTAACTTTCAAATGAAACCAGATGCATGAAATTTTGTTAGATATTCTGCAAATTATGCTAAAAACACTACAAACTGTTCCAAACCACAATAAAATCTACAAACTCAACTTCCAATCTTAATAACTTTTGATCCAGAACTCCAAAATTTACAAACTTTATATCAATGGAAAGATAAAAGAAAGATATACAATTACATGAAGACATTTTATCAAAACTCCTCTAGATCAGTACAGAAAAATCACAGAAGTTTCAAATCAAAAATTCAACTCTCCACTGTTCTTCCTCTCTCTCTCTACAGTAACTTTTTTTCTAGAAATTCGATCTTTCATAAATTAACTCCAATAACTAGCAAACAATTTCTCTAGCTCATTTTTAACTCATCATTACACATACACAGTAAAAAAATCCAAAATCCACACTTAACATCAAAATTCGATTATTACATATACAACTTTAAATTTCTGCATTTTGTTTCTCTTTCTACTTTCATCTGATGTATTGTTTTATTGTTACTCTTTCATTTCATCAAAACAACTTATCAATTCATCAACTCCATACTGCAACTTCACCACATCTTCATTTAAATTCATTAACCTCATTTAAAACAATCTCCAGAAGCACTCCACAATTTCATGCATGAACAGTACAAATCACCATATTCAGATTTCCCTAAACCAAAACAGAGTATGTACATTTACACAATTTTTCTAGCATTTTTGCATATCCATTTCAATATAACAACAAAACCTATTTCATACTTTTCTGAACAGTTTCTATTTCACAAATCTGTCATTTAATTCATTCATCACCGAAATCATAAATCACAAATCCATACGTGCATGTTTATTTCTACACAGTAAAACAAACATTATCAGAACTACTTACTTGATTTAGCTCTTAATTCCAGCAATGAAAAAGAATCACATGCACCGAAAGCATAACAATTGATTATTTGGTGTTAAGTGTCTCTTCACAGTGAAGAACACTTACAGTGAATGTTCCTAACTCAAAATATCATAATATGTGTATCCTTGCATGTCTTACATGTGTCACCCAACAATCAGCCACTTGTCACCATATAAGTAAGCCATATGTCATATCTATATCATTGCCATGTGTCACACTATAATTAGCCCAAAAATCAATATTTTTCTAAATTTCACCAAAAATTCTAAAATATCTGAAATATACCAAATTTGCCAAATCACAATTAATACACTCCTATTTAATCCACAATTTCTATTTATAAATCAAATTTACCTGAAAATGCCAATGAATGCATATACAATCTTATAAATGTGCAAAAATAAATGTGTATGTCACAATTAATTTATATATGACGTGCATTTTCCTAGTTTCATAATACTATCTCTCAAATTATTATTCTAGCCTTAACATGGGTAATAGGATGTTACAACTCTACCCTCCTATTAAAAATTTCGTCCTCCAAATTCTTACTTAAATAATCAAATAGGTAGGGGTACTAATTCTTCATGTGCTCCTCTGTTTCCCATGTGGCTTCTTCACTTGAATGATTCTTCCAAAGGACTTTCACCATCGGGATCACTCGGTGCCTCAGTTGCTTATTCTAATAATTAATTATCCTCAGAGGTTCCTCAACATAGCTCAAATTACTAGAGAATTCAATCTCATGAGTTGGTATCACATGAGTTGGAACCGACTGATATCGCCTAAGCATGCTTACATGAAACACATTATGTATCTGAGTCATTTCCAAAAGTAAGGCTAACTTATAAGCCAATGGTCCAATTCTTTCAATTATCTTATATGGACCAATATACCTCGAACTTAACTTACCCTTTTTGCCAAATCTCAGTAAACCTCACCAACGTGATACTCTCAGGAATACCCTATCACCAACTTGATACTCCATATCTCTCCTATATTGATCCACATAGCTTTTCTGTCTATTTTGTGCCATTTTAATTCTGTTGCGGATCAATTTTACCTTATGTATCCTAAATCAATTCTGGGCCTTCAACAATTATTAGACCCTCTTCATCCCAGTATAAAGGTGAACGAGACTTCCCGCCATACAACGCCTCATATAGAGCCATACCAATACTGCTATGATATTGATTATTGTAGGCGAATTCAATCAAAGCTATATATTTATCCCATTCTCCCTCAAACGCTAGAACACGAGCTCTGAGCATATCCTCGACAGTCTTGATTATTCTCTAACTCTGACCATCTGTATGAGGATGAAAGGCCGTACTAAAATTCAGCTTGGACACTAGAACCCATGTAACCTCACAACCTCATTCACATATCGCTGAGCTAACTGATCTAGTGAAAGACTTTCTCTCACTGGCAAGAAATGAGCTGATTTGGTCAGTCTATCCACAATGACCCATATGGCATCATATTGCCTCGGAGTTCTCAGCAAACCAATAATGAAATTCATTGTGATTCGTTCCCATTTCCACTCCGGAATAGGTAACGAATGTAATTTCCCTGTTGGAGCCTGATGCTCAACCTCAACTTGTTGACAAGTTATGCATTTAGAAACTAATTCCATAATTGAGCCCAAGTTTATTATATTAATTGGCGACACTTTCATAGCTTTTATTATAGTTTTTGACTTCTATTTCTAGATTTTATACTTAAATTGATCCTTGAGTGTGTACTTTTATTTTATGTGATTTGATAGTAAAAATTGTTACAAATTGGTATTAATTGCACTATTTATTTTTCTGAGAACAATTGGTACTGCAAATTTCTATTGTTGATTATAGGAACCTCAAGGGAGTTGAAGGTGTAAAATAAAAGATGTGCTGAAATGAAGTCAAAAAGAGGACATGCGCTACAGGAAAAGTTCACCGCGGCAAAGCATCTGTCGCTGTGGCGAAATACAAAAAAATCCAGGCTAAACATTCGGAAAAGTTCGCTGCGATGAAGTCTCATATATGTCCTTTTGGTGATTTTGTTAATTCTCTTTTATCTGCCTAGTTGTGTTATATATTGAGATGAAGCTTGATTTCAAATGGACCACTTGCATTAACTTACCCATATCACACACTAAGGTGCATTCAACAAGGTATTAAGAAATGGAGTTCATTGATTAAAACCTTGAACTTAAAGAGTTCTTTAAGGTTTATCATTTGAAAACTTAGTGATTTTTACTCTCAAAAAGATTTATTCTGAACTATGATAGCCAAAGCTCATTTTTCAAGAGGATTTTATCACATTTGATCATTGTTTGAGTTTTCAAATTCTTTTCCCAAAAATCCAAAAATACCCTTTTATATACTTTTCTTTCAATTAGTTCAATTTAGTTAGTTTTCTCAAAGATCCAAAACCCCCTCCTAACCAATTTAGTTTGCATTTCATGATAATTAGGCTAGCTTAGGTCTATTGCACTAGGTTCCGATTAAGTGAGACGACCCAAGGTTGCACTCTATATTGCAATCCTTGGAATTAAATTTTTGATTCAGTTTTCAAGGGAATAATTCAAAGACAAACCGCGGATCAAAATGGCGTCGTTGCTGGGGATCTAAGCAATTGGTTTTCTTTAGGTGAGCCATTGTTAATTTTTTTTCTCCTTGAGGTTAGAAACCTTTTCTTCTAGATTTTATTTTGGATAGTTTACTTTCATACTTGTCAATAGTATAAGTTTTTAATTTTTCCTTGCATAGCATAAATTTTGAAAACACATACAAAAGCATACTTCTACAATTGGTGTTTTTCATACGTAGCATTCTTTTTGCATTCATATAGTTTTGAATCTTTTCTTTGATTACTTGTTGATCCATACATACTGTTGGACCCCGTTTTCGGAGCCCAACATTCGGAGACAAAATGGAACCCGTCATCCATAATGGTGGGGTGCCCACAAAAGTTGAACATCGAATAATTAAAAAATTTAGAGAATCACAAGTCAAAAATCTAATTACATTTCATAAATGAATTCCAAAGAATTTATACAAGCTCATTTCAAAATATTAAAAAAACACAAAAAATATGGAATACCCATGATACAATTTGAATGCTTATGCTTGAAATGATTATAAATTACAAAAGTTCCTAAACTAACTTAATTACAAAAAAAAACAAAAATCTTTAATTATCGTGGAGTTCCAACGCCTTGCAAGGATCACTAATCTTCTCTTTCTGCACCTGAGGAGGGAAACGTGGGGTGAGCTACATAGCTTAGTGGCTAATAAATTTATAGCCATTTGCAATTGAACAAAGTCAAGCATAAGTATGTATATAAAGGTCTAGCAATTCTAGCATTCATACTTTATTAACGACATTTAAACATTCATCAAATTTAGCTCAAAAATTCATAACATCTAACACTCAAATGATTTATGCTTGAGAATCCAATTATGCAATGCACAAACAAATGGCGCGAGAGCTCCGTGGAACAAAACCGATAAACCGAAGTTTAAACCGTTAACAAAATGAGTTCATTTTCGGATCTCGTGGGCCACAAGCGGGCAGCCTAGAGAAGGCTTTACATCGACGTGCACGTAACTACGAAACGTTACTCTCTTTCCCAAACAAAAGCACATAATCAATGATCAAAATTATTTTTATCAAATGATATGCTTTCATACTTTTCGAGTTCTTTCCATTCATATAAAATGCCATGACATATCTCAAGTCATAACAATGATCAAAATCATAATTTAATTATATCAAACATCATGCTTCTTTCACAGTATAACATAATCAAAATTATCATGCATTTTCAACAAGTCAATTTCAAACAATTTAACACATATCCATACATAGGCAAGAATTTGCCCAATCACAAAAAAACTATAAACATATCACCCACCTATTTACTAGCAAAACTCCAAGCTTAAATTTGCCTTTCCTTTGCTCTTCGATTGTCATCCCAAGGTCACCTTCAAACAACCAAGTTCGCATTCAACACAACATTCCCATAGAAATTCATAAACTTCAAAAATCACAAAAATGAAATAAATGCTAAAATTGGGTGTAGGCTTAACCTACCCATAGTCTATCTAGGTTGGAAAAACCAAAACCTAGTTAAGAAATCCATTAAAAATATCCATATAGGGTTTTTCCTCTTTCTTCCTACATAACTCATTCTTAATCCCTTTTTGTTTTTCTACTAAGCAAGAAGAAAGATGATGCTTACCTTAGGTTTAGCCTAAATCTTCTTCTTTCTCCTTCTTTCTCCTAACTTCCACGCACTCTTCTTTTTTTTCTCTTCTCTTCTTCTATTTCACTTTTTTTTCCATCTTTTCTAACTCCTACGATTTGCCTCTTCTTCTTTTAAACAAAACCACACTTTACTTGTTCTTCCCTTTTTACCCTTCATTTAAGTGGTCTTTCCATATTTACCCTCCTTTTATCTTTAAAACTGACATTTTAACTCCTTATTTTGATCAGGTAAATGAAGCAATTTTATAACACTTCTTTCTAGAGAAATGTTCCTCTATGTCTTATGTTTCTATTGAAACCAAAATCACTCAATTTGGTTTAGTAATTTGAAACTTATAGCCCAAACATTTTCAGACTGTTACTAAACCGAGACTGCACACTAAACCCAAATTCACTCCAGAAATTGAAAGTCTTAAGGACTGAATTGAAATTCAATTCCTTCAGATGCGTTGTAGCCCCATGTCTCTAGTTTATTTAGAAACAAGAATCGACTAATTTGGATCTCTATAGATCAAGATATCACCAAAATACTGAACCATGTTCAGTAAAAATGCCCAATTCATAATCTTTCAACCGATCCTCTCACTTTGATTCAATCAATATTTTTAAGATTAATCCCAAAAATCATAAATTTTTTATAGAGAGGTAGAGGAATGTCTTAGAATCCTATACTTTAAAAATCAGGTCAATCAGAGGTCGGAAGAAAAAGTTATGGATAAAAGAGTGGAGGGAGGTCGGATCAGAAAAATGACCGGGCCGCGTAGCACTCACGACGCACGCGACCGACCGTCAACCGTGCACGGGCGTGGCACGACGCCCTAGTGACGTGGTCACACTCGCGACCTGGCCCCTGGTCTCATCTTCTCCGACATCCTAACATCCAAAATCTATATCTTTTGACTCAGAACTCCAAAGTTTACAAACTTGGTATCACTGGAAAGCTAAAAGAAAGCTCTACAACTTCCATGAAGGACGTAAAAACAATTTTGGTCTTGAAAAGGGTCAACAGTCCCCGACAAAGTGACTGTCTGACAATTTCATCCTAAACAGCATCAGAACTTCTAAAAAATCATATCTCTCTACTCCCTTGGCCACAAAAAATTTCATACTTTATATCAACAGAAAGATTAAAAGACAATCTACAACTTTCATGAAGGCCCTAAGAACAAATTTTACCTCTATAAGGGTCAACATTTCAAAACAAAACAGCTGTCCCGAAGGTTCACCCCATGCAACATCCAAACTTCAAATGATCATAACTTCCAGCCTCGATATTGAAAAATGTCATACTTTATAGCATTAGAAAGATAGGAAGATAAGCTACAACTTTTGTGAAGACAATTTATCAAAATCTCTCTAGATCAATCCAGAAAAATCACTAAAGTTTCAGATCGAACAATCTAACTCTCCACTATTCATTCTTAGAAAATTTTCAGACTTCCACTTTTTCAAAAACCAACATTTCAACTTTTTTATTCTAGTCATTTCCACTCCATTTCTACCAACTTATTGATCATAAATTTCATAGTACCCTTAAACATACAAGTTTGCTCAAAAATCTCATAATCATCAAAAACCAAAATTAATTATTCACTCTTCATCAACTTACTACATTCACTACTTAAATCTTGTATATCATTTCAAATTCAAGAATTCTCCTTTATCTTTACTCATAACTAATCACTAACAATTTCTCATTAAAAAATATTCAGGGTCCAACACATGCACATTTCCTTACATACTTTTACACGTCATACACTTGCATCCATCACATCTCATATTTTATTTGACTTTGTGTGCTTGTGAGTAAATTTTGTTACATTTTATTTCTTTTGAACTGTTTCAGTGCATGACCAGGAGAGCTAAGCTTGTTCCTTTCCAACCTGAAATTGAGAGATGCCTAAGGAAGATTAAAAAGAGAGGAAAGAACAAGAGAGAAGTAAGGTAGTTATGGAAGAGGAGTCTAGTCAGCCAACTAGTGAGAGTGAGTCGAGAGAAAGAATGATCATGGCTGAGAACCCAGCTTTTATACACAATCCTAACTTTCATGTTAACCAACCTAGAAATGGCGATATTGGAGGAAATGGGGAGCATGAAAGAGTAGACGAGAATAATGGGAATCAAAGAAGAAGAACTATTAGGGAAGCAACAACTTCTGATGTGAATTATGATCCATTTACTACCGCTTGTCCTAATTTTGATGTTAATTTTGAGGTTAAGGGATTACTCATTAATTCATTTCCTAAATTTCATGGCTTGGCAGGAGAAGACCCCTACATGCATTTGTAATCCTTGTCCATGATTTGTCGGAGTATGAAACCAGTGGGAGCTTCACTTGATCAAGTTCTATGGAAGGTTTTTCATTTGTCCCTGGAAGGAAAAGCATGGGAGTGGTACATGAGCCTCCGAAGGTATGTGGCAAATGCCTGCCATAGCTGGGCCAATCTGAGGAAAGCTTTTTTGGTGAAGTATTTTCCAGCTTCCAGAACTTCATCGATGAGGAAGGACATCTACTTAGCACGGGAAGATTATGATGAATCCCTTTATGATTATTAGAATTACTTTCAAGATCTACTGTCCAGATGCCCTCATCACTAGATACTTGATAAGTAGTTAGTGCAGTACTTTTATGATAGGCTGAAAAGTCAAGATAAAGGTATGTTGGATGCTGCATCGGGAGGTTTTTTGATCGATTTTACAGCTTCGGAAGCATAGGATTTAATCAAGAAGATGACTCTAAATCATCAATAGTATAGTGTGAGAGATACTAGAGGGATACATGAGTTAGGAGCTTCAATAGCCCAAGCCACAAGAATGGAAAATTTAGAGTCAAAAGTTGAGTCTTTGGAGAGTAGAATCACATCACAATTATCCTTCATCACAACCGAGATGAAAAATTTGAATGTGCATCGCCGTACATCTTCCACGGATCTTACTGCACCTAGTTGTGAAACGTGAGGGTTAGTGATGCATATATCCAGCGTTTGCCCCAGTCGTTATGAAGAAGTGTCTGCAATGTATCTGGGAAGAGTAAATTAGAAATGGGACCCCTACTCTAACACTTACAATGAGGGATGGAAGGCCAACCCTAGATTCAGTTGGAGGAATGAAGAGGGCAGAGCTCCAAACAGATTTCAACAAGGGGGAGGAACTGGTACTTCTACCAACCAGTTTCCCAACCAACAACAAATTATAACTGTCCCACCCAAGAAGGATACCAACCAACTACTGCAAAATATGATTACTTTAATGAAAGAAGAACGAAATTCTAACAACAACCAGTTTAATGCCATAGCTTCTTTGATTCAGCAGGATTCTTCAAAGAATGCTACTCGGTTCAATGCATTAGAAAAGAGAATGGAGCAATAGGAGATGAAAGCAGAAAATATCAATTCTTATGTCACTCAATTTTCTAACAACATGAGTGAGAACCAAGCAAGAAGCAGTGGAGCAATTCCTTCTAATACTGTGATGAACCCAAAAAGTTTAAATGCAATCACTCTCTGAAGTGGGAAACAAGTGAGGTTCAACAATTAAGAGGAAGAAGAATGTGATGAGGAGATTGATAGTGGAGAGCTGCCTTTACCACAGAACAACATCAAGAAATCTGAGAGCTCTAAGGAAGAATCACTTTTGAACGAAAGGAAGTTTGCATCAAATAACAAAGGAGCTACTTTAGAGAGTTCCAAGGAAAAAGCTCCAACACATGAGCATGGGGAATCAAGCAAGCATGAAGCTCAAGGTAAGGAGGTAAATCTTCAAGACCTCCCTTTTCCTAATTCATATTTAATAAGCAAGCGTATGACTGACATTAAGCATGAAAAAGTATAATTGATTTATTTGGAAAAGTCGAAGTCAACGTCCCTTTGCTTGATTTAGTGAAGAGAGTTCCGGCTTATGCGAAATATCTTAAGTACTTGTGCACAAACAAAAGGAAATTTAGGCCCAATGAGAGAGTCCAAGTGAGTTCGAATGTGTCATCCCTATTCAAACAACAAATACCTGTCAAGTGTCAACACCTTGGATCTTTCACCATTCCGTGCACAATAGGGAAAGTTACTATAGGAAGAGCCTTATTAGATCTGGGGGCAACAATCAATATGATGCCTAAGTCTATCTATCAATCATTAGGAGTTAAGAGTCTAAAGCCCACATCTGTAGTGTTACAACTAGCTGATAGATCTTTTAGGCATCTAATGGGGATTATAGAAGACATTTTGGTCCAGGTCAAGGGTTTGGTTTTTCCAACTAATTTCTATGTGCTTGACATGTCTTATGAGATTGTGCAAGACACTTCCTTAATTCTTGATCGACCCTTCTTAATGACTGCTAGTACTATGATTAGCATGAAGGAAGGTAAGATCACCATGGAGGTAGGAGACCAACAGGTAAGCTTTAATATGTATGAGCCTATAAAATACCCCCATGAGGACTATTCGCTCCTAGGAGTGAACATGCTTGACGTTGTTGTTGATGATGCATGCATTGAGTTTGAATTGGCAATGAACCCATTAACTAATGATTCTTTGGAGGAAGTATT
>JAOTAX010000196.1:15913257-15927570 GCA_025629825.1 Erythroxylum guanchezii | reverse complement strand
TTGAGTATTATTGAGGATGAAATTTCCAGTAGGGAAATTGTATGGATTTGTTGGTTTTGAATAAGGTTGAATAAAGAGGAAAGAAATGAAAGAGTATGAAAAAGAAAAAGAAAAAAAAATTTATACCGATTTCGGGATTGGATTAGTCTTAGGATTTTCAACGTGATGTTTTTCTAAGGCGCGTTTTCGGATGTCGGACTTTGAATCAAGTTTGATTGATTTGTTCTGGTTGCTTTGTTTCGGCATTTTGTAAATCCAATTATTTGATTTCGATTATGTTTATTTTTCGATTCGTTTCGATTTCCTTCCGTTTCCGATTATGTTTTCGCTTTTCGTTGGTTTCCACAATTTGTGCTCCGATTTGCCGATCCGTTTGTTTGGTTTTTGTTTTTCTCCTTTCTGATTCGTTTCTCCGTCCTTCGCTTGATATTTTCGTTTTCCGTTCATTTTTCAGTTGAGATCCGGTTCCGAGATCGGGTCCCAACATAAAATATATTATATTGAATTACTCCAAAATGGAGATATAAAAGAGGATGAAAGAAGTTCATCCATCATAATAGAGTAATGATAGTTAATACAAATTTAAAGGAAAAATAAGTCAATGAAACCTAAAAAGGGAAGCAATATAAGCTATTAACCAATAATCTTTTAAGTCCAAAAAGAAGGGATAACTAAGAACTTCTTAATTATAATTGAGCTTAAGCCAATAAGATAAATAGGAAACTATTATTATCCTAGCCCTAATATACTATAAAGAAAGTTTCAATTCTCCTACAAAAATTCATTGCAATTTCAACTCTATTTTCAAACTAAACAATCCATATTAAAATAAAAACCAATCATAATGGGCATTTATTCTCATAACCTTTTCTTAATAATCATATTCATAGTTCTACAAATTCTAAGGTAATGCAAAAATTAATCATTGGTAAGGAAGTTCTAATTGACAGAAATGATTGTAACATATTTTTGATGGATTTGATGAGTAACCAGCAACTCCCAGATCATTCTCAACAAATCTAGCAATAAGTTATGCTTATGAGTTGTTTTCTTAAGAAAAATCCCCTAATTTCTTTCTTTCCATAATTTATATTTCATATTTCCACAAGAAATTGTATAAACTAGTAGCTCTCCTTTACTTATCCTATGCCTTTGACCTAGCCAATTGATCAATCTTGGCCACTTGTAGGAGGAGAGCTTAAGATACAAAGAGACTGAATTCTTTTCCCAATTAAAGATGAGAAGCTACACTTAAGTTGAACTCTTTTCCATATGAAAGATGAGAAGCTACACTTAAAGAAAAGGTATCCAATGGATTCATTTCTTAATTATAAAGCACACAAGATATGGCATATTTATAATTCCTCCGTGCCTATATGATGAGCTCAACCTCTTGCTCATAGCAATGAAGGACACTCTATGGATAGAGGCATTATAAAATAAAAGGGGGTGTTTGCACCAGTTAATATAGTCATCTCTATCTATCAGAGTTGAGAATAAAACTAAGGATATGACTGATGAGTGATGTCCTTGCTAGCTGCTCAAGCATTAATTTATTACTAAGGGCATCTTTATCGATGCATGATTTGGGATGTTTCTCTTGAGAGGAGTAAGTTCTATTATACTACTTAAAGGACCAAAATTGGTTTAATTATCACACCATAATCAAGTAGAAGCCATATTGCCTATCTTATTCTTGAATTCCATCCAAAATTTCTTCCTTAATTTGAGAACGTAAACTATAGTTCAAGAAGGGTTTTATTTAGGAAGGATATTTCATAATTTTTCATTCTTCAAGTAATGTGCATGGATTCATCTCATAAAAAGAGTTTGCTTATCAATAAAAATCATCCATATTCTTTTGATCATGAGAACTTGTTAGTGACTCTATGGGCATTATTCCAAGGCCTCCTTCTTCCTTAGGCAAATATAATTTGCTTCGTTTTACTTTAGTAAATAATCTTCTAGAAATATCACCAGACTATAAGAATCTCCTCATTAGTCACTCTCTTTGCTTTCACGAAACTCATTAGAAACATCACATGAAAAGACCAATAGACAAAGGCTTCCAGGCACTAAATATGTTTTCTGATCATTTTATTGATTAAACAAGGAAACTTTTAATGAACTTTCAAAAATTTCAAACTATTTTGTTGTATTGAAAGATGGGTAAGTTTTAAGGTCATTCAAAATAAACTATTTCATAAAAAGGTCTCTAATCATCTTAACTATGATTTGAAGTTTTTAAAACAAAGAAAGACTTAAAATGTTTACACCATCTCTCATCCAAGTTCTCATAAATCATTCAAACATTGCCTTTTAAATAATGCAACTTTAAGTAGTATCATGTCTAGAAGTTGCATTTTATGACAAAAGAAATTTATTTGAATGAAAAACTTTTTAGAGATTTCATGCTACTCTTTTAAAATAAAAGGATCCAAGTCATAACTTAAATGATCATTAACTCTTTTTATTAATTAACTTATTACCAGTCGACTCTAAACTTAATTGTTCCTTGTGTTCGGTCGATAAGACATGATGAATCATGTTGTTAACCATTGCAATAAGCAAGAAAAGTGGAAAAAAAAATTAAGCAAGTTTTGAAACTGTTGCAAAGGATGAAGATGATAGAGCTATTATATTGACCACAAGAATTAGAAAAAAGTAACTAGCATTTCCCGATGGACTATTTCATAACCTCAGCCCATGTTATGAAACCCGGACCGGACCGGCCGGTCCGACCGGTGACCGGCCGGTTGACCGGTCTGGGTTAAACTAAAAAACCGATGTCAAATTGAACCGGTCGAAACCGGTCAATTGACCGGTCGGACCGGTCCGACCACTGGTTCATCAATTTTTTTATTTTTTTAATATTATTAATATTATATATAATTAAATATAATTATTGTATAATTATGACGTCACACTGGTTTGACCGGTGGTCGAACCGGTGACCAGTAAGACTTCCGGTTTAATGACCGGTCCAGTTTTGAGAACACTGACCTCAGCAGAATAGAGCAACAGCATTTCTTCACTAAATTTTTTTATGAGAAAGCTCTTCTAGATAGGATATAATAACTCTTAAGAGAATATAAGCTCAATTGTCTCCTCAATCGATCACTGGGATCTTGTCCGCCAATATTACTCCCATCAAGTACACTGATAATGTTAATTCTCAATGTATTTGGTGAGTCAACCAAGGCATAGAAGTTGATAGAGATCTTTTTGAGCCAACACTTCGTTATCCAGTTCACAAAGAGCTCAATACTGAGGTCACGACATTTTGGCTCTAGCAAAGAATATTCCAGCAAAGAGACCTGGAAGAATCACAAACAAAATTATAAGAGGCATATAGGATAAGTAAAGGTGTCCAAAGAAAATAAGAGGGTTGATTGTGTAACCAAATAGTATGCTGAACAAATTTGGAAGACTGAGAGGAACTTTGAACAGCACTAGACCAGCAATAGAGATAGGAATCTTGTTCAAAGAACCTACGAGACTGTAATAACAAAGAACCAATATCATCCAGTAGCAAATATCTGCATGTTGTTCAAATCACAAGATATCTGCATACAATGTCATGGTGGGATGTATGGAAAAAGTATTTCACTACTGTTTCTGGAACACCTCAAGGAATTTGCAGAGCAGACAGTTTAACAGACAGAAACCATTTGGTACATACAAGAATTGTTGTAGATGGGAATGCACAGAGCAGTTAAAAAGTACGGGGAGAAAGACTCGAGGTCATATCTTTTGTATAATTTTATCCCGTCCAACTCTGTCTAATGTTCAAAATGACATCATTTTGACCATTAGACATGAGTTTAGAGACTGCCCAATTATATCCAAAGACTAAACCGACTTCGTTTTGGGCATTAGACATGATTAGACAGAGTAAAATTGGATAGAAAATTCCACTTGAAAGAATTTTGTGAGTTACAAAAGCGGATTTCATATCTGCGATAAACAATGTTACCTATAAGTGGTGGGTCCAGTTTGATGTAAAAACCAGATAGACGTGAAGCTAATTGAAAGACCAAGTAATCCACTAGCTGTAGCAACTACCCAAAACATTGGTAATCTAATCACATCCCTGCAAAAGTAGGGTCAGGATTACCATAAAGATAAAAATTTAAGATTGTTGAGAAAAAGCAATTCATGACATATTCTTACACGTTCATTACATATTCCCATTCATCAAAGAGCAGAATCAAAATGAGGGCAAAGGGCAAAGATAGCAAATTATTCAGCAACACCATTGAAATCTCGTTCAAAGATCCATTTCTCGTACACTGCTTTGCTTTGTCCATTACTTGCCGTAAGGTGAGCTATTAAAAAAAATGAAATGTCATATGTTAGATTGGCAATTTTGGAACCTTGTTTTCGTTTTCATTTAGTCTCAAATCAGGTAAATGCCAATAATACATTCAACAAACATACAGTGTAGCTTGCTGTTAGAATGCAGTTAACACTTTGCCACACATAGCCCATACCATCAAAGGAGATATCTGTGATACCGCCACTAATAGTTGAAATAATCTGCGAAAACACAAGATTTCTAATTTTAAATATTTCAAGATGTTTATCTTTTACATGATAAGCAAGATCCCGAGGCAGAAATGTGAAGAAGACGAAGGAAAAGGATACGAAATGCGGAAGCAAAAACACTGTATCCAAACTAGTTACTTAAGTAGTGACACTCCCATTTGGCTCTCGAGTGAAAATACATTCAAACATCCTATGCCATATGTAACTATTCGAATTTGAACCCTACCTACCAAATCCCAAGGTACTCCCATCTCCCTGACATCAACCCAAATTTGTGATGTTTCAGGTCAATCTTGTAATGAATATATTACATTTGAAGCAACCAACCGTGAAGTGGTTTGTCTAATAAACTGTGAATTTCTAATTCTTGAAGTCATTTTTCAACACTATGAATGCAAATTCACAATTTAGTAAGATAGATCACCACCTGCAATTAGCTCGCCAAGAATAACTTCAGAATCATAGATTGAAAAGAGGCACAATTGAAACGATGTTTTGTAGCAGGAATCGCAGATTGAAAAGAGTCATAATTGAAACAATATTTTGTACCATCAAGAACATAGCAGTCCAGACTTTCTGAGTTTGGTGCTGCCCAAATATGTACAACTCTCCAATCGCTGTTAAAATATTTGTCACATTCTTCAGAATTGTCACCATTGCAATATTAATGTATTTCAAACTGGAAAAGAAATGGGAAAAGTGCAGTGGAATCAAATGCACTAGAAAACCAAATATCAACTACAAATTAGCAGAAAATTGGCAATTAGCAATGGATTACTATGCATTATCCTCTCTAAAAGACATACATTAGGACTAAGATATAAATGTGATGATCAAAAACATACCTATAGTTGCTCGACGCGAGCATGCCAATGAAGATTATGTTGACAGGAAGCCAGACACTTGTCAGTTTCCAGTTTAGCTTTTCCACTGAAACAGCTCCAGTGAAGCCCAAAATACCAACAACTAGACAACTGACCAAGTTCTGCAGCAACATGAAACTATGAGCTTTCAGGCATGATGGCCAAATTTGTGATCATGGATCAATGATACGATGAGCTATCAACACCCTTTTAAACACAAGTAGACTTTGGTCCAAAAGAAGAAAGTGGAGGGAAGACAATTTTTAGCTATGGTCTAAATTTAGTTGTTTTCAATGACTAGCCTATATCCAAACTCAAGTTAGACTAATTTGAGATTCGATTATTCTAAGCAAAATAATATATTTTTACTTAAAAAAGAATAAGACTTCAGATAAGCCTAAACTTAGGCAACTGAAGCTTGAATATAATTTAAAAAATTACGTTATTTTATATTTTTAATTAAAAATTATTTTAAAACAATTTGCGGGCCAGTGGGCCAGCTTATACTCATTTCTTTTAGTCGCTATAAACTCTGTTTTGTTTCTTTCGTATTTCAAGAACTAAGTGGGTAGCACCATACCTGATAAAACATTAGCGATATTGCAGCATTGAAATTATAAGTTGATAAAACGACTTTGTTCAACAAAATCATGCCACAGGAAGAAAAGCAGTAAGCTGTTCCAGACAAAAGAGCTCCAGATTTTCTCCATGATCCACGTTCACGCTTCTCATCCACGTCTAGATCAACGGTTACACTGCCACTAACCAACAATTTATTTTCTTCAAAGGACCTGTGGCAATTAGTCCTTTTAGAAATAGTTACACCTATATCAGGAAAAGAGGAATACGCAATCTTCAAAAGACTAGAACAAGCGATTACTAACAGAACATACATGTCAAAGAAAGTAAGTTTTCATGTAAGAAGTAAAACCAGCCTTACGAACTCTAGAAGACTAAAGTCGCCAGCTGGAGATTGTCCCAGTTATACGATATACCTAGCCTATAGCAAAGGTGAGCTCTGCTTGTCCCCGCCGCATGCAGAGTAAGGAAGCAAAACAAACACAAAAATGGACTGTTTATTTTATACCTTTCACCCATAGCTCTACGCTCAACTTTCGTTAAGAAATAGCCAAATGACTTGCTTCCCTGCTTACGAATACCTCTAAAGATTTTGTAAACTGAGTTTGTCCTTCCATCAGTCCTCGTTTTGTCATTCACGAAGTTCAGTTCTGGAACCTCACAATAGTCGGAAATACCCACATCTAGCTTGAAATCAGACGTCATATGCTTTCAAGCATAAAAGAAAAGGAAAACTTAGAGGCTAAACAGACAATATCACCAGCAACAGTTTTGAGTTCTGAAATATCTCTTGTATTTTGATGGTTGGATTAAAAAGAGAGAGAGAGAGAGACAGATAGAGAGATGAAATTGTTGCAAAGAGACGCGAACCTTAAGATCTTTTTGGATAGTAAGCAAAGGAAAAGGAAAGCGAACAATACGCTAAATATGAGAAAGCAAAAGGAATTGCCAATAGTGAATGGAGATAGCGAGATTCGAGGAGGGCTGGTCAGTGGTTACCGTCCATGTTGAAGGAGTTTGAATACAGAGAAGAGGGCAGTTTCCGAGGTTGAAAGTCAAATGGCTCAAGTGAAGCCATTGATGTCAATCGATACTTCTGACGAACCATAAAAAATTTTTAGAAAAAGGGTCTTTAGTCTTTACGTTCGACAGTAAACCCTTTTTTACTCTTTAGATGTTCGACGGTACACTTTGGTTGTTATTCTACGCGGGTTCAGGTTTCGCTTATTGGATTCTGAGAAAAGAAAGATTAACGGCAAGCAAAGTTTGAGGACTGCTGTTTCCTTCTGAGCTACACTATCTCAGCAAAATCTGGCAGTTGTCTTTATCGTAGGCACGGAAATGGAGGTGGGCATCTTTCCTGACATTTCAAGAAACTGAACACCCACGTGCCCCGCGGAGTTCAGAATTATTGTTGAAAGTACTTTTGCATTAATTATACGAGACTTCGAATATTTTTCATTTTATTTTTAAATTTTAATTATAAAATTTTTTAAATCTTAATTTTATAATTTTATCTTAAATTTAAAAATGAAGTTAAAATATATTTTAACTGTGAATTTTTATAAAAACAATTCGACATTGAATGACATATATATATACTAAATATCACATGTGAAATTAATTTTTAACTAAAATAAAAATTACATACTAAAAATATTAAAATTTATATCGGTTATTGAGTCCCATGCATTTGGAAAATATGAAAGAAGTTAAGAAATATAATATTACGCCGTACTGGAATTGCAAGGGGCTTCAGAACTCATATGTAGTTTGGTTGGTTTAAATTGAAACTCTTGATTTAGTTTTCTTCTGTGAGACAAAAATGATGGGAGTTAAATTTGATTTGGAGAGGGGGAGGATAGGCTTTGATCGTAGGCTTATAATGGACTATGTTAAGAGGAGGGGCGGGCGGTCCCCGTGGTGCTCTTCAGGGATTCTTTGGATATTATGGTTAAGCCCTTAGATTTTCACGATCATTATGTTTTAGGTTCTCAAATAGCTTTGAATGGCATTTTATTGGTTTTTACAGAAGACTAGTAGTTCGAATAAATGAGGTTAAAGGTTCTGTAAAAATCGACCGGATTAGAGCAAGTTCGCAACTAAATAAGATTGAAAAAATAGTAATGAACAGACAGATTTTATGTAGAAAATTCCTAAATTAAGGTAAAAACTACAGACAAAGATAGAAGGATTTTACTATGAAATTTAGGAGTACAATCTCTCTTTATTTACAAAAAGAAACATTTACTTTTTCACTGAATAGGAAAAACACTCTCTAAACTTTTGTGGGGATTTAATAGAAGAAGAGATTTTTGGGATGATTTGCTCTCTTCAACTCCTGGCTATTTATAGGCAGGAAATGTGTGGGATGGCTGGCCATTTGGCCAGCTATTCTTAACTTTTATGGATTTATTTCAACTTTGGTAGGCACTGAAAACGGTGCTTACTATTTTTTGACAAATCTCCCACTTGAAGATTTGATTGAGAGTCAATCAGATCTTCACATTATTCTTTCTACCTTGCCGCTTCATGTTTCTTACGTCTCTGTCAAACCACATGAGAATCGACACTACATAAACTTGTTACCATTGATTGCTTTTGTCATAAAATTTTTTAGGTTATCCATTGTATGAATTTTCTGCATGTCTACTGTTCCTTCTTCTACTTTCTTATGAACAAAGTGATATTGAACTTGAATGTTTTTTGTCTTTGAATGAAATGCTGAATTCTTTGCAAGATGCAAGCACTTTGATTATCACAAAATAAAATAATGTTCTGTTGTTTGCATTCGAGTTCTTCCAACTTCAAGTTCAATCACACTGCTTCTTTACTAGCTTGTGTAGCTGCTACATATTTTACTTCTGTTGTTGACGTAACTACAACTGACTGTAGTTTTGAAACCCAACTCACAGCTCATTTAGCTAGTGTAAACACATATCTTATAGTGGATTTACTTTTATCAAGATCACCTGCATAATTAGCATCAACATATCCTTTGACAGTAAAATCTGACCCTCCATAACATAATGCAACATTTGAGATTCCCTTAATATATTTGAGAATCCTCTTAACAATATTCCTATGTTATTGACCAGGATTCACCATATATCGACTAACTACTCTCACTGCATGTGCAATGTCTGGTCTTGTATAAATCATAGAAAATATTAAGCTTCCCACTGCTGATGTGTACGGTACTCAAGACATCTCCATCCTCTCTTCTTCATTGCTAGGACTCATACTTGAAGATAACTTGAAATTAATAGGAAGAGGGGTATAAATTGACTTATAATCTTACATGATGAATCGCTTCAAGATCTTCTTCAAATAATTCTTCTGAGAAATTCAAATCTTCCTATTATTTCTGTCTCGGTGAATTTGCATCCCTAAAATCTTGCTTGCTAGTCCCAAGTCCTTTATTTCAATTTCTCTAGCCAACTGTGCCTTCAATTCTTTGATACGATCATTATTGGGGCCTGCTACCAACATGTCGTCTATATACAACAGCAAGACTATAAAATCATCTTTCTCAAACCTCTTAAAATATGCATAAGGTTCTGCATTCAGTTTGTTGTATCTAAGGCTCATGATGAAGGAATCAAATCTCTTATACCAACATCTCGACGCTTTCTTTAAACCATACAGAAATTTGTTCAACCTGTAAACCAAGTTCTCTTTCCCTTTTTCTTCAAAACTTTCTGGTTGGAGCATATAAATTTCTTCTTCAAGATCTCTATAAAAAATTTAGTTTTCATATTTAACTGCACAAGATGCAAGTCAAATGTAGCACACATCGCAGGACTACTCGAACTGTGGTGAGTCGAACCACAGGAGAAAATATTTCATTGAATTCAATTCCTTCCTTCTGAGCATATCCTTTTATCACCAATCTAGCACGATATCGCTCTACTTGATCGTCACCACTCTGTTTGATCTTGTAAACCCATTTATTGCCAATAGGGTTTCTTCCTTGTGGTAGTGATACTAGCTCTCATGTCTTATTCTTATGCAGAGCTTCAATTTGAACTATTCATTGCTTCTTGAAGTGTTGATGACTCTTCGCCCTCAGTTAAAAGAAAATATGCAATATTGCTCTCCATAATATAATCTGAGTGTCAGCTTGTTACTCTTCTTGTGTGAGTTGATATCTGAGTATCTGAAACATCAGATTCGACTAGTTTTTGCTCCTCATGCTCTAGGGCAGCTTCAGAAGAATTATTTTGATCAAATTCCCTTTCCACCTGTACTATTGGAGTCTCTGAATTCTCTTTTGAAGTGCTAACATCTTCTGTTTTCTCTTGATCATTATCTTCCAAGAAAATAATATCTCTACTAATAATAATCTTATGGGCAGTGGGATCCCACAGACAATACCCTTTACTCCTTCAGCATATCCCAAGAACATACATCTTCTAGATTTTAGATCCACCTTCGTAGTTTCTTGGGCATTGAACATTACATAGGCAGGACTTCCAAATATATGGAGGTTGGAATAATCTACTGGTTTACCAGTCCACATTTCCATCGGTGTCTTTAACTCAATTACAATTAATAGAGCCTGATTCACCACATGCAGGCGAAATTAACTACTTCTGCTCAAAATTTCTTATCTAAGCTTGAAGTTCTCAACGTTGCTCTTGTTCTTTCCAACAGAGTTCTATTCATCTGCTCTACTACTCCATTTTGTTGAGGAGTGTAAGCCATCGTGAACTACCTTTTGATGCCTTCGTACTTACAGAACTCATCAAATTCTTTACCAGTATATTCGCCTTCATTATTTGAGTGCAAACACTTGATCTTCTTACCAGATTTGAGTTCCACTTGCATTTTGTAAAATTTGAAAGATGGAAACACATTTGTCGTCCTCTTGATAGGAAACACCCAACATCTCCTCGAATAATCATCAATGAATGATACAAAGAAATTTGCTCCTCCTAAAGATGTAACTGGTGCTTGCCATACATCAGAGTGAATCAATTCTAGAGTTTCTTTGCTTCTGAACTTTGATGTGTTGAACTTCAATCGATGCTACTTACTCACAATGCAATGCTCACAAAAGGGTAGTGATACCTTTGTAAGACCTGGAAGTAGATTCTTCTCTGCAAGTATCTTCATTCCTTGTTCTGACATATGTCTAAGCTTTTTAGGTCACGTCATTGCAGATTTGTCATCTAGACTAGTCACCGCAACGGATGCCTCTCCTTCTTGCAAAGTTACTCCCTTCAGCATGTATAGATTTGCAACAATCTTCTCTGCTTTCATAAATACCAGTGCTCATTTAATCACTTTCATGATCTTGTTTTGAATCTCAAATTTGAAACCGAGATCATCCAGTTGTCCTATAGATAATAAATTCTTCTTGAGGCCCTCCACATGTTGCACTTTTTCAATAGTTTGAGTTATTCCATCATACATCTTTAACTTGATGGTGTCGATACCAATGATCTTTAGAGCTTGATTGCTACAACTGTATACAGATCCCCCAGTCATACTGATGGAACCATTCTCTTCGAGAGGTCATATGAAAAGTAGCTGTTGAATTGAGAATATCAACAAATCTTCTTTTACCTCCAATAGTTGTTAACGTTTCACAGACCATTGCACCTCCATTATCTAAAGTATTTTCTACATTTCCTTAAGGAATAGAATCTTTTTTATTCAGATTCCAATAATCTTTCTTCAGGTGCCCTTTCTTGCCACAATTGTAACACTTGAAATTCTTCTTACTCCTAAATTTTGATCTACCATGACTATGACTCCCACTTGCGTCACATTCCATTGATCTCCCTCTCATCACCTCCAAGGCTACCACTTGTTGCCAATTTGTCAGCCTGTTTTCCTTACTTTTGAGCCCACTCTCTTCCTCCAAAATAGCAGCTGCAATATTGTCGAAGACTAGAGTGTCTGTGTTTGTTAAATTGATGATGAGTTGATCATACGAATCTGGTAAACTTTGGAGTAGAAGTTCCACATGTTCACTTATCTCTATTGTGTGTCCCAATGACCAGAGTTGGGAAATTATAGTATTTAAAGTATTTAAATGCTCCATCATCGAAGTGGATTCTATTATGTGTAAAGTGTATAGTTTCCTTTTCAGAAAAATTTTGTTGTGGAGTGATTTGGCCTCGTACAATTTTGTAAGATGATCCCAAATCTCTTTTGTCGTCTTCTTCTCCTCTATGCTTGACCACACTCCATCTGCTAGTGCCAGATGAAGATTTGCAATAGTGTTCCCATCCATCTCATTCCACTTATTATCATTTGTGAATGTTGTCGGCCTTTCACTGATGGCTATTAAACAGTTATTTTTTCTCAAGATAGCCTTTATCTTCAACTTCCACAGTGAGACATTACTCCTATTAAACCTTTCAATCTCAAATTTTGCTGTCATAGCTTCTATCACGAACAGAATTTTGGCCTCTATTATTTCACGTGAATAGTACCTGTATTTATGAATAGTACCTGTACGTATAAATAGTTTCGTATATGTGAATAGTATCATATGCATATGTATAAATAGTACCGTACATGTGAATAGTACTTTATACTTGAATTACAGTAAATACACAGTTTAATGAAAAAATAAATGTATGAACAGTTATCACCTTTTATGGTTACTGTTCACCAAGTTTCACTGTGTTCATCCGAACTTCGAACGGATTACGCCAAAAAATTGGTCGTAATTTTCTCACCTTGCTCTGATACCACTTGTTGTAAAAATTGACTGAATTAGAGCAAATTCACAGCTAAATAGGACTGAAGGAATAATAATGAATAGACATATTTTACATGAAAAACTCCTAAATTAGGGTTTAAAAAATCATAGGCAAGGATATGAGAATTTCACTATGAAATTTAGGGTTACAGCCTCTCTCTATTTTACAAAGAGAAACACTAACTCTCTCACTAAATAGGAAAAAACACTCTCTAAACTTTTGTGGGGATTTAATAAAAAAAAGAGATTTCTAGGATGATTTGCTCTCCATTTCCTGTAGGATGATTTGCTCTCTTCATTTCCTGTCTATTTATAGGCAGGAGATGTGTAGGATAGCTGGCCAATGGCTGGCCATTTGGCCAGCTATCCTTGACTTTTGTGGATTTATTTCAACTTTGGTAGGCACTGAAAACGGTGTCTATCATTTTTTGACAAAAAGCCCCTGGATGGTTTGGAGAAAACTTTAATGGCATTATTTCAAAAACAGATAAAGTTTCAAATAAAGGCAAAATGTTCATGTTTCAAAAGCATCAAATTATGGGGTTTAGTTGACATAAGAATACATACCCGGTGATTGGTGTAACAAGCACCATATTAGGGGTAATTGTGGTGAAATACGATTAGACAGAATATTGTATTATGAAGACTAGATCTACTTAATCCCAGACGCTAGGGCATTTCATTTGAAAGCTATAACTTTTAAGTAAGCCCTTTTTTGAAATGAGAATTACTCCTATTATCTTCCCTAACTTCTTTCTTTTTCTTTTTTTTCAATTCGAGTAGGTGATTTAGGGTTTATGATTTTTGGTATTTAATTTTTTATTTAAAAATGGCAATTAATAATACTTGCATCACCCATATGGTAAAAAATTTAGTTGACTTGACTATGTTTATTTATTAAATGTTGCCACATTAGCACTATTAATCTAGAGTCTAATAGCTAGTTATTTTTACGAAAAAATTTAAAGTTAAAATATTTTGGTGTCACTTTTTAAAGTTTGGATTAATATTATAAAATTGAGTAAAGTTCAAGATTTTTTTATTTAACTCTTTTAAAACTATCGTATGTTCTCTAAGATTTGGTTTTTGTTTCACTTATACTCTTAAAGCCAAATATCTATTAAAAAAGACAAATAATATTGGGTGATTTGATTAAATGTTACATGACAATATATTTATTATAGTTGTATCACGTAACACACAACCTTAATTGTTTTCGTCTCTCAAAATCAAGATCTCATCTATATATATATAATAAACTCATCTTGAATGTTATATCTCTCAAACTGTACGATGCCTTATGTTATTTCTTAATTATTAACTAAAGAAATAACACATTTAATTTTAAAAAAAGTAAGAAAAAGTAGACACAATATATTAAAAAATCCTAACTTTTATTTACTCATTATAATTACAAAGAAACAATTTAATTTTTAACTCTTCTCGTGTTAAAAAAGTTTAGTACATTAAAGATTCACACTTCTTGTTAGAAAGTGCCTAACTCACCCCCAAAAGCTAGCTTAAGAGAAGGAGGTTTGCACATTATTATAAATTCTTGAATGCCTTTGTAATTGTCCGATGTGGGATTCCTGACACACCCCTCTC
>JAOTAX010000196.1:15894761-15908361 GCA_025629825.1 Erythroxylum guanchezii | reverse complement strand
GTTTAAAATTAATGATATATTAAAAAAATTGAAGAATTATTAAATAAAATTCATAAATAATATTGAATAGTTATTAAACAAATAAGATTTTTAAAAAATTGTTATTTAAAAAAATTATTAAATTTAAATTATTTTCAAAAAATTAAAAAATTAATAATTAAAAGAATATATCTCTAAAAACGTCACGGAAGACATTTCGCGACGTTTTTAAAAACGTCACGAAAGACATTCCATGATGTTTTCAAAAAAACGTCGCGGATTCTTTCACATTTTATGACGTTTTAAAAACGTAGCGAAATGTTAGACAATCCGTGACGTTTTTTAAAAACGTCGCGGAATATGCAAATTTTTAGTGACGTTTTTATAAACGTCACAGAATGTGCAAACTTTTAGTGACGTTTTACATAAAACGTCGCAGAAAGCTTTTACCTACACCATATTCCACGACGTTTTTTGTGACGTTTTTTAAAACGTCGCGGAATACATTCTGCGACGTTTTTTGGACATTCTGTGACGTTTTTAAAACGTCGCAGAATGCTTGTTTTCTTGTAGTGCCATCAGAGCAGTATTAGTCAGTAGGATATCAGACCTTGGAATATTTACCTACCTATCCAATATAATTCTAGAAGCAGGAAAGGAAGATGAAGCAGGGTGGGAAAGTAACAAGCCAGGGGAATTTTCCAAGGAATTGGCACGGAAAGAGGTCACATGGCACAATCTAGTATGCACTAAACATACGCTACCACGAGCCTCTTACGCTCTATGGCTAGCAGTGAAAGGAAGATTGCCGAAAATCGGTAAACTAGCCAAATACCTAAAGATTCAAAATCGATGCTATCTATGCAACACCAATCAAAAGACATTAGATCATATATTCTTCAACTGTATTATACTCTTCAAGAGCATGGAACATAATCACCCAAAAATGTGATATTGGGTCTCCACCAAAAACATGAGAGGAAATAATCGAATGGAGTATAAAGAACATGCATGGGTCAAAAGAAACAAATGGTTATATCAAATTACGTTCTCTTACCTGGTATGGAATCTGTGGAAGGAGAGAAACAATCACGTTTTCAGAGAACAATCCAGAAGAGCTACTAAATTCATCATCAAACTCTTATGTGAAAATTAGGACTCACTTCGTGTTTTAGAAAGCTAAACAAGGGCTAAGCACTCAGATTAAGGACAGATGGGATGTCATATGATGACACACATGTATAGTTCTAAGATGAAATAGAAGGTTAGCAAAAACTAAAACGGAGGATTTTTGCTTCTTGATCAAATATACAACAATTTTTTTAATGCCTTAGGGCTTAATGAAGTTATTTTCATTTATAAAAAAAAAGATTCAGTTGAAATTAGGAACAACTTAAGTTTTTACGTTTGAATCACTTTATGCTAGTTGTATATTGTTAAGCTATTCTTAAGAGCTTCGTTTTCATCTAATTACCTAACTCTTTTCTAGTAATACACTTTTAAATTTCTTTCAAAAAGTAAAAGATATCAAGATTTTTTAATTTATAAAATGATCTACTTAACTAAATAATTCTTTTCTTTACGTATAAGTATTAAATAAAGAAGATATAAAAATTTTGATTGTTAGGATGTTAATATTAAATTAAAATATCTTTCATAAATCATTCTTTTTATATATGTAATATTTTATTTTATATTACCTTTTTCAGTCCTTTAGATTATTGAAGTAATTCCTTTTTCATTTATATATTACATGAATATTTTAATATTAGATTATTTATTCTTGTACATTTTATTTCATTAAGGTTTTAACTTATAAATATTTTTATTATTAAAATAGTTAAATTTGAATATTTATTTAAGTAACTATAATGTTCTAGTTCTATAAAACTCTTACCTATTTTATTTTTTCTTAAAGTGAGAGAGGGTCTAATGTCTCTCTAGGTTCCCCTATCCATAACCCTATTTTCCTACCCTAAACATTGTTTTTGTTTACTAAATTTATCAACTGACTTCCCTGCCCTTTTCCACAACTAATCTTTACCATTTTTATATAGGTTTAGTCCATTACTCAGTCATTTGGAAGCAATCTCTTTACTAGTTAGAGGTAAGGCTACATACTATTGGATCTCTCTAAACCTCACGTGTCAACGAGATTTGTACTGAGTGTTGTTGTTGTTGTTGTTCAGTTTATTACTCGATGGTCTATAACTCATCTTCTTCACCTCAGAAGTCCTCCATTTCACATTAAACTCCATTTTTTCCTTCATTAATATCCTCAACTCCTTCTTTTGCTCTTCTAAATGCCTTAAATATCCATAATACCTCAGTTACATCTACATAACTCTAACAGCCCTTTCTTTACTTTCCCTACCTACTCTATTCCCTCCTTTTGCTTCCAAATCCATTAGACCCCTCTCCTCTTTCCCTTCTTCTGACTCTCTACTAAAATAGACCAACCTCATATCATCTCCTTGTAATTCTTTTAAACCCTCTTCCTCCCCTTTTGCTTTGTCAATCCATTTTGTTCCTAATGCCCATCCTAAATCTTGGAGCCATGTGGTTAGTGATGGAGAACCTATTATTAAGTTTAGACTTATCCCTTTAATTAAGGAATTCTCTTCCATGATCCTCTCCCCCATTTAGAGATTCTTTAAATTGGTGTAGCTAAGTGGAGAACCACCCTTGTGAGCTTTTTCCTAGACAAGTTATGTATTCTAGTCCTCGGCATTAGAGAGGAAGCCAATGTTCAGATAAAAAGAAGACCAGTTATATGTTGGATGGAAACTCCCTAAGGTCCATCCCTTTATGGATATGTTTTCACAATATTCCCTCAAAGTATTATAAAACCTTGGAGTTGAGTTACCTTGCAAGTGCCAATGGAAAACCTATGAGATTTAATAAGCATACTGCAGACATGAGGAGAGTTGGCTTTTTCCAAAATATGTGTTAAATTTGACAGGCTAACAAATCTACTCAATTCTCTTAAGGCGCTTAGACTTGGTGATGAAGGTGAACTATCCCTAACTAAAATAATAATCTCCTAGCCCTAGAGACCTAATCAACCATCATAAACCAAAATTTGGAAACTTAAAGCTAATAATCCCAATTTATATCTTATTAATAATTCCTTAATTCCTCTAGTCTCCTAAGCCCCCTCTCAAACTCAACCTCCTTCAACTTCTTCTCTCACCAATTCTTTCTTCCTTAGAGACCTTAATTCTTCATAACCTTTGTTCACTCAGGATTCTACTCATCTTCTCCCTAATTCAACCTTCTATGATTCCCCCTTTTGGAATTTCTCCCTCTTTAATTCCTTTTGATTCTTCTAATCCCCCTAATATTCACTCTGACCCTCAAACCTCTATAGACTAAAATTTAACTAAATAACTACCTAGAGAGAAGCCTAGTTGGAGATTAAACACTCGATGGAGCATGATCTAACCCTATGATCCCAACAATTTATGGAATAAAATGGGAGACTCTCCATCTCTGGAAACCATCAAACAGAAATCGAGAAGAAAAAAAAGGAAAGGGCTTATTAAGCCTTTATAGCCATGATCATAGCAAGAATGATTTTAAAAGGAAAAAAACTTCTATTAATTAGCTTGCTAAAAAAAAGATTAAGGAATCTGTTTTGAGCAAAAGGTTTATAGTTTATAATAAGCAAATCAAAGACCTTATCCAACCATACATTCCATCAATTAGGGAGCATCATCATAGCTGACAACCCAAAAGTCCCTAAAGTTCTCACCACTAAATAATAAGATTATTTTTTTCATTCAAAGGCTTGTTCTCTCTTACTCCTAGAAAAACTTTATATTAACTTTGTTTATGTTGTCGATTTTGTATTCATCGAAGATTCTTATGGAAGGATATTGAAGATTTAGTCAAAACCTTTAATGGTCTCTAGATTGTTTTGGGGGACTACAATTGCATTTTGTACTCTCATAAAGTTGAAGGTCTAAAAAAATTATGAAAAATGGATGAGGATCTCAAAGATTGCTTAAATAATGCCACCATGGTATATTTAACATTTAGAGGAAATCTCTTTGCATGGTCTAACAAGTGATAGGGAAAAGATCTGATAGGGGGATTGTAAACTTTGAATGGATGGAAAAATTCCCTAACAACTTTAGGTTATTCAATTCTCCTAGAATATCTTATCAGTCTCCCCTTGAGATTAGAATGGGCTCTCATATAAGGAAGCTTAAAACATCTATAAATTGTTCAATTTTCTAATGAAAATAGAGAGATATGAGAACCTAGTAGCTAAAGGAGTAGACATTTTACCTACAAACTTCTTTCCAAGTTGAAGAGAATAAAGGAGGAATCAAAGAAGTTACACATAGACCAAATGACCTACTTAAGGAAATTGAAAGAACCTTTCGTCTGCTCAGACTACTCTATATAATGATCCTTTAAATGGTGACTTTAAATATAAAGAAAAAATCCAAGCATAATTCCTATCCCTCTTTACTAAAAGCTCACAATTCCTTAATAAGGCAAAAGGCTAAAATTTCTTGGCTAAAGGAAGGGGATTCCAATTCATCTTTCTTCCATAGTTCTATTTATAATAGAAGAAATTGCAATAAAATTTCTATTATCTTGGATCTTATTTGCAATCATTGTTTTAATCAAGATTAGTTAAAGTCTCTAGCCTTAATCACTCAAAATCTATTCTCTAAAACTAGTTCAGCAAGTTCCCCCACACTCCTTTCCAGATTAATATCTCTCGCCCTTAAGCAATCCCAGATTAACCAACTTACTAAACTACTCTCCACTGTATAGATTAGGATTGCCCTTTTTAGTTTTAACCTAGATAAAGCTCCATGACCTAGTGGATTTAATGCTTATTTTTTATAAAGGTCCTATACCTTATTAGAACCTCATGTTAGCAATGTTGCTAAAGAAATTTTCAGTTTAAACATCTTGCTCAATGAATTAAACAAAATATTTCTATGCCTAATCCCCAAAATTCCTATATCCTATTGTAATATCCTTTATAAAATTGTCTATAAGATCTTAGCCTCGAGACTAAAGCCTCTTATGAATGAGCTAATCAATTTTTCTCAGTATAATTTCATTTCAGGTTGCAATGTGCAAATAATCTCTTAACATCAAAGGAAATTTTCAAGGAATATCACTTGAAAAAGTCCATTAAAATTTGTTACATGAAGATAAAAAAATTTGATGCCTCAATTGGAGTTTCATTCTTCAAATCATACAAGTGTTTGGGTTTCCTTCAGTCTTCATCAACTGGGTGTTTCAGTGCTCATCCATTTCATCATTTAGTGTTCCTATAAATGGAAAAGCTACTTAAATGTTTAAAAGGGCTAAAAAGAGATCAAACAATGGGATCCATCATCTCCTTACCTATTTTCTCTAACTATAGAGGTCTTTACTAAAATGTTTTCTTTTAACATTTCTCTAGGGAAACCTTGTAAATTTAACTTTAGATGGAGGAAAATAGAGCTCTATAACATTTTATTTAGGGATGGCTTACTTCTGCCATGTGCGGCTAATATAGATTTAGTACAATTACTATTAGATTGCCTTCAACAATTCTCATATATCTTTAGACTCTCAATCAATTTGAGCAAAGGTTAAATCTTTATTTCCATGGTTTCAAATCCTTTGGAGCAATTCTTGGTGGAGCTTTTTGAAATCCAATTATGTAAAGCCACTTTCAAATACCTTGGTTTACCTTTCTCTTCTGCTAGATTAATATATAGTTATTATAAGACATTATTTGATGTTGTTTTAAGAAGGAATTATAGCTCAATGTGTAGGAGTTTATCCTACAATGCGAGGGTTCAACTAATCATTTATTTTATTAGTAGTAAGCACATCTAGTAGAGTTCTAATATGGCTTTACCAACTAAGATCATCAAGTATATTAAAAGAATTCTTAGAAAAGTTTAGTGGAGTAGATCAGGAAGTAATACGAGAACCTCTAAAGTCAAGTGGAAAGATATTTTCCTCCATAAATCCCAAAGGGGACTTAGGATCAATTCAATTCGAGCTATAAACAAATCCTTAATAGAAAAGAGAATATGGATTCTATTCATAATAAAGAAACAATTTGGGTGAAATGGATGTATAGGTAGTATATTAAAAGATCTGGCTTCTGGTCCCCAATTAGAGATGGCAATGGGCCCAATTGAAATGCTTAAACCCAATTCCAACACTTTTATAACCGCTAAACTTCTAAGCCTTAGAGAAATAATGTACAAGGAGTTAAAACATGTGATTGGAAATAGAGAGTAAACATGCTTCTAGTTTGACAATTGGATAGATTTTGGACCTCCATATCTCCACCCTTTATTTCCTACTTTGTAACAAATTCTCCCTACTAATGCCAGAGTTAAAAAAATTGGGTTTAAAATAGAGTTAGTAGCTAGTTGAAAATGTGATGTAGTTGAGTAACCGGGGGCATTCATAACAAAATGATTGTCTTCGCTTCAAAACGCTATAATAACATTCCAACCAAGCTAAATAAAAAAAAACATGGCTTAGTTAAGTAATTGGGGGAAATTCATGAAAAATTATTTACCTTCGCGTCAAAAGACTAGGTTAATGTTAAAGAAAAATAAAAAAATGGTGTTTCAATAAAAAAACTTATTGATCTTTTAAAGTAGCAAGAATTTTCATAAAGGGATACTTAGTAATAGTTGCATTTTTTAATTGATTACTAATTATAAATATATATGTACAAGTGTTATAGGTGAATGAATAGATGTTAATATTTTGATTAATACGTATATTTAATTCAAAGTGCTTAACCATGAAACGCATAAGTTAGTATGTTAGCACAATTTAAATGATTGATGTTTCCGGTTAAATTGATTATATAAAGTTTGATGCAATTGTCTCATTATTGTATATTTCATGAATGTATTCTTATATGTTTGTGTTTGTTTTGTTTGATTTTATGCTTTTCCCTTCTTTGAGGATAAGCAAAATTTGAAGTGTGGATAGGTATAGTTTATATTATGTTTTGACAGGAGTTTTAATGTGTTTTTAGGTGTTTATTGGATGATTATCATATGTATAGGCTTAGAATTGTGTTAATGTGAGTGCTTATTTATATTCTAAGTGTTTCTATAGTTTAGAGCGTTATTTCAACCTTAAATTTTATGTTTCTTGACGTATCAAGAGTGAGTCAAAAGTAATTAGATTAGATTGCGCAATGAGAGTAGACAGTTTAATAAGTCCTGCAATTATCAAATTACTAATCATTCACAGAGGGATCTTATGTGAGAAATTAATTATTCAATAGATAACTTCAAATCTAATTGAAAACATTAAGAAAAGTTTTGTGAATCGAGAGGTTGCAAATTTGGAATTTTTTGATTCAATTAGGGTTAATTGATTAGGTCTTGAGATATAGTAATCAATACATTAGGAATTCTAGGAATTGGATCAATACTAGTTAAGGAAACAAAATAAAGGAAGAATAAGTCATAAGCATTCATCCTTGATCAAACCCTAAACTATTGGCAGCTCACTTTTTATTTACGTATTTTCTTTGATTTATTATTTGTTTCAATTTTTTTATTTACTTTTATAAAAAAATTAATTTCTTGTTACCTTATAGAAAGTTCGGTTTGAATTGATTCTTACATAATCCTCGTGAGAACAATACCTTTCGGTACTATAAAATACGATCCGTATACTTACGGGTATTGAGAGTTTTATTATATATAAAAATTGCTCAATAGTCACTACAACTTCCTTCAACATCCTAATAAATGTAAAACCAAATGAGAATTCATAGATACAAAGGGGTCTAAGGCAAGGTGGTCCCTTATCTCTTTACCTCTTCAACATATGTATAAAGGCCCTTATTAGAGTTACTAAATAAAACATTGAGAGCTCAGATAGCTTTGACTACTATACTGAAAGCAAGAATCTTAAGCTATTTGATAATTCATTTTCTAATGATGCACTTATGTTTTATAAAGTAAAAAGAAACTCAGTCAACATCTTACTAGACTCCTTACATACATTTCAATCCATTTCAGGTTTATGCATCAACAAGATCAAGAGCAGCTTTATCTTATCTACTACAACTAAATATTTAGTACAAAAATATCTAATTCAATTGGCTTTAGACTATTAAAGCCTCCCTTAAGTATCTTAGAGTCCTAATAGTCCCCTTAAGACTCACTTTCAGTTATTTAATTATTAACCACTCTTGGAGGCTTTAATAAAAAGAATTAACTACTAGAACGATAGGTTTCTTTCATTTTCCAAGATATTACAAATAAAAAAATCAATTCTTTCAAATATGCAAGTATACTGGTATGCTCACCTATTCCTTCCCATTGAGCTCACCAATAAGAAAGAGAGGCTCCTCAAAAACTACTTATTAAATAGAAACCTGCTAAGTAGCCAAAAAGAAAAACAAAATCAATTTAATAAAGGTATGTTCTCCAAAAATACCAAAGAGTGTTGGGATTGAAATCTTCAAGAAATACTAACAAAATATTGTTATCTAAAAGGATATGGAAGCTTCATAATGACCATGAATCCCTCTGGATCAAGTGGATTCACTCCCACTTCCTAAAGGGAAAGAATTTTTAGTGTATAAAACTAAGACCTTACCACTCGTAGACCTTGTCACAAATGTATAAATTAAGAAACATCATGGAACCTTGCATCAATCATGTGATAGGGGATGGAGCAAAAATATGGTTTTAATATGCTTCTTGGCATCCACTAAGCCCTCTACACAAGACTTCTTTGTCTAATTCCATCACAAACATGATTCCAGCTTGCACCAGAGTTAACGAATTAACTTCAAGAAATAAATAGTTAATTCCTACTCATTGTAAAGATTCTGATTGTCCTATATTAGTAACTTTCATACTTATACCCCCAGCTCCTTGAAGGCTAATAAAGTAAGATTAACTTATCAAAGTTCTGGAACATTAACTAATGCTTCTTATTTTAACTACTTCACTGCCTTGCTACCATTAGTTAATTGGCCTCACACAGTCTAGAGCTGCCCCATCATCCCTAAAGTAGCTTTCACATTGTGGTTAGTTGTCAGGGTAGACTAAACACCAAAGATAAGCTCTTTTTGGATGCTTCTCCACTTTATGTTGCTCCTTACGTAATGAAAAAAATAAAAGATAGTAACCACCTGTTCTTCTAATCTAGTTTTGTGCATTAGACCTGACTATTTATTCTCCAAATTTATGGACCCAATTGCCAACTTACTAACTTGAATAAACTAGTTATTTGGGTTAATTAGAATTAAGAATCTTAAGGAATGCAAGTTATATGCAAGTGGCCTTAGTAGCCTAATTTATGCCATTTAGAAGGAAAGAAATTACAAGATTTTTTAAGATAAAAGCTAAAACTCTAGTTCCTTTTATAGTAGCATGCTAACCTAAATTAGAGAGTTCATAGTGATCAGACTTGATACAAGCATACTTAGTTCAAAAATAGCTAAACAATGGTGAGTATGAAGCTCTAATTTCATTAAGTTACCAACAAATTCTAGAATTCTTTATATAGATGATTCACAAAAGCAAAATGGTTATGTATAGAGGCATCTCAATTGCTTGAGGTTATTTAAAATTATATCCGATTATGGCTCAAATATTGATTATAAATTAGGTTAGGTAGCTCTTATTATACTCGTACTCAAGCTTATACTTTAATCCTCCTTCTCTTATTTAATATAATCTTTGATTTCTAAAAAAAACTTGTTAACCACTAATGGTATAGCAATATAAATGTATTTTGAAAATAATTATATCCATTAATTTTTTGAAAACATATAATAAGGAAATAAAATTATTAATGTTCATTTTATGATAAATATAATAAAAGAGTTAATCATACAAGGTGATTATCCTATGGTTTGACCTTTTTTTATTTTAATCTTATATTTTGAAAATTATCATTTTCCTTCTTATAATATTTATTTAGCTACAAACAAGTCCTCTCGTCATATTTCATCAAATTTTGGTCCATTCTTAATAATAAAGCAACAATATATTGAGGATTTGAAATTTCAATACTATATCATTTTGAATAAAAATAAATGAATAATAACAAAACATAATGGAAGAAGTGATAGCTAAACATTTAAAGCATTCAATCTAATTAATAGAAAAGTAATTGATTGATTTTTTCTTATATTAATTATGATTATTTTTATATGTGAAATAACAACTACATCTTTATACAAATAAAGATATAATTGTTATTTCATGTTGGCCCCTGAAATTTTTTTTTATAAGCATGATTAGATTAATTTTGGGGGTCTTACTAGATTATTTATGTTAGAATTAATTAGCATGTTAATGTGGGTAAGATATTATGACATGGGCGAAAGGCATGGAACTATTAAAGTAGAGGGAGAGTGTAAGGCCACTTTTGGCAAATCACTTAAGTTTATAAATCTTAAGGCGTTAAAGGAAGGGCAGGGTGGACTTTTCTCTATCATTTAGGGTAAAATAGGGAAAAAGAAGTGTTGCTTTCTTCCTAAAGAGGGGAAAAACGAAATTGGGAAAGGAAGAAGGGAAATAACAAAATCAGAGAGACAGAGAGGAGAAGTTTCGGTGGTTGAGAGGAAAGAAGAGAGTTGAGCTAGGGTTCCATCTTTCTAAGCCTTCTAGAGAGATTTAGGTGTGGCATAAGACGGGAAAAAGGTAGAGGAAGATAAGAGCTTTCTTTTGAACCAAGCATTTCTTCATTTGGTGAAGATTTGAGGTAAGAGCATTTTAAGGCTTTGGATTTTGGAAAGGTTTTGGTTTCAAGAGCTTAGTAAATGCATGGGTTTAAGTGTTCTAAGATCAATTTATACTTTAGTTTCTTTGGGTTCACATTTGGAAATTCCTATTGATTTTGAGAATTGTATTTATATTAAAAAGGGAATCAAGAAGGGCAAGAAGAGCAAGAAGAGCAAGAGGAGAGGCATATTTGAACAAGCCATAATCAACGACTTCAAGGTGGGCTTCACTTTTATAGATAGGTGATAAGCTAATAAAAGTTTTCTGTCAATAAATGACAGTAATTAATTTTGCAACCACCTTATTCATGTGCATTTAACGTTGTTAAATGCTTCAAGATTGTGCTACATGTTTATATATGATTTGTTGATGATTTATGAAAAGTTGTTTTTAAAATGATTCTTTAAAAATGATGCATGATTATGAAACCATACTTTTGGAAATAGTTTTTAAGATATAACAAGCATGTGAAAAGTAAGTTTTCAAGAAAATGTGCCTTTTTGGGCATCAAGCTTACAAGATTTTGAAATCTATGTGTTATGTGGGTTTGTAGTAGTCCCTCAAAAACCGTCACGTGCATGTTAACCTAAGTATAGGTTTCTCCCGCCTGCCCGCAAGTGGCATGGAGCTCCCTCAAAGACTCTCTCAAGGATTCACGACTACATAGGACCATTTCATTGGAAATGTGTAGTGCGTCATGCTTTGGACTTACCCAAACCATTTGATATGTTTATGTGTTCATGACAAGTTGGTATGAGTGATGCATTCACGATTAGCATACACACGAATTTCTGCATTGAAAAGGATTTATAAATGTTTTTGCTTATTAAATTGTTACCCATGGACTTTAAGCTCCCCCCCCCCCCAATCTCCTCCCACACATTCAGGTGACGAGTAGGATATCGAGTAGGTCAAGAGGCAAGATAGCACTCCTAGTTTTAATTATTTTATATTTGAAGCAAGTTTTGTAAAGCAAGGCTTTAGTTGTATTTTGAGCAAATCATAGTTTGTGTATTTTTGTATTTTGGGATTTTGATGTATAAGTGTAATTGTAGCTTGAAACGCCCACTAAAACTTTGTAAAACTTTTATCTTTTGATGCAAATGGAATATGTTTGCATATTTACTCATGACTCTCTCAAGTATGTACGTTGCATTTTTTTCAAGATTTTCATAAAGGAAAATTCGTAATCTAAATTCAGGGAAATATTTGGCTTGATCTAGGTTGATTTAGGGAAAGTTATCTTCTAGAAAGTTGTAGGCCTTTCTTTTATCTTTCCAACGGTATATAGTATGAAAATTTTGGACATCTGAGCTGAAAGTTATGGGCCTTATATGGGAAGATGTTCAAGAGTGAAGTTGTATCTTTTGCCTTTTTGCTTCTTCTGTGATGACATCATCATCTTCTGTGTTTTGCATCTTCTGTCTTTTTGGCCTATATTCTGTTCCATTTTCGACCCCTCAAAAGATAGAATTGGTCTTTGAGGTCTTCATAAAAGTTGTAGATCTTGAAGTCCTCTTTCGAACCATATAAAGAAAACTTTGATCTGATATTTTTAGGGAAAGTTATATCAATTTTCCCCTTCCTTCTGTCTTTTTGCTATCTTCTGTGTTTTGCTATCTCCTGTGTTTTTGGTCTATCTTCTGTTCCATTTTTGACCCTTCAGAAGATAGAATTTTCCTTTTAGGTCTTCATGACAGTTGTAGATCTTGAAGTCCTCTTTCGAACCATATAAAGAAGACCTTGATCCGATATCTGTAGGGAAAGTTATAGTAATTTTCCTCTTCCTTTTGTCTTTTTGCTATCTTCTGTGTTTTGCTATCTTCTGTGTTTTTGGTCTATCTTCTGTTCTATTTTTTACCCTTTAGAAGATAGAATTTGCCTTTGAGGTCTTCATGAGAGTTGTATATCTTGAAGTGCTCTTTAGAACCATATAAAGAACACCTTGATCCGATATCTGTAGTGAAAGTTATAGCAATTTTCCCCTTCCTTCTATCTTTTTACTATCTTCTGTGTTTTGCTATCTTCTGTGTTTTTAGTCTATTTTCTGTTCTATTTTTGACCCTTCAGAATATAGAATTTGTCTTTGAGGTATTCATGAAATTTTTAGATCTTGAAGTTCTCTTTCGAACCATCTAAAGAACACCTAAATCTGATATCTCTAGAGAAAGTTATGGCAATTGTAAAACATCTTCTGTATTACTGTTCACGAACATCTTCTATGTTACTGTTCGCAAACATTTTCTGTGTTACTGTTCGCAAACATCTTCTGTGCTACACGACCATCTTCTGAGTTTCTGTTCACAAACATCTTCTATGTTACTGCTCACAGACATCTTCTATGTTACTGTTCACAAACATCTTCTATGTTACTATTCACAAATATCTTCTGGGTTACTGTTCATCTTGTATCTTATGTTCCTATTTTTGACCCCTCAGAAGATATAATTGGTCTTTAAGGTCTTCATGAAAGTTGTAGATCTTGAAGTCCTCTTTTGAACCATCTAAAGAACACCCCAATCCGATATCTGTAGGAAAAGTTATGGCAAATTTCCCACTTCTTTTGTCTTTTTCCATTAGTCAGTTTGTTGTCTGTACCTACCCTTTTGGTCCTTTTTAACCCTCCGAGCAATAAAATCTTTTCGAAAAGGGTTTTGGTGTATGTCTTGGTGGGGGCACGCCACCCTTGTAGGACACGTGTACAAATGTCACTTAGGACGTCGAGCACTTAACCCACGAGGGCGGGGTGTCCTACACTAAGCGCCTAGGTGTTGGACCTCGATCTTTAAGTGAAATTTAGAAATATTAAATGTATGAAATGAGTATTTTTGTATATGTATTATGTTATAGATGAAATTGTGCTTTAAGAA
>JAOTAX010000196.1:15873342-15889562 GCA_025629825.1 Erythroxylum guanchezii | reverse complement strand
GGACAGTAATTTCTACTACCGGTAAACAATCAGTCTGCCACTTGACATTTTTCCTAGTCCGAAAAAGTATCCCGAAATTTCACAAAAATTTTACAAAAATTCACTAAAAATTTTAAAACCTCAAAGACCCTCTCCAATCAATTTTCAAGCACAAAAAGCACATTTATGACCAAATATACCAGGAAATATCATGAATACATGTACAGTCATTTTCATGTGCAAAAATTCACTATTCACTTGTATGTATATCCATGAACATATCAAGGCAAAATTCTAAATGCCCATTAGCCACTCAAAATTACTATTCTAACCTCCCCATTAGTGATGGGATGCTACACAATCTTCCTACAAACTTGGTAGTCAAGCTTAAGAATTGAAACTCTTAAGATTTAAAACGTCCCTCTTTGGAATAACTTTCACAATATCCCCCTTGAATACTGGACAAACCTAGGGTTAGGTTAATTAGCAAGCTACATTGGTCTACCGTTGTGCATGGATGAACACACTGCTAAGAAGAAGCGTATAGGCTATGCTAGGATCTGCACTAATGTGGATCTTTCCAAAGAGCTTCCTAAAAAAATGTTGATCAAGAGACTAAAGGAAGATGACAATCTATAGGTAGACAATATAGTCATTTCTTACCACTAGAAGCTACCCTCCAACACTCAAGGCAAAACTTGGAAACCCGTAGGAAAAAAATTTAAAACTGGAAGCTATCAAGAACTTATAAGGATAGCAAATGAGTCTCAACCTCTAGAATCTATGGAGAATTTGAATCCTTCGATCCTAAATACAAAAATGATAGCCACAAAGGAAAGAACTAATGTATTGCCAATCCTCGAGCCTTCCCCTATATTTGTCAACATTGGGTTCAAAACAATGAGATACAGAAAGAATGTAATGAAGTACATAGTCATATACTCAAGGATCAAAATACAATGCACAATGTAGAAATGGAAATTTCAGGAAAAATCTGATGAAACATATGCAAATCTGCTAGATGCATAATGTAGCCACGAATGTTACTTTAGAAAGATTGAATATCCCTAAAGAAGAGCTGGCAATTGTGAACACCAATATTCCTAACACCTTTGATATCCTTGCAAGCCCCATTGGTACTAAAGGAATCAAAGATGCCGAAGAAAACGTCAAATTCCAAATAGTGGAGAGAAGGAGATCCAAAAAGGGCAAAGGGAAAGATTCCACAAACCAAACTTTTTAAAACAATATCTGTCATCACATAGAATGTTAGAGGAATAAATTATCCCACTAAACTCTCAGATTTAGGGGACTTTGTTTTGCGGGAGAAACCTATCATCATTGACTTGCTTGAAACCAAAATCAGATTAGAAAATTTTGCGAAGTTGGAGATTTTTTATCCCTATTGGAGCTTGCTTACAAACCACAATCACCATGCTCTTGGTAGAATTATTGTCTGCGATAGGAAGGATGAAATCAAGGTAGACTTATTAGACTCCACTGAGCAAGCTATGCATCTTAATCTCTATTTCATGTAAGAGCACTTCAATTTGAACTTATCATTTATATATGCAAGCAATTTTAGATTTTAGAGAAGATGCTTATAGAACAATCTTAAAACTAGCAGCAATAACATCTCCAATCTGTGGCTTATCTGTGGAAACTTCAATTCAGTTTTATACACATCAAAAGCACAAAGACATTGCAATTTAAAGAACTACATAGTTGATTTGAAAAAATATGTGGAGGAATTAGGAGTGACTGATCTTAAATTTATTGGACACACTTTCACCTGGTCCAACAAACAGAAATCTTATTAGTATGTTAGGAAGAAATTAGATTGTGCCCTAGTAAATGACATTTGGCTTAGACACTTTCCCAACAATATTGCTACATTCAAAGATTCTCTCTTATCGAATCACACCCCACTTGTTGTTGATAATTTGTTCCAAAAATTTATAAAACATCATCCTTTCTGATTTAACAATTTCCTAGTGAATGTATTGGGGTTCTCTGAAGCATGTAGAAAAGGGACATAACACTATTGTTAAGGGGCCAAACAATTCAGTTGTGTTTAAAAACTGAAGATCATTAAGCAAGAACTGAAAGTGCTAAATTCCTTACAAGGATCCACAATTTCTGTTATTAAATCTTACAAACTTGAACTTCAAGACATACAATCTAGACTTACTTCAAATCCAACAAATCAAATGCTATTGGACAGAGAAAATTTGCTACTCTCTCAGTTTATGCAAGCCACACACAATCACAGTTCTCTTTTACAACAATGAGCTAGAGTGAGCTGGTTAAAGGATGGGGATAATTGTACTAGCTTCTTTTCAACTCAATTCTTGCAAAGAAGGCTCAATACTTCAGACAAATTAGGAAATCCAAAAGGAAGCAGTCAGATACTTTGAAGACCTACTTTGTATCATTAGTCCCTCTACTGTTTTTTTTTAAAATATCAGGAAACCCTAGCTTAAAAAAATTTGAACTCTAGATTCACATTCTCTTATCAAACCTGTGGATAGCATTGAAATGAAAATGCAGTATTTAGAATGGATGGCTAAAAAACCCTAGGCTCTTATGGTCTTAATAGTTATTTCTTTCAAAAGTTCTAGAACACCATTGGAAATTTTATTACATAGGCAATCCAGGAGTTCTTCTCCAAGGGGATTCTTCTAAAGGGGATCAACAAAACCTATGTCTACTTGATTCCTAAATACTCTAACCCCACATATTTTGGTGAGTTCAGACTTATAACCTGTACACATTTCCTTTACAAAGTTATTTCCACAATTCTAGCAACTAGATTGAAGAAAGCACTAACCACACTAATTAGTGACAATCAAGGTGCCTTATTGAATGATAGACACATAGGGGATAACATCCTCATAGTATAAAAGCTCTTAAAGGGTTACTTTAGATCCAATTCTTCTCCAAAGTGCACAATTAAGATAGACTTCCATAAGACCTTTGACAGTGTGAGTTGGGACTTCCAATAGACAATGTTGAAGGCCCATGGGTTTCCAAACATATTCACTCAATGGTTAAGAGAATGTATATCGTCTACATCCTTATCAGTATTGATCAATAACAATCCCACCAACTTCTTTAAAGAAACAGGAGGTCTCAAATAGGGGGATCCTCTATCCCCTTATCTCTTCATTCTTTGTATGGAGACTCTATACTCAATCATCAAGCATGCATGAAGTGCTTAATAACTCCAATTTCATGCATCATGCAAAATGAAAGAAAATTGGATTAACTAACCATTGTTTTGCAGATGATCTCCTTTTATTTTGTAGGGCAAATATGGACTCTATAAAAAGTTACATGAAACCTCTTGAAATTTTCAAAAGCTTCTTAGGTCTGCAATTTAACCCAACAAGAGTCATTTCCTCCTATCCAAAGGTGCCACTACTTTCGGAACTCTGATCTCTCAAACCACTGGAATTCAGTTTAAAAACACCCTTGTTGTACCTGGGCTTACCTGTTTCTACCAACAAGCTTAACTTTATGGAATGCAACCCACTTTTAGAGAAAATACAAAAAAGAATCAACTCATGGGTTAACAAATTTCTCTCTTATGTTGGGAAGGTATAGCTTATCAAATCAGTGTTAAACTCTCTGCATGTTTATTGAAGCTCCCACATCTTTTCATCAGAAGGCATAATTAAAAAAAAAAAGAAAGGCTGCTAAAAAATTTCTTATGGAGTCATCCAAATGGAGAAAAAGGGGGTCTGCCAAATTCAAATGGGCATAAATATGTCTTCCCAAAGATGAAGGTGGATTAAACATTACTTCAATCAAAACCATAAATCAAACTTTGATTCTCAAAAGGCAATAGTGGATTTTAACATATAAATCTTCACTTTAGATAAAATGGCTTCATTCTTACTTCCTTAAAGATAGAAGCATATAAGGAATTAAGCAATCTGCCTCAGACTCTCACTTTCTCAACCAACTTCTAAAGTTAAAAGACAAGGTACAAAATGGTGTCTCATGCTTAATTGGGAATGGTAACTTAGTATCTCTCTGGTATGACAAGGGTTCAGTTATGGGACAACCCATGCAACATTTCAATAACCTAAACAGTCTACAAACCTCATCCCTCAACACTGGACTCAACTCCATGATTCATAATGGTTCATGGAACTTTCCTTACAACCTAAGGCATCTACAACTTGCTTATTCACCCAACTCACCCTCTCCTAATACATTCTACTAAAATCACCAACTAGTCCATAAACTTACCACCAAAGATCTACTAAGAAGTAAACAACTAAAGGATGGCATAAGATCATATGGAGCAAGGCCTTGACTCTAAGAATATCCTTTATATTGTGGTTAGCAGTCCAAAACATACTCAATATAGCATATAGAATGTCATATCTGCAAGTGGACAAAACATGCCTAATATGTCGAGTCCATGTGGAAACAAGATAACATCTTTTCTTCACATGTCCTTATAATAGCACTATATGGGATCACATAGCTAGGAAATGCTTATGGATATATTTTGGGAGCACTTTCACTGAGATTACACAAAAATTGATCAACTTGTCAACTCACCTAAATATAAAAAGATTTATTCATATTCTATCCTTAGGGTTTTGTGTATATGTATTATGGAAAGAAAGAAACCTCAGACGGTTTACTAATAACAACTCTTCTAAATAGTCTATTATCACAAAAATCTCAAGGAACTCATAGAGCTAATACTACTTAAAAAAACCTAAATCTGGTCTTCAACTTAAGAACCTATCCTCTCCGAATATCTGACTCATTGATATACTGCGGCATGACTGAGTATCTTAGTATATACTTCCCTAATTTTTAGATCTTGCTCCCTACGTATGGTAATCTAAAGAAGTAACGAGCTATATAGAAAAAATAAGTAGAGCTCAACATTTACCTAGTCTATTAACACTTTTACATACCTTGATTTCGAAAGCTTTTCAAGTGTCTCCACCTTCCATAAGTCTCCCTCGAAATCTCAAAGTCTCGAAGTCTCCAAAGAAATCAGCCCTAATTAGGTAAAACCTAAGGACGTGATGATCGAACGAAGATATGTTTTACCCCTCCTACAAAAATGTCACCGTTTGGTTGGATACTCTTCCATTGTTATTATGTTGTCATTTCTTTCTTTTAGTAACATTGAAACACTGTCATTTGGGCAGTTGCTTTAGGAGAGTCCACTCTCCAACTTTTGTACCATTAAACCTTCTTTATCATTAATGAATTTTTTAAAATTCTCAAAAAAATATTTTTATCGCCTTTCTTCTCTTTTTGTTTTCGTTATAAACAGGTCTCATATCTATCGTTCTCTCTTTAGACAGCCAAATTGCAATCTTATTATGGGAAAACCAAAGCATTGTGAGATAAAATACCAAGATTTGATATTTCCTAATCTTCATAATTTTTCAGCTATTCAAAACAAAAGTGTTATAGGCAAGCATTTCGATGTCAAGAAATTCTGCAACTATGCAATGATCTCTAAACCAACCCCACAAGTAAACAATCCTAACTTGAGTTATTCTCCAACACATATAGCTCATATTCTCCGTGCAAACTTAGAGTAATTTATTTACAATCCCAAACTACTTAGGTCCTCAACAAATAAATTAATAGATAAAGAAGTTAAAAAGGGGACAAAAAGAAACACTTCGAGTGAACTTGCAAAAGAGTACGATCAAAGTGAGAGAAAGCTGGGAAGATAATGGCAATGAAGGATTTAGGGATAACTAATTACTTTAAGTTGATGAAATATGAATGCTCCATTTGTCTTCACATACTCTTACACTGCAACCACTTTGCCTCTCAAACCCCATTCCTCCTTTTCTAACCCTAATGCTTCATTTAGAAGCTTTGAAATTTAGTAGTTCATTTTTCCCCAAAATTACTGTAACATAATAATTTGTGGAGAGTGTTTTCTTATTTTAGTTTAGTTTTTTTACTTGAATTTTTAGTTTCCAATTTTAATTTTGGTTTCTTCCAATTTTTATAAATTATTAAGTTATTAAAAAATAATTTATATTTTGTTGTTGCTTTGTCCAAGAAAGCTTTCAACAGAATTGTTACTCTTTACAAAGACAAGGTCACCGTGACCCCACAAAGCCAGCTCTTAAAAGAAGTTGAAAACTGTTGAGCAAATTTGCTTAGTTCCACTTCTCATGCACAATCCTTAGCCTCGTTGATTAAAGAAATCATTTATGACCATTTGTCCCTTTAGAAAATTGAGTTATTATCGATAATTTTTACTGCCATAGAAGTTAAGAACACAATGAAATCCCCAAGTCCTTTCAAAGGTCCAAGATGGTTTCAATGGCCCTTAAATATTGGTCACTAACAAAAAAGACAATTTTGGATATAGTTCTTGAATTTTTTAAGGAGAAGCTTTTAAAGGAGATCAATAAGACCTTCATTGGCCTCATTGCCGAAGGAAATGAGCAAAAGTCAATAAAGGATTTTTGCCCTATTACTTGATGATTTCAATTTATAAAGTTATGTCAAAGTTAATTGCAGATAGAATAAAAGTAGTGCTTCAAGCTGACATTAATCACTCACAAGGAGCATGCATACTAGGCGAGTAAATTAGGGATAACATTATTTTAGTTCAAGAACTTTTCAAACACTATGCCAGGAGAAGCTATAGAAATTGTGCCTTTAAAGTGGATTTTTAGAAACATATGACATAGTGGATTGGTCTTTTATCCTTAATACACTTAAAGCCTATGGATTCCTTGATACTTTTGTTGAGTGGATTGAGCAGTTTCTCACAACAGTCTCTTTTAATGTTTTGGTAAATTGGAAACTTACAAGAATAATCAAGGGCACCAAAGGGCTTAGAAAAAGGGATCGCATCTCCCCTTATCAATTCTCAATGTTGGTGCAAGTATTTATTAAGTTGCTAAGAAGAGTTATGAAAAGGAGCAACAATTTCAAATACCATTCCAGGTAGAAAAAAAACTCAAAATCTTAAGCTTGGAGTTTGATAATGATTTATTTGATTTTTCAAAGGCTAATGATAATCTCATATCTTTAATCAACACTGCTCTAATAAGTTATTGGAGTTGAATGCAAACAAAGCCAAAAGTGGCATATACCTCTCTAAAAGTGCCACCTACTAGGCCCCTATGGTTTTCCTCTCTTATTGGCTTTAAACATGTTTAACTCCTTATAATTTATCTTGGTATGCCAGTTTCATCTACTAAACCTTCATATGCAAATTTCAAAACTTTACTTGACAAAAAAAAATCAAAATCAATATACGGAGCTTTAAAGCCTTATCTTTGGTGGAAGGGCTCAACTGATCAACAAAATACTCATCTCTATCAATGTGTACTAGACATTACACCTAATATCCCCTAAAGAAATAATCAAATCCATAGAGAAGTTACTCAGACAATACTTATGGTTTGAATGCAAGGAGAATGAAACAAAAACAATAGTATACATTACACCTATTATTCCCTAAAGAAACAATCAAATCCATAGAGAAGTTACTCAGAAGATCCTTATGGTTTGGATGCAAGGAGAATGAAACAAAAACAAATTCAAATGGTTAAATATATGTCAGCCACAATCTCAAGGTATCTTAGGGGTTACTTAACTCAACGTTACCAATATGGTGATGCTAACTAAAAGGATTTCGAGATTGTTCCAAGACAAACATACTTGATGGGTAAAATGGGTGTATGCTTATTTCATCAAGAAGCACAACTTCTAGAATTCCAAACCCCCTCTAAATGCATCCTTAATAATGAAGTTTCCAGTCAGGTTAAGGATTAAATAAAGATGCAGTTCTTCAAGGTGATTGGTAATGGAAATGATTCTTTCTTTTTTTCTAATAACTACTTACCATTTGGACCTTTGGAAAAGATTGATTTCCTGTCCCCCCTCTAGGCTTTCTTCCATCAGAATGTATCACTATCACAGGTACTTGTTAATTATAATATTATCATCAATATTAGGATCATAGGTACTTGTTAATCATAATATTATCATCAACATTCTCCCAACATCAGACATAGCGTCATTCCTTTCTAGCTTTGCCCTTAGTTTCGACACTAAAGACAAACTTACCTAAAAAGCTACAACCTCAACAGATTTTACCGATAACACAATTTAAGAAACTATTCAATGTTTCTATACTAAGAGTGCCCTCGTACAAGCTAGTATGGATAAAAAAAATTCACTGCCTAGAGCCAAAAGGTCAATCATAAATTATCGACTAGCTCTATCCTATCTAATCACTTCTGAATGGGATAAAGAAATAAGAGAATATTCTCCAACCAAAGTCAAAGCAATGATAGGATGGTAATTGACAAGATAAGGTGTCATATACATGTATAAAGACAAGCACAAATGTAATCAATCTCTTTTCTCAAATTATCACATCGCTTAATTCACTCTGATCCTTTCATTGGGGCATAGTACAACACTCTTCTATATTTCTAAGTTGGTATGCATTGAGCAATAGGCAGTGGACACATCGTGTAAGTCTTTATTTCAAGTTTTGTATCTTTAATGCCTTTAATGGGTTAATATATTCACATTCTTCAAAAAAAATATTTTTATGTAAAAATAGAAATTAGAAGCTATAATAATGAAACCAAATGGCCGAAAACAAGTTAAAAGCAAATATCCCAACCAAACAACCTATAATGAAGCACAAACAACTGAAAACAAAATCCCCACATTTATTCTATAACATACAATAGACCAAATTTTAGATTTCAATGATTTATAGTTGATTGATTTTTATTTTATTAAAATTAATCATTTAATAATTATAGTAATTATAAATTATATTTTCAATAATTTTAAATTTAAGAAAATTCACGTCAACATTTAGATGCCTCAAATTATTTGGTATCATGGTGGAAGGGTCAAATGGAAATAATACTATTTTATACACATTACAAAATGATATCGGAAATAATGAAAATTTTTAAATTAAATTTTTTATGAGAAGCTAATTAGAGATTTGCATTCTTTTCATAAAACCAAATTTTGTAGCTCGAAGATCCTTTTCTTAAAACAAAGAAAAATAAGGTTAAAGAAAAGTGGAGGAATCTTTCTCATTTTCTTTAACTTCCAAAATTTCACTTTTGAGATTTAAGTTATGAGAGATTAATGCATCCTATAAACAGTTTACATTAATCGATTAACATCCACATTAGGGAGTTCTATCCACTTAAAGCAAGTTATTAAAGATGCGAAAAGCTTGCCCACAAGAGTAGCTAACGACTTTTAATAATACAAAACAAACAAAACAGAAAGAAAATGTGAAAGTTAGGCCACAAAACAGGAGTAGCTACCAGTCAACTTGGTACCTTGACAAAATTTGCAAAAGTAGCAACCTTTAACTCTTTATCTTCCTTCCTCAATTCTCGTCGACCATCTCCTCTATACCCCTAATAACTCCTCTCCGACTAACTGGCTCTCATGGAGGTTTCATGGGAACACAGTGTCACAGACTCTATCAATGCCATTTATCTTCTATTCTCAGCTTACTTAGTCTTTGTGATGCAACTTGGCTTTGCCATGTTGTGAGCTGGTGCTGTAAGGGCCAAAAATGCTATGAACATACTGCTTACTAATGTTGTTGATGCGGTTGTTGGAAGTATTTTTTATTATCTCTTCAGGTTCACTTTTTCATTTGGAGATGGCTCCAATTCCAATCCTTTCATAAGGTTTTTTGCTCTCAAAGGCATCCCCAACAGTACTTACAACTATAGTTACTTTCTTTACCAATGGGCTTTCGCTATAGTTGTTGCTGGAATCACCAGTGGGTCAATTGCAGAGAGAACCCAGTTTAGTGCATACCTTGTATTCTCATTTTTCCTCACTGGTTTTGTGTATCCAATTGTGGCTCATTGGGTTTGGTCATCAAATGGCTGGCTAAGTCCTACTTCAAGCAATTTGTTGTTCGGTTCAGGTGCCATTGACTTTGCTGGTAGCGGCGTTGCTCACCTGGTTGGTGGGGTTGCTGGGTTTTGGGACTCTCTTATTGAAGGTCCTTGGGTGGGGCGATTTGATGCTTTTGGCAAGCCGGTGCCTTTGCGTGGACACAATGCAACCCTGGTAGGACTCGGGACCCTTCTTTGGTTTGGATGGTTTCGATTTAACCTAGGCTCTTACGACAAGATTCTTGTCGCCTATCCAAATACAATCGAGCAGGGAAACTAGACCGGAGTGGGCCAGATTGCAGTAACTACTACTGTAGCCAGATCAACAGTAGGAATCGTAATGTTATTCAGTCGAAGATTGCTAACAGGTCATTGGGATGCACTAGAAATTTACAACAGTGTTCTCAGGGGGTTTGTAGCAATCACTTCGGGATGCTCAGTTGTTGAGCCATGGGCTGCAATTGTATGCGATTTTTGGGCTGCTTGGGTCTTGATTGGGCTCAATATATTGGCCCTAAAGCTGCAGTTCGATGACCCATTAGAGGCAACCCAATTGCATGGCGGATGTGATGCTTGGGGGTTAATATTCACAGGTTTGTTTGCGAAAGAGGAGTTTGTGATTGAAGCCTATAATTCAGGCGTAGGTGTGACAACAGTGAGAAGGTCTTAAGGCGTGTTATTGGATGAAGGGCGGGGTCTTATTGGATCCCAATTGATTGAGGTGTTGGTGATATTCGGGTGGGAGAGTGTGAAAATGGGACCCTTGTTCTATTGTCTTCATAAGCTCAGGATATTGAGAATTTCCATTGAAGAAGAGATTGCAAGGTTGGATATCTCTAGACATGGTGGTTATGCCTACATTGCTCATCCATAAGAGAACCATCCTTGTTTCTACGCAGATTACATGCATGTGTAAGACCAAGATGGGGATGATCACTAATCAGTTCAGTTGGCTCGATTTAACTACTAAGCATTCCTTTCCTATTCCATTGTATTCCTTCACTGCTCTTCTCTTTTTGGCATAATTATTCAAGTACATTTCCCAAACATCAAGAGTTTCACGTTGGGTATTGGAGAATGATTCCAAGCTCTGGTCCTTACGAGTCCATTCAAAGTCAGAAATATCTTCCCAACGATTCATCCCCTCGGTCAGGAACATAAACAAATCTTTCTTAGCCAACCAAACTAAGCCCTCAACAACTCCTCATGTTATTTCTAGCTAAACCCAGAGGCCATTTATAACTAATTCTCAAGATATTTCCCTTAAAACTTTCAATTCTTTAGGCAGTTAGGGCCCTTAAATGCACAGCTGCAAAAAGACAAATCCTGTTTTGCAAGCTGGAGAGAACCAAATATATATGTACTTCTCTTACTTACCTGTACACCAAAGAGGTTCTGGTAATATCAAGCATACAAAGTAAAACTTTAATCATTGCATCAACCCTCACCCTTAAAAGTACAGTTGAAAGGATCTGCCTCGACATTGGTCAAAAATCACAAACAACTATGGCCTTCAAGCTGCATGAATTTCAATGGGGGCACCCGAGCATCTAGCATCATATTGTCAAAAATAAGTACCAGTACTAGTTTGTTGCTGTTTCAAACAAATATAAGTGGATGATAAAGCTGTTTATTAATGGAAGTTCAATGCAAGAATGCCAGGCAATAGGCAATTTGTAAAAATGCAGAAACAGTTTAAGATTAACATAAGAATTCTCAAAATTAAACTTTTGAGTCAGATTCGTAACTAAAATGAAATTTACACTTTAAACATGCTAGTGTTAACAAGAAATATACAATATTTCGTATCATATACAAGCAGCTCCTAAAGTGATGCAACTCACCAAGGCAATGGGGACTTGAGGATGCTAATGGGTCTAATTACAAGGTCACGCTCCAACAAGGTCAAGACACAATTTCAGATTTATACACAAGCTTTTGTTTCACAAGAACTTCAAGAAGTTTTGTTGATCAAGCTTGGGGAAGAGCTTAGGGAAACGCCTAAGTGTGTGTGCACATTGGAGGCATCAAACCAAGAAGGCTAACACTTAGCCAATTTTCACAAGCACAAGTCTAATCAATGGGCTTGGGCTTATTTTACCTTGTAAAAGACGTTTAGACCTCTTTTAGGCTTTGTCATGGGTTGATTTGTGTTAAGTGTACTTGTGCTTCATTAAAAAAGTCATGTGCATGTTTTATTTTTAGGAATCAAGCATGTGGGTCTAGATTAAAAGCCCAATTCACCCCTCTTAAGTTAGCCTACTATTTTTTTGTTTCCTTATCCTGTTTGGACTAGGACTAGTCAATTTTAATTATTTTTAAAGCCCAAGTCAGTGTGGGATTTGTTCTTAGGTAGATTGTTTCAAGAAAGCCTTCGTGATGTTTTGGGTTTTCTTTAGGGTTTTTTTAGGTTATCTTTATTAGGGTTTGTATTGCACAAGGTTATTTAAACCCTTGCTTTATGAATGAATAGCAGATCAGATGTGAATAAACTTTTGAAATCATTCTTCAAGAGAGAATTTGGATTCTTGCTTGTTTTACCTTAAGGATTGATTCAACTTATCAAGTAAGTTATAACTTGTGGCGTTAATTCAATTCCTACAATCTTTATACTCTTTGTTACCAATTCCTTGCTGTTTTGGGGGTGAAGGGTCTTGTTAGATTGATTGAATTTAGGTTTGGGAACAATCATTGAAACGGAGGTGATCTAGACATTGATTCTAGGTTATTGCCGTATCATCTTTGGTATCAGAGCCTAGGTTTTAAATTCAATCTTTATCTTTAAGTTTCTGTTTGTTCTTGATTATTATAGTTAGTTCATCATTCAAATTCAAAAAAAAAAGAAAAAAGAAACAGAAAGAGAAAAAGAAGGAAAAAAAAGAAGAAGAAAATCAAGATTGTGAATCTTTGTGTGTTTGAGTTGATTTGCTTGCAAGATTCATCAAGATTGCTAATTCTTGCCTCAAAATTCATCTTTATAATTCAAGATTCATCAAGAACGAATCTGATCATTCAAGAATTCTTTAATTTTGTTTCTTTATAATTTAAGATTCATCAAGGATGAATCTGATCATTCAAGATTCTTTAATTTCGTTTTTTTTATTATTCAAGATTCATCAAGAACGAATCTGATCCTTCAAGAATTCTTTAATTTTGTTTCTTTATTATTCCAGATTCTTCAAGAACACATCCTTCATTCAAGAAATTCATCAAAACTTGCTTTCTTGCATTAAGAAACACTTTCTTGTTTCAAGATTTACTTTCTTGCCCTCAAAACATGCGTCTTTAATATAATTGCTTATCTTTCAATTCTTGAGTTATTGGGGCAGATTTGAATGTTCTTGTCAATTTGGGTTTAGGATTGAGTTTAATTCCTAGTTGTGTCTTTTCTTGCACTCTTTGGTTGCTTTTTATTGTTTGCTGTCCTTTTTGTTTCCATCACACTTGAATTGAGTAATCTTGCTTCATATTACTCAGTTGGCACCAAAAATCACTCACGTACGTTTTCTCCATCTAATATGTGTTTATTTTCATCTTGCTTGCTTCCTTTACAATAAATTGCATCTAGTTTTGTGTATTCTTCCTTTCTCTAGGTATTCTTGGTTTTCTTTTGAATTAAGTTTGTTGGACCCCACTTGATTCCGGAGCCCAACCTTTTGTGAAATCAAGATACGCAACATGTTGGATCCCACTTGATTACGGAATCCAACTCTTGCTCTGATACCACAACTGTTGGATCCCACTTGATTCCGAAATCCAACTCTTATGAAAACATGAACGCATGCATATTACCTTGAGGGTTATTGCATTGAACCCTCATTAGCCATTATCCATTCAGCTTCATCCTTATAACATTCCAAAAATTTCCTCACAATTTGGTTAATGACGTGCCCACACAAATCAGTCACCATGCTCAAACTCATTTCTCCTATTTCAGAACAGAATTTAGAAATCTTCAAACTAGAATTTCATTTTGACTTCTTCAAAGAAATTGTAGCTCTAAGTCTCTAGTTTGCTTTGAAGCAAGAACCATCTTAATCGGAGCTCTATAGATCAAGATATGTTTAAAAAGCTAAAGGGTGGTCATACCCCAATCATGCTCTCCTAACTGACCCCTCAATTTCTCTCCATCAAACTTTCTCAAATCAACTCCAAAAGATACCAATTTTTATGGAGAGATAGAAACATGTGTTAGAAATCTATTGCTTTAAGAATCACTTCATTTAGAGGTCGGATGAGGAAGTTATGATCAAAAGAATCCAACATGTTTAAGTCCCCAATCATATTGTACCTGTCTTGGAGCAATTACCATACCTTTCACCACAAATCTTGGATTGATTCCATTCTTAGACAATTCGAAAGAGGACTTCGAGATCTACAACTTTTATAAAGACCACAAAGCGAGATTCTGCCTCTAAAAGGGGCAAAAATTAAGATTTACTGAAGCTGTCCCGTGAATGTCTGTTTAACGGACATCCATGTAACGGACATTGTCGGGCCTAGGGGCACTTTTTCACTCGAGAAGGTCTGTTTAATGGACATAAAGTCCGTTTAACGGACATGGGGGATGCTAGGGGTCATTTTTGACTCGAGAAGATCCGTTTAACGGACCTAAAGTTCGTCTAACGGACATAGGGGTTCCCCAAACCCCTCCAAAGCCTCTCTAATGCTTCCTACATCCAATCTAACATCATATACACTCATAATCTTCCCAAATTATGATATTAAGAAGATGAAATTAGATCCAAAGTGGCTGTTTGATTAAAGTGACAAGAGTTATGATCGACCATAAGAATGTGCTAGTGGAATTGAGATCAGAATTTCATGATGATTATACTTCTATAATTTTGAATTTGATTTCGAATATACAAATGTGAGATTTAATAAAGGATAATTGAAAGATGAGATGAATGATAGAAACATATACAGAAGTTCAAAAAGTTGAGCTGACTTGTATTGGTCCATATAAAGTTGTTAAGAATTAGACCATTGACTTGTGAGTTAATACTACTATCAAAGATGCCACAGATCCATAATGTGTTATATGTGAGTATGCTCAGAAATATCAATATGATCTGGTATTGGTGTTATCTACACAGGATGTGGAAAATTGTGAGTAATCTGAGATATATATATATATATATATATAGAGGAATTAGTTAAGAAAGTGAATGACTAAATAAGTGACTGAAAGACCGAGTGAGTCTATTGACTATGGTCATTTGGAAGAAATTATTTGAGTGAATAAGTTAATCAGGAGACTAAGGAAAACATAAAACAGTTTTACCTCCACATATTTGATCACTCAGGCAAGAATTTCGAGGACGAAAGTCTTTAAGGGGGAGAATTGTTAGGCCCCGAACTTTGCTTGAAAGTTAGAACTATTAAATGAGAAATTATTAGCGATTATTCATGTGTAAAGAAAAGAAGAATTCTTGAATTTGAAATGAAGTATAAAAGATAGTTTAGGTGCAAGATGGGTTGTATGTGAAATGTTGGAAGTTAAAAGTTGGAAATTGTAATTGAAACATGTTCATTGAGTATGCTTCGGTGTTTTAGCCATAACTATTTCTCTAGTTATCCAAATGAGATGATTTTTTATTTGGAGTAAACTAGGGATACAGGGCTACAAATTGTCTAATGAAATTGAGTTTTAATTGAGTCTCTAAGAAAATCAATTTTTGGATGGAAGTTGAGCACAGAATATTTTTTCAGCATAAGAACAGTCCGAAAGTGTTTGGTGTATAACTTTCAGACTACTGAATCAAATTGAATGATTTTGATGTCATTAGAAAATTAAGACAATAAGGAACATTTTTCTGGAAGGAAGTCCTATCAAATTCCTTCAATTACATGATCAGAAAAAGGTCTTGATTTTTTTGAAGGAGTTAAGCATGATTTAACTCATTTTGAGGTCTTACTAGATTAATTATTTTATTTGGATTTAATTATGTTGATGTTAGTAGGATTTTTAAAATATGGATTAGTTGAACTAAGTAGCAAGAGTGCATATGTATGAGAGCTTTTTTGGAAGAGCACTTAAGCATTTAAGTTACAAGGCATATATGTAAGGGTAAATTGGACATTGTTCACTCATTAATGGCAAAATTGTAATAAGAAGAGTTGTTTGGCTTTTAAGAAAGAAGCAAGAACGAAAATTGGGAGAGAAGAAACCAAGGGAAGAGAGAAGAAGGAGAGAGTTCGGTGGAGAAGAGAGGAAAGAAAGAACAAAAAAGCTAGGTTTCAACATTTCTTGGTTTTCAAGAGGGATTTTCAAGTTTACTCAAGAAGGAAAAAGGAAGAGGAGGATGAGAGCTTCCATTC
>JAOTAX010000196.1:15855699-15873242 GCA_025629825.1 Erythroxylum guanchezii | reverse complement strand
CAACAAAATTGGGACTAAAATCAGATGAAAAGGGAAAAACAAAAATAAAAAGAGCAGAAGTAGGGGAAGGAGAAAAAGAAATTGGCAAGTTAACAAGGTAAAAGGCATACCTGATAAAGGGTTGGAGTTAGAACGCAGCAGAAAAAGAAGAAGAAGAAGCAATCCCACAGGGTTAGGGAGATGGTCTCAACCTTGAGCCTCCTCAAGCAAAACAATGAAAGGCGATCACAAAGAGGATGTGCGACAGAGACAAAGCAGATGCACGAACAGGAGGTGCGCCATAGATGAAGCAGATGGAAGAAGGAGAGGCGACAGAGACGAGGTGCGGCAGAGTGCTTGAGGGGTGTAGGTATCGTCACAAAAACAGGGTTGTTTTGTCATTTCTCACTCTTGTCCGACGGACAGAATGGTTGTGTACCTCATTTTTGAAACGGACAGAAATTTCTGTCCTTATCCTCTGAGGACAGGACAATATTCGTTGCGGACAATAACCAAACATTACAAAGGACAGAACTTTACTGTCCTTGTCCACTGTCCTCACCCCTAAGGACAGTAACCAAACGCAGGGTTAAGGAATCTTTTGGATAGAAAAATGACTCAGAGGTTTGTCAACTGACACCAGAAGTGCTATAACATTTATTTTGTAGTTTTGTTAAAACCTATAAAAGGTTTTGTGAATATTTGTATGATGGAAACAATGTAAGAATTGTGAAGGAATGCAATCAATGGTTTTAAAATTTAGTGACTTTTGAGTAAGTTTGATGATGTCATGTGTAAGTTGGATTTGGTTTTACTCCAACATACCATTATCATAGGGTATGTTCCTGAAAGTTTGGGTATGTACCCTATAGTAGTGGGATGTTGCATTTATGGTATCAGAGCATAGTTTGGCATCTTTAGGGGCATAAGATGATCAATAGTAAGAGATTCAGTCAATGATCACACTTTTGTTGTTATAAGTCACCTTTCATAGGAGATCAAATTGGTGAGTCAGCTGACATGCAGTCGGTAGGAGCCAATTAGGAGTCTCCTGTAAATGAGAGAATCGAGCACATACGTATTCTATGCATCGAAAGATGATATAGGAAGCAATATATGATATATGAATATTTGTTAGTCAAAGTCCCCACGACTGTGGACAGACGCAAAAGAAGACTATTGGAATTCTATTCCTAACGAAGACTCAAGCATAAGGTGTAGAATATGCTACTGAGAATATGCATTTTGTTTAATGTAAAGTATCCGACTATGTAATTGGATTCTTGAATTTGAGGCAACACTTTTACTAATGTAAACAAAATTTAGGCCCATATTATATTTTATGCAAATATGTTCAGGGGATACAAATTTGATTCTTACTTGTTTGGATTCTTGCTTGTTTTACATTAAGGATTGATTTAACTTATTAAGTAAGTTCTAACTTGTGGCATTAATTCAATTCCTACAATCTTTATACTTTTTGTTACCAATTCCTTGTTATTTTTGCGAATGAAGGGTCTTGTTAGATTGATTGAATTTAGGTTTGGAAACAATCATTGAAACAAAGGTAATTTAGATATTAATTCTAGGTTGTTGCCGTATCATAAAGCCAGTGGATTAATCCTCACCTAGCAAGGATATGAGCATAGGGAACAATTGCATGGTCTGGAACATTATTACGCAACTTATCAATGTAAATGAACAGCCTCATGCAGTTCTCCTTCGAAATTATGGACAAATCAACAACATCAGACTTCTCTGTGAATATCCAAAGATCGCCAGAATTGACCCTCTTAGGACTATCCCTACAAAAGGGGCAAGATTGAGACCGCCCACGCCTGCCATGACAAGAACAGCAGAACATCATATCACATAGGCAAAAATGTCAATAAGAAAATCAAGGAAGCATAAAATGGGAAGTCAGTAAAAGCAGCCTTCTAGCCATTGTCATTTTACAAATTTATAAGAATCGTATTCAGTTGAGGATTTACACTTTCCAAGGTGGAGGATAGTCAGAAAAACTTGCAGGCAGCATAAAAATGAAAGAGATTATTAAACAGAGGAAAGATACTCTTGCTCACTAAAAGTGATTGAAATGTGCATTTTTTTTTAGATGCCAAAAGTTGAACTAGTTGGCATTATCAAAAGAAATAAGAAGAGGGTATAGAAAATTTTATCCAATTACATTATCTTTGATAATCATGCAACAAGATGGAGGATACCCGTAGGCTTGTTTTTCTATATCTATCCTTCCTCATTTGATGATCCTGGTAGTTTCGGAGTAATTTAAGTCCTCCGACAAGGACCAGAGAAGCATGAAAAAATCAAGAACACAAGTGATGGAAGTAACACTAAAAGATAAGAAAATGTGTCCCTACTCTATCCCAGTTAAGAAACCCATTTAAGTATCTTCAACTGTTGGCACAAAGAAGGTAGAAACCTTACCAATCTCGAAAGCACTTTAAGCACAAAGAATGGTTGCAATTAGGTAAAACAACTTTGCTGTTGATCTCCATGCAAATTCCACACTCTTCTTCTCTTTCGACATCAATCTTTGAGAGTTTACCCCTATACAAATCATCTTTTCTTCTGTACATGAGAGTACACTGCTCTTTCTGTTTCTTATCTTCCAAATCCGATAATTCCTCTTTGTAGTTACAGCAGAGAAGGAAATATTACAGCTGTTCATGGACGGGGGACTTGTTAAAAGATTTATGTCTATAAATACTTTTTTCTCCAAAAATATGTTGTTAAGGCCTACTACAACTAAGAAATTAAGAAAGGAAATTAAGCAACAAAAGCTACAGATTCAGGCATAGAATCTCAGGACTTGCATACCATAAAATTCTCGAATGCTGGCTCTCTTCTCATAAGCAGAAGTAGTAGTCTTGCCGTCCGAGTAGGTCAGCATCAATACCAATTTTCATATCCCATCCCCAACATTATCATTACAATTTTGAAATTGGAGGAGTACAGAATAATCTTAACAAATTAGTTAATGAATCAACCCGAACTGAACTGTGAAATTTTGAATGGGAGCAGAAAGACAAGGCAAGCAAAACAAAATAATAACAGACTAAAGCAAGAACTACGTCTACAACCAAGTGAAATCAGGAAGTAGCCTCTAGAGATACGCACCAGACAAACTAAATTTCTGAGCAAACCAAGGGCACCAGCAAGATGACAATCGGTCCACTGAACCAGAACAAGGAAAAATTGTGCCGCTGGAGTGTAGAACAGTCTCATCTGAAGTCGGGCACCATCACTTCCCCTTGGAAAATCTAAGGAGAGATTTGCCTTCTTTTCGTAAAACCAAATTTTATAGCTCGAAGATCCTTTTCTTAAAACAAAGAAAAATCTTTAACTTCCAAAATTTCACTTTTGAGATTTAAGTTATGAGAGATTAACGCATCCTATAAATAGTTTACATTAATCGATTAACATCCACATTAGGGAGTTCTATCCAGTTAAAGCTAGTTATTGAAGATGCGAAAAGCTTGGCCACAGGAGTAGCTAACGACTTTTAATAATACAAAACAAACAAAACATAAAAAAGATGTGAAAGCTAGGCCGCAAAACAAGAGTAGCTACCAGTCAACTTGGTACCTTGACAAAATTTGCAAAGGAGCGACCTTTAACTCTTTATCTTCCTTCCTCAATTCTCATCAACCATCTCCTCTATACCCCTAATAACTCCTCTCCAACTAACAGGCTCTCATGGAGGTTTCATGGGAACAAAGTGTCACAGACTCTATCAATGCCATTTATCTTCTATTCTCAGCTTACTTAGTCTTTGTGATGCAACTTGGCTTTGCCATGTTGTGCGCTGGCTCTGTGAGGGCCAAAAATGCTATGAACATAATGCTCACTAATGTCGTTGATGCGGTTGTTGGAAGTATTTCTTATTATCTCTTCGGGTTCGCTTTTGCATTTGGAGATGGCTCCAATGCCAATCCTTTCATCGGTACTGGGTTTTTTGCTCTCAAAGGCATCCCCGACAGTACTTACGACTATAGTTACTTTCTTTATCAATGGGCTTTCGCTATAGCTGTTGCTGGAATCACCAGTGGGTCAATTGCAGAGAGAACCCAGTTTAGTGCATACCTTGTATTCTCTTTTTTTCTCACCGGTTTTGTGTATCCAATTGTGGCTCATTGGGTTTGGTCATCAAGTGGCTGGCTAAGTCCTACTTCAAGCAATTTGTTGTTCGGTTCAGGTGCCATTGACTTTGCTGGTAGTGGCGTTGTTCACTTAGTTGGTGGGGTTGCTGGGCTTTGGGGCTCTCTTATTGAAGGTCCTCGGGTGGGGCGGTTTGATGCTTTTGGCAAGCCGGTGCCTTTGCGTGGACACAATGCAACCCTAGTAGTACTCGGGACCTTTCTTCTTTGGTTTGGATGGTTTGGATTTAACCCAGGCTCCTACGACAAGATTCTTGTTGCCTATCCACATACAACCGATCAGGGAAATTGGACCGGAGTGGGCCGGACTGCAGTAACTACTACTTTAGCTGGTTCAACAGCAGGAATTGTAATGTTATTCAGCCGGAGATTGCTAGCAGGTCATTGGGATGCACTAGACGTTTGCAATGGTGTTCTTGGGGGGTTTGTAGCAATCACTTCAGGCTGCTCAGTTGTTGAGCCATGGGCTGCAATTGTATGCGGCTTTTGGGCTGCTTGGGTCTTGATTGGGCTCAATATATTGGCCCTAAAGCTGCAGTTCGACGACCCGTTAGAGGCAACCCAGTTGCATGGCGGATGTGGTGCTTGGGGGTTAATATTCACAGGTTTGTTTGCGAAAGAGGAGTTTGTGATTGAAGCCTATAATTCAGGCGTGGGTGTGACAACAGTGAGAAGGCCTTATGGCCTGTTATTGGGTGGAGGGTGGGGTCTTATTGGATCCCAATTGATTGAGGTATTGGTGATATTCGGGTGGGTGAGTGTGACAATGGGACCCCTGTTCTATTGTCTTCACAAGCTCAGGATATTGAGAATTTCCATTGAAGAAGAGATTGCAGGGTTGGATATCTCTAGACATGGTGGTTATGCCTACGTTGCTCATCCAGAAGAGAACCATCCTCGTTTCTACGCAGATTACATGCGTGTGCAAGACCAAGATGGCGATGGTCACTAATCAGTTCAGTTGGCTCGATTCAACTACTTATCATTCCTGTATTCCTTCACTGCCCTTTTCTTTTCTTTTTTGAATAATTATTCAAGTACATTTCCCAAACATCAAGAGTTTCACGTTGGGTACTGGGGAATGATTCCAAGCTCTGGTCCTTACGAGTCCATTTAAAGTCACAAATACGATTCATTCCCTCGGTCAGGAAGAGAAACAAATCTCTCCTAGCCAACCAAACTATGCCCTCAACAACTCATGTTATTTCTAGCTAAACCCAGAGGCCACTTATAACCCATTCTCAAGTCATTTCCCTTAAAACTTTAAATTCTTTAGGTAGTTAGGGCCTTAAATGCACAGCTGCAAAAAGAAAAATCAAGCTGGAGAGAACCAAATATATATGTACTTCTCTTACTTGCATGTACACCAAAGAGTTTCTGGTAATATCAACTCATACGAAGTAAAACTTTAATCATTGCATCAACCCTCACCCTTAAAAGTACAGTTGAAAGGATCTGCCTCTACATTGGTCAAAAATCACAAACAACTATGGCCTTCAAGCAGCATGAATTTCATTGGGGGCACCCGAGCATCTGGCATCACATTGTCAAAAATAAGTATCAGTACTAGTTTGTTGCTGTTTCAAACAAATATAAGTGGATGATAAAGCTGTTTGTTAATGGAAGTTCAATGCAAGAATGCCAGGCAATAGGCAATTTGTAAAAATACAGAAACAGGTTAAGATTAACATAACAATTCTCAAAATTAATCTTTTGAGTCAGATCCGTAACTAAAATGAAATTTACACTTTAAACATGCTAGTGTTAACAAGAAATATATAACATTTCGTATCATATACAAGCAGCTCCTAAAGCCAGTGGATTAATCCTCACCTAGCATGGGGATGATCATAGGGAACAATTGCATGGTCTGGAACATTACTAGGCAACTTATCAATGTAAATGAACAGCCTCATGCAGTTCTCCTTCGAAATTATGGACAAATCAACAACATCAGACTTCTCTGTGAATATCCAAAGATCGCCAGAATTGACCCTCTTAAGACTATCTCTACAAAAGGGGCAAGATTGAGACCGGCCACGCCTGCCATGAACAAGAACAGCAGAACATCATATCACATCCAAAGGCAAAAATGTCAATAAGAAAATCAAGGAATCATAAAATGGGTAGTCAGTAAAGGCAGTCTTCTAGCCATTGCCATTTTGCAAATTTCTAAGAATCATATCAGTTGAGGATTTACACTTTCCAAGGTGGAGGATAGTTAGAAAAAACTTGCAGGTAGGATAAAAATGAAAGAGATTATTAAACAGAGGAAAATATACTCTTGGTCACTAAAAGTGATTGAAATGTGCAATTTTTTTTAGATGCCAAAAGTTGAACTAGTTGGCACTATCAAAAGAAATAAGAAGAGGGTATAGAATATTTTATCCAATTACATTATCTTTTATAATCATGCAACAAGATGGAGGATACCCGTAGGCTTGTTTTCCTATATCTATCCTTCCTCATTTGATGATCTTGGTAGTTTCGGAGTAATTTAAGTCCCCCGACAAAGACTTGAGAAGCATGAAAAAATCAAGAACACAAGTGATGGAAGTAACACCAAAAGATAAGAAAATGTGTCCCTACTCTATCCCAGTTAAGAAACCCATTTAAGTATCTTCAACTGATGGCACAAAGAAGGTAGAAACCTTACCAATCTCGAAAGCACTTTAAACACAAAGAATGGTTGCAATTAGGTAAAACAACTTTGCTGTTGATCTCCATGCAAATTCCACACTCTTCTTCTCTTTCGACATCAATCCTTGAGAGTTTACCCCTATACAAATCATCTTTTCTTCTGTACATGAGAGTACATTGCTCTTTCTGTTTCTTATCTTCCAAATCTGTTATTCCTCTTTGTAGTTGCAGCAGAGAAGGAAATATTACAGCTGTTCAAGGACAGGGGACTTGTTAAAAGATTTGTGTCTATAAATACTTTTTTCTCCAAAAATATGTTGTTAAGGCCTACTACAACCAAGATATTAAGAAAGGAAATTAGGCAACAAAAGCTACAGATTCAGGCAGAGAATCTCAGGACTTACATACCATAAAATTCTCGAATGCTGGCCCTCTTCTCATAAGCAGAAGTAGTAGTCTTGCCGTCCGAGTAGGTCTGCATCAATACCAATTTTCATATCCCATCCCCAGCATTATTATTACAATTTTGAAATTGATGGAGTGCAGAATAATCTTAACAAATTAGTTAATGAATCAACACAGACTGAACTGTGAAATTTTGAATGGGAACAGAAAGACATGGCAAGCAAAACAAAATAATAACAGACTAAAGCAAGAACTACAACCAAGTGAAATCAGGAAGTAGCCTCGAGAGATGCGCACCAGACAAACTAAAATTCTAAGCAACCCAAGGGCACCAGCAAGACGACAATCGGTCCACTGCACAAGAAAAAGGAAAAATTGTGCCGCTGGAGTGTAGAACAGTCTCATCTGAAGTCGGGCACCATCACTTCCCCTTGGAAAATCTAAGGCACTGCATTCAAGGGAGGGCAGGGAAAAAAAAAAAGAAGCAAAACAGGATTAAGATACACCCACCAACTACCATGTTATTCTGATAATACACTCATTGCAACTAAATGATTGCGGACTAGAAAGTGACCGTAGAAGACGTCAGAAATATATGTGAAAAATTGGAATCTATTATTCCCACAAAAATACCCTAAAGGCGCGGAGTTGGAGTAGCATAAATGTCTACGCATTACCAGAACCTCACCAATGAATAACACGAAAACTAAAAGAAAAAGACAGCTTTTCTCATGCTTTTATGAAAAATAAACGTGAAGATGCGTTGCAACTTAATGAATTTCTCCTCTTGTGTGAACAAGTCACTCTCTTGATGCATCCAAGAGCAGAAAAGCACAAACAAATAGAATGCACATAACCGAGAAGGAAAAGTATAAGAATAAGAAGATTCAAGCTGTCGCATCAGTTTACAAATTCGCATCATATGTTAAGACTAACCCCTCTTGTATTCTTCCTCTAAGCCATAACCAAGAAAACTCTGACCATAGTACACCATAACACTAAATCTTCTACTCTGTTTCCAAAAACAGCAATTTAAATGAAGGGATATTTATGGGTGCAGGATAAAATACTATAATCGGTCACCGATAACTAAAGAACCAGCTAGAACATTCGAAAGCATGGTACTTTTAAGACCGATAAAAACTCCAAAACGATCATCAACAACATAGCTGTAAAAATTTGCTAACAACAAAACACAAAATGGGTACCGGGTTTTCACCAATAGATCAAACAAAGAGAAAGCCCAAAAGATTTTAATGACAGAGATATACAGACAAGTGGTATATTACAGAGTATTGGCATGCTGGATATCAGCTTCGAGAGCTTTTAGAGAGTCCTTGAAAGACAACTTTCCCATGAGCGGGTTTTTCCCATCAAACACACAAACTCCGCAAACACGAATACGACTATGAACCCCTAAAACAAAATTTCTCTTCGCCGGAGATCAGTTCGACAGTGATGACGTTTTCGTAATTCTCGTCGCTGACGTGTTGAAGTCAGAGATAAAGACAACACTTCTCTCACTAACTCACTGTCAGTCGATCTATATAAACAAAGCAATTTAAAATATGAATTTACGAAGTTACCCCTAATCTAGCAAGGCACCATAGTCTATATGCTTGTGTACGCACAGTTGTATATTTTCTTAATTATGACGGTGATCGATGAGGGGTATTTGGGTAAAGGAATGAATAGGTTTGTGGATAAGAGCGCTATCGAGATGATGATTTGGCAGCGTGGCAGTAAAGGTTGACTTGGCCAAAAGCAAAATCCCGGGGGCGCCGCCGTATCGTTCCATTTACAGGAACCGGGTTGGTATCAGTATTACAATTGATTTTGGAAATTTGTTAATAATTATAAATGATTAAAAATTAAACATAACTTTTAATAAATAACACTAGTCTTTATTCTTTACTTTTCTTTCATAACGTTTGTTGGCTTGTATTCATCCCAAAATATAATGACCTTAAGATCTTAATGTATAGAAATATAAAAATTAATTATATATCAATAGATATTAATAGTTAATAAATATTTTATTTCATTTACATTTTTATTTATTTTTAAGAAACAGCGATTAAATGTTTATATTTTATATTTTATTTTTAAAGTATTGATAATTATAAAATTTTGGGTTTTTAATTTATGGAGATGTCGATAATCTAGGAAAGGACCCACTTGCTAACTTATCGGATAAGGGTAGGGGAGGTGTGAGTGTGAGTGTCAATCTCAATCTATCATCACAAAAGCATTACCATGTCCTCCCCACTAAACTTGTTAAGAGTGCATATTTTAATCTAGATATTTGTTTTCATACCCTTTTGTTCCGTCAAACTAATTCTTGAAAGCTTCGACTTATTGGCCGTCCATGTTAATATCGCTTTTCCAGAGTAAATCTCAAGTGGTAACATTTTCTATATTTATAAATTACTTTTTTATTAACATTCTTTAACAATCTATAAATAACGGTTATCTTGATATATTAATTAATATTATCTCCTTTGTTTTGAATATATTTTGATGCTTAAATAGAAAAATTAATATTTATTTTATGTTAGGAGATGAAAAATAAAGATTGCATTAAATTAGGATATTATTAATAATAATCACGAATTTTAGATAAAGTGAAAAGATGACTGTAACAAATAAAGAGAGATAAAGACTAGATTTACTTGAAGACTTGAAGTTTAAATAGATAAATATCTTTACAAGATAAGTTAAGATTAAGTGTAAAGTAGAAAAACACTATAAAAGGGACGTTATGCACCTCTCAAGAATCAATGAATCATACTCTACTTACTTTTCTCTCAATAATTCGCCTTTCTTCTATTTTTAGTGTTTAAACTAAAAATGTTGTGATTCAAGAAGATTTGAGACTCTAGTTGTAACCTTGTAAGGTTTTGTCCTTCATTTTATTTATGTTTTAATTCAAGTATTTCGTGTTTTGAGTTCTTATATTTCATGAATGATTAATATTGATTGATTTGATAAATTAATTTAATATTTATTATTCTATCGCTATCAATGAATTCAATGATCTATAATTGTCATGAAATTGGTACAAATAGCAAATAAGTTATTATAAATTTACATATTTAACTTAGTTTTCTTTACAAGTAACAAATAAGTTATTATAAATTTGCATATTTAACTTATGATAAACAAGAAAACTAAGTTAAATACTTCAATTATCTCGATTATTTAATTTAGGATTTTTTTCACTAAACTTATTGCTATCATTTATTTGATATAGAATATTATCACACTCGGCTAATGGATGGTAAGTTTTGGTTTGAATGGTAGGTTTGAATCAATTAATTTAGAAAATTTTTAGCATTATTATGACTAGCCTAATATGTTATAGACTAACTACTTGAATTGTAACAAATATTCTTTTTAAAACAATAATCAAAGTTACAATTAAATGAGATATTTATCTTGAATCAAAGTTTAGTAATCTTGAATTTCTTCAATTTATATCCAGTTAATTTAATTTTATTTCTTATTAATTTTAGTTAATTAGTTACTTAATCGAAAATACCCATTTTATTTTATTAATTGAAGTTAAGAAACTGCTGCTTAATTCTCTTGGGATTCGAGATAGTTCCACAACTATTACAAAAAGTTGAAGAATCGGAATTATTTTGAGGGCTTCAACAACCTGATCAAGCATGCAATATTATACATCTCTAAAACAAAATTAATGCAAATATGATGAAGTTTGATCTATCTTAAACACAGGTAAGATAGTTTATTTTTTAAAAGATATAATTTAAACAATGATTGAGCTAGACGAAACCCACGAATATCTACAAATGATATTTTTTTCATATAAAAGCACTTAATTGCTTAATCTATTCAATTCTACTTCTTAGCTTTTCATCCGTGATCCCTTCCCATTCAACTCTTCTTTTTACATTTGCTTTTGACTAAGAAATTGGCTTTTACACATTATTTTGTCTAATTGTATTGGGTTAGGAAGTCAATAAGAAGTAAGCCAAAACTATAGATTAAGAACCAAATGATTGAATATTATATCAGAATTGACTTGGGATAAGGACATACACTCCCTTACACAAACTCATATTAATAAAGAAATAGGTGTCGAGTGATTTTAAATCCCGGGGATTCACATCTAAATTATATGATTAAAGAAGAACATATTAACTATAAGTAAAGGTTGTTTGAAATTAATCCCAATGCATCCAAATTAATTTTTAAATTTATTAAATTGATGATTATTTTCTTTTCTGTAATAAAAATAGATAGAGATGATTATAATTAAAAAATTAAAATTTGCAATTAAACTTTTTTTTCATGAAATAGAGGATAAATTTGATTAACTTATGTTTTCTATGATTTTTTTTTACTAAATAATATATTAAATATGAATTTATAAGTGAAATCAAAATAGATCACGTCAAAAACCTCAATACGAAAGAATCCGAGATCCTTCAATTCCTTATCTATTACAATTTTCCATATTCTTTTAAGATCACTACAACAAATAGAACAATGAGTCTTATTTCAAAAACACTAACTTCTGGCAACTATGCATTACTAGAGAAGGTTTAAACTCAAAAGTAGCATTTTCAACAAAGTTTGGGAAAGTGATACATAAAAACCTTTGAGTTAAATATAGAGCAGCTAACTTTTTTAAAGTTCTTGGATTGACTATGACTTCTTTTAAGTTCAATTCTTTGTTGTATTACATGAGTTGTTTTGGTTTTACCATGTAACCTCTGCAATATTCTTTTGATCTCTGAATCAAATTGTAGAGATTCTTTATGTAGAAATCTTGATACTATCATATACTAAAACTAACAAACGTGTAAAGATTAAGAAACAACTAAAATAAATGATTGTAAACAAATATATATACAAACCATCAATTGAAATTAAAAGTAAAAACTCAAACACTACATTATTCAGTAACGGTTCTAAAATTGTTGATGCGTGTTAATTGCACTACAAAATAGTCCTACCTTTGCACAACTAATTTTATAGCAATAGTTAATAGGGATAGTATCCATAAAGAGTAGAGATCATACTTCTTCACGTTAAAATAGGAATTGTCAATCTTGCGGTAAAATTTTCGTGTAAAAGATAGATGTGCTTATAAAAAATCAACAGGTATATACAATACGGGTCTGCATATATATATATATATATATACACACACACATACGTGTGTTTGTATGTGTGTATGTATATATGTAATATAAAAAAATTACAGTTTGTTATTTTAACTTTTCCAAACGTCTCTGAAGACAATGCGAATTGGGTACATGCGGTTGAAGCGCTCAATAATGCTGAGGTTGGCCAGAATCTGTGGTTGGGCATATTAAAGCCCTTCTTCGTCGGAATTGGAAAAGCATGCAAGCTTTTTCGTGCCCTCATTCTCAGGAGAGCAAAAATATCATGCTGTTCTTTACCTTTCAATAGGGACATGGTTAACATTATTCCTGGATTCACCACTCACCACCAAGATCAGTTTTTGGATTTTCCAAGTACTGGTCATTATGGAGTAGTTACGTTTAGATAACTTTACTGTAGCATAAATATATGAAACATATAGAACGATAGTTGATTACGTTTTCATGGTTTCAAAAATACATACAATGAGATCCTAAAGCAAAGAGATTGGGTCAAATTTGCTTAATTTCAAAAAGAAGGTTGAGCCATCAACTTTTCCACTTGTCCTTGTTCACTTTCCGATAAAATAATTAGAGAATTAGCTCCTTGCAATTACTAGAGTTTTGATCTTCGACGAAGCTCAGAAGTGAGCACTAACTGTTATACAATACAATGAAAGAATCCTACATCGAAAAAGTAAAGATTGAAGATTCAGTTGTTAATGGGGGTGATATGGCTGATGGTGAAGGTGATTTTGATCCCAGTGCCCCTCCTCCATTTAAAATTGGTGATATCAGAGCTGCCATTCCTAAACATTGCTGGGTTAAGGACCCGTGGAGGTCACTCAGCTATGTCTTCAGGGATGTTCTTTTCATATTTTTGTTGGCAGCGGCTGCAGTTTATTTTAATCACTGGGCTTTTTGGCTACTCTATTGGGTTCTTCAGGGGACCATGTTTTGGGCAATCTTTGTTCTCGGCCATGATTGGTAATTGCAACTTAACTTATCTTTTCTCATGGTCTTTAACATTTTGCTTGCCATTAATTCCAGAAGATACAATCTTGGTTTTGCATTCTGCAGTGGACATGGAAGCTTTTCAGACAATCCCATGCTCAATAATATAGTAGGACATATCCTGCATTCTTTAATTCTTGTACCTTACCATGGATGGTGAGCTTTAACTTTTAGCTCTGCCCTTTGACCCTGTTGATGAATTTGTCTTTGAATTGTTTTTGATACTAAATAGTTTAAACATGAAAATGTGCATGAGTTTGCAGGAGAATCAGCCACAGGACTCACCATCAGAATCATGGAAATGTTGAGAATGATGAATCTTGGGTTCCCGTAAGAATTCATAGCTTCTGTCCCCTTGCTCCAAATGAACAGTTCATAACCCATGTACTGGATTCGTTGCTCTATTTCTTTTGATTTTTTGTCTACCTGTTTTTCTTTTTCAGATACCCGAGAAGACCTACAAGAGTTTAGGCTCAAAGACCTGGATTTTGAGATTCTCTCTGCCACTCCCAATGTTTGCATATCCTATATATTTGGTAAGCCTATGCAAACTGGATTACTATTTTTTGATAGCAAACGTAGACGCCATAGAGAAACTAAACGTTTTTCCACGCTCCTCTTTTTGCATGTAATAACTATAAAATGAGTTGAATTTCAGTGGAAAAGAAGTCCGGGAAAAAGTGGTTCACACTTTAGTCCCTACAGTAACCTGTTTGCCCCAAACGAAAGGAAAGCTGTGTTAACTTCAACAGCCTGTTGGACTGTAATGCTTCTTCAACTTGTTTACTCATCCTTTCTTCTTGGTGCTGCCCAAGTAATTAAACTATATGCTCTGCCATACTTGGTGCGTTTAACTGCGTTCTTTATATCTCAACTACTACCCTTCTATTATAACAATTTCTTCATGTAATTGTCAACTGTGGTTAATTAACATGGCAGGGTTTTGTGATGTGGATTGATATAGTCACGTACTTGCACCACCATGGCTATGAGCAGAAACTTCCCTGGTATCGCGGCAAGGTACTCCTATTAAGTAATTACAGAAATGTATGTGTTTTAAGAATTTTAACGTCATAAAAAGCATGCAACGGACAGGAATGGAGTTATCTGAGAGGCGGGTTGACAACAGTAGATAGAGATTACGGATGGATAAACAACATCCACCATGATATTGGCACTCATGTTATACATCACCTCTTCCCTCAAATCCCACACTACCATTTGGTAGAAGCAGTAAGATATTCCATCAGTAGTAATGTGTGTGAGTGTATTTTATATATGGAACATTCAGATTACTAACTGCAGTGAGTTTCTGATGTTCTATTTCATGGCAGACAAAGGCAGCTAAGCCAGTCCTTGGGAAGTATTACCGTGAACCCAAGAAATCAGGGCCATTCCCATTTCACTTATTAAGCAATCTATTGAATAGCTTCAGAGAAGATCACTATGTGAGCGACACTGGAGATATTGTCTACTATCAGACTGATCATAGGATGAATAAATTACCTACAGCTTTCTGAGGTAAGTTGGAAGAATAGACCTTTTTTTTCTAGCAATACTTGATTGATTTTTTTTTTTTAATCTAACCGGTCTAGATTGCTTTAGTGTTCCAAGACGATTGGAGTAGAGACCAGTGGACGCCAACAGATGCAGGATATTTGTTCAAGCATGCAAACACAAAGTTTTGATGATCGCTGATCTTATACATATTTGCTTTTTCCTTTTCACTTCTTAACAAAAGTACAAGAAACCCTATGTGTATTGCAAATAAGTAGAAAGAATCAGATGCCCTTTCACTGTAGATATGTAATTGTGTTTTGACTAAAACAAATGAGTATATAAGAAAGAGGGAATTTTTTTTAAAGAATTAATTCTATTAATCTTTCTTAGGTAAAAAATATATATTTACTTATAATGTTTTCAGTTAGAAGCCAATGTTTTAGAGTTTAATATTAAACATTTGCATAACTTTGAAAATAATTAATTATTGAATGGACAAAATTTTTTACCGTCCATTATATTATATTAACGTGATATAAAATTATTATTTTTATTAGATTTTTATGTGAAACTCACATAACTTAAATTAATTTTGATATGATTATCTTTAATTATGATTAATTTTTAATAACCCTAATTAAAAAAGTCAACATACCCGGTTTACAAGTCGCTATGCTTGGCGGAGATTTACGGAGAGTCATTGATGCCAGCTTCAACCTGTTATTTTTACAAATAAGCTATTTCCGTTATTTGAACTCGGGACCTTCTAGTCACAAATTAGACATAATAGAGCTGATTTAATTTAAATAATTTAACTTTACATTTATTAAAATATTTTTTGATTAATTGTAAAGTAAGTAGATAATTTCTTCCCCACTTCTAAGTTCATTATCGATGAAGGCTTCAAAGCTGATTAAATTACGAGGAGTGTCTTCACCCTTGAAACTTAGAACATCTTCGTCTAAATCCTAAAATGAAAGCCTCAAAACAAAATCTTGGATTTATCTGGAGAAATTTTCGCAAAAAGTGAAAGGGAGAGTCTCTATGACATTTCGAGTCAGTTTCACTTTAGTCTCACCTCTCTTTTTTTTTTTTGCTACAAAAACAAATAGTTGTTATAAAATTGGAGCCTTTTTTAGGAATTTATGAGATGGCAAGAGAAATGTTAAAAACAAAAAGGAAACATAGAGATTTTAGGATTTAGACCAAGAAGAGGATTTCCAAATTGATTTTCAAGTAAAGGACAAATCGATGTGATAATTTACAGTAATTAGACTTTTTTTTAGTTTAATTAGAGTAAAAACATATTTAATAGATTTATTAAATTTTAAATAGAATTATAAATTAAATTAAAATTTATTTGAATTTAATCAAACATGTGGGCACCATTTCAGTAAGCGATACAATGTGACACATATGTCTAATAACAAATAATAGATGTATACCACGGTAACATTGTCGTGGCATATAACACATAAAGACTTAACTTCATGCAAGTTCGATCATTCAAAGTTTATTTTAAACATTTTGCACATGTTAAAATCTATTTTGAACTCTTCAAAATGTTAGGCTCTAATTTGAATCTTAATAAAAATGTTACGTTAAGGTTAATTGATTAGATCTTGAGAGAGAGTAATCAATATATTAAAAAATCTAGGATTAAACACAATTGAATTAAAAAGAGTATTGGAAACAAAATAGGGAAAGAATAGTTCCTAAGTTATTCAATCTTGATTAAACCCTTAATTCCATTGGCAGTTCATTGTTATTTGATTATTTGATTATTTGTTTTAATTTATGCTATTTAAATTTAATTCAAATCAATTTTGTGCTACCTTACACAAATTTATATTCAAATTGTTAGCTATTGCATAATTCTTGTGAGAATGATAACCTCTTATACTACAAAATATGATCCGTATACTTATGAGTTTTAAGAATTTTATTATTAGATATAAAACTTGCTCAACAACACAATCTGTTAACATTCAAGGAAGAGATATAGGGGATAACATTTAGCTAGTTCTGGAATTCTTCAAGAACTATAGAAGGAAAAAAATCTCGTAAATGTTGTGTTATTAAGATTGAGTTCAAGTAAGCTTATGATTTAATAAGTTGATCCTTTCTTATCTATTCATTACAGGCATTTGGCCTTCCTTTAAAATATATTAGATGGATGCAACAATGTCTTCGTACATTGTCTCACAAAATTTTGATAAATTGCTCTCCAACTAAGGTAATCATGTGACACCCTAATATTCCTTGGGAGGATACGGGATGCCACACAGACAGTATAACATACATGCATACAGAATCGAGACAAAACCAAAACATACGAAACAGTCATTAACATTTCGCGGAAGCATAGCATCCAAAAATAAACATTTCCAAACATACGAAACATAACATAATTTCATAAACTAGCCTGAATCAAGGTTATTACAAACCTTCAGATAAATCCAAAATCATATACATCAAAGACAAGCCAAAAACAAACTCTAAATTACAATTCTAACAAAACAAGACTTAGACTTCATTGGCCATTGCGGTTGACTCATCTCAGTCCTTATGTCCTTCTCTTTGAACCTATACGGGGCAAATCTACTGTACTAAGGATATAGCTTAGTGAGTAATAACTAATCTATGCATAAATTGACAATTAATTATACACAATCATGATATATCAGAAGCA
>JAOTAX010000196.1:15808253-15832731 GCA_025629825.1 Erythroxylum guanchezii | reverse complement strand
GTTTAAATATCCTTGACTAAGTCCTAAACCTAATAGGAATGGGTTTGCAAGCCCATTGAACATAATCTGATCCAAGTGTTAAAATAACCCAAATAAACAAAGTATATGCTACCAACTAAAAGAATAGCCCATCAATCAGTCCTTGGGCCTGAAATAAAAGATAATAAATAACAAGCCCAAATCTTCTTGTCTTTAAACTCCAAGTGTATCCGGTCCAAGGATTTGAGTTAAATGGATTAGTTTGGGCTCAATTCTATGAAACTCTCCTCCAATAGGCTTGGAGTCACCATCTTCTCAAGATCCTTACTCCTGCTCACATCATCTTGACATCTGCACTAGTAATTCAACCTCCAAATTGAAGCCTTCCCTTTGAGATCATGTGTGATGCAAGTGATTATGCAATGGGGTTGTTTCTAGGACAAAGAGTGGGCAAAGCTTAACATGCCATCTACTACACTTTAAAAATTTTGAGTCTAGCCCAACTAAATTATTCCATAACTAAAACAAAGCTTTTATCTGTTGTGTTTGGAAAATTTTCAGTTGTACTTTTTGGGCAATAAAGTCATTGTTTACTCTGATCATGCAGCTTTAAAGTACTTGGTCACCAATAAGGAAGCAAAGTCAAGTTTAATCAAATGGATTCTAAAAGGAAGGAAAGTTAAGGTTAATCAAATGCATTCTCATCCTTCATGAGTTTTTTTAAAAAGGTAAAAGAATTCATTAAGCCATAAAAGGCAATTTATGTCTTTATAAAGCTTGATCAAGCAAAAGAAGTACAATGCTAATACAAACAACCTTAGGGAAAAGCTAGGAAGTTAGAGATTCCATTGTCTTCTTGAGAAAGAGCTCAAGCATTCTTCAAATGATGGGCTACTATGTTTTCCTGATCCAACAACGAAGCTTGGGAATTAAGACGTACTTATCTATTATAACCTTGTTAAACAATCTCTGGTTTCTTTCTCTCCAAATGACATTCCTTCAAGAGTTTGATTTGGGATAAAAGATATGAGGGCAGAAAACGTGGTTGATGATCACCTTAGTTACTTGATGATAAAAGAAGATGATATTCCTTTGATAAAAACATTCTAGATGAATAGTTATTTTCTACCTATTTGACACCTCCATGGTATGCATATATCATGAATTTTTTATTTACTAACAAATTACCTAAATGATTGTCAAAAGCTCAAAGGAACAAATTAAAGAGTAAAGCTAAGTACTATACGTGGGATGACCCCTTTCTATGGAGGCATTGTGCAATAAGACGCCTTCTATCTTGAACTTTTGTCATTCGTATGCTTATGAAGGGAACTTGGGGGTAAAAAGACTGCCTGTAACATTTTGGAGACTAGTTTTCACTAGCCTTACTTGTTTAAGGATACATATAACTTTTGTAAGTTATACGATAGGTGCCAACGATTAGGTAACTTGCCCCGTAGAAATTAAATGCCACAAACCTTTATTTTTTGTGAAATTTTTTATGTTTGGGCATTGATTTCATGGGATCATTTCCTACATCTTTTAGATTTCATTATATCTTACTTATAGTTAATTATGTCTCAACTGGGTTGAAGCTAAAGCCTAAAAAACTAATGATGCTAAAGTTGTTACATTTTTTGTCAAGTCTAATTTCCTTTCTAGGTTTATACCAAGAGCCATCATAAGTGATAAGGGAACACACTTTTTGCAATATAATGATGGAAACTTTGCTTACAAAAATACTATATCATGCATAAGGTTTCCACCTCCAACCATCCCCAAACTAGTGGCTAAGATAAGGTATCCAACAAAGAAATCAAGTTGATCTGGGACAAAACAATTCAACCTAATAGGAAGGAATGGAGCTTCAGGTTGGAAGATGCACTAGGGCATATAGGACAGCCAATAAAACCTCAATTGGTATATCCCCATATTGATTGTTGTTTCGGAGATCATGTCATATTCTTGTGGAGCTACAACACAAGGCATATTGGGATATCAAGAGTTGTAACACAAACCATGATGAGACGAGACTCTATAGAAAGCTACCATTACAAAAGCTTAAAGAGATGCAGAACCACTCTTATGAGAATGCAAGGATAAATAAGGAAAAGACTATAAAATATCAAACAAGAATACATTAAATATGAGGTAAAATTATGATCAATTATGTATCCATTAGTAGCCTTATGGTATATCTTCATACTTTTAAGGAACTTTTAGGTATGGTTATTAATAAAAACAAAAGTCATGTGATCATTTTTGTTAGTGCACATCATCTAGATTAGTGCCTTTCATCCATCTTTGGACTTTAAGTTAAACATCCCCTTTTCACATATATTAGTTTACCCATATTCATCAATACAAAATTTATCTCCCTTTGATTAAGAAGATTCAAAGAAGACTTAATAATTGGTGTAATAAAGTATTATTTTATGAGGAAGGTTACAATTTATCAAATTTGTTCTAAACTCTCTCCGCATATATTGGTCTTTACACTTTTTCCTAGGGGTCAGACTAAAAAATAAAGAATTTATTAAGAAGGTTCCTATAGGCTTGGGTTCTTAATGGAAAATAATGATAAAGTTAATTGGAAGAAAGTTTGTAAACCAATGAAAGAAGGGGGACTAGGAATCACCCAATCAATTTGAGCAATATGCTTTATAGGAAGGAAACCATAGAAGCTACTAGAGAATAAGGGCTCAATTTATATTAGGTAGATTCATAATTATTTTTTATTAGGGAAAAGTTTATAGGAGGTCAACAACAAATCCTTTCTCTCTTGGTTTTTATTTTAATTATTGAAACATAGAGGGATTTTGTCCAAGAGCATCAAGAGTAATATGGGAAATAATGAATTGGTTTCTTTTTTACTTTGATAACTGGAACAATGTTGGACCTTTACACAACTCTCAAGTAATGCCTACAATCTTGAATAGTTTCACAAGTTATTTTAAGGAGAAAGTATGAACCAATTCCAACCATTAAGAAAATGTTCCCACTAAGCTCAAACATATATTAACAAGATATGATCTTAACTTTAAGAGCGAGGAATCTTATATTTTTCTTGGAATTTTTTTAGAAATTAAAAAAAATTCTTATAAAGTATTCCTTAAAGGTAGGGGAGAAAATCTGGCTTGGTGTAAAGCTGTTTGGAATAAGAATCCCTTACCTAAGGCTTCTTTTCTTATATGGTTGGTTGCTAGGAATAGAGTAGTCACTGTAGATAGTTTAAGCTTTCACAACCTCACTAGTAATTTTTACCTATGTAAAAGAGCCATGGAACACTAATATGCCTCTTCTTTAATTGTAAATGCTCCTATGATATTTGGACATATGTGTCATCTTAATAACCCCATTCTTAACTACTTGGAGTTCCTTATATGGTTGCATTTGAATAGAAACATTTCCAAAGGGAATATGGTGAATTTTATGATAGCTTTTGGCTTATACCCTTACAAAATTAGGAAGGAAAGCAATGTAAGAGATCCAAGGAAAAAAATTCAAATTAAACTCGCTCAATAGATCAGGGAATAGCTTATATTAAACAAGGAAGTTAAAAGGTGTAATGGTATGGTTGCTTCCTCGTATAGATTGGATTTGACTTTGGATTAAATGATACTCAGGTTTTATGATTCCATTTCTTATTTTAAGAAAGCAATAGGAGGATTATGCTTGAATAATATGAATGTTTGGTGAGAAATTGTTTAGGTTGGTGTGTATAAGTGTTCTTATAGTCTAAAGAATGGTGTCTGGTATATGTACGATAGTCATATGTCACACTTTAAAGAATATATTAGGAGTATGCCTTTATGCTTATTGAATGACTGGTGAGGTTTCAATGTTTGATGTACATCTTCTTAGTTGCCTTTTTGTATAAAAACTTTGTAATGTTTCCTTAATGAGTTATTTCAATGGTATTCTTTACTTTTTCCAAAAAAAAAAAGATCTTTGACAATTAAATATTATTGGGTGGAATTCATTATAAGGCGTAAGAGTATATCATTTATTTTGTTAAAAACACACCCAATCTCATTGTAAAGTTAATCATGTGTATAATCATTAAAGAAATGGTAATATAGAATGTTAACCTCTATTTTGAAAGGAGTGTTGTGAGATAAGTGAAGAAAATTATTATTAAATATTTTTTGAAGTGAAAAGGATTAATTTAAGAGATATGAATATAGTTGCTTATCTTTCTAATGATATCACAAGATAATAAATCTGTCAACATAATATTTGTTTATTACTTAAACGTAATATTTATATTGTCAATAATGATTCTCAATAAGTTTTAATGTACTTTGTTTTATTAAAAATATATGTAGGAGAGAATGTGTCAAAATATTAAGGCATATAAAGGTTGGAATGACTAATACAGTCGTCTATTAAATTATATTATGTAGTCTTCTGATAACTATAAATTAGAGAATGATGATTATGTAATATAATATAAATAAGTATAAAACAAATAGAAGAAAGGAGAAAACAGAGATGCACAACAAGCGCTTAGCAGAATGTGTATAAGAAGAAAAACAAGAAATGAGCTGCTGTCTATATTTTATTGAACTGCAATTTTACGATTACAAAGACTGAAGATTTATAGCAAAACTGAATAACAAACTGTCCTTAGAAAACTCCCACTACTCACTAAATAGTCTACCTACAGATAATCACAAAGATTTAAAAGGATAATTATTTGACTTTGTCTAATCCTAAAAAGTAGGAACAGAAAGCTAACAACTACAAACCAGTAAAGACTAACTGAAATTTGACAGCAGTAAATAAGTAAGATGCACTAATTTTTAACACTCCCCCTTAGTGCATGCTTATGAAATTCAACTCCAAGAGCACTTCTGAAGTTCTCAAACTTAGGCTTTCCCAAAGCCTTTGTAAATATGTCTGCTACTTGATTCTTTGTTGAAATACCTTCCAGCTTTATCTCTTGATTCAAGACTTTTTCCCTAATAAAGTGATGATGGGCTTCGATATGCTTTCTTCATCCATGAAAGACTGGATTTGTAGCAAGCTTGATGGAAATTTCATTGTCACAGAATATGGTTACTGCATAATCAACCTTGTGAAAAATATCTTCCATCAAACACTTCAGCCAACCGCACTCTTGCGCAACTATAGTTGCTGCCACATACTCTGCTTCAGTACTTGACAAAGCAACTGAAGATTGTTTCTTGCTACACCATGAAATTGCAGTTGAACTAGTGTTAAAATAGTAACTTGAAGTGGAACGACGATCATTTGCATCTCCTGACCAATCTACATCTGTAAATCCACCATTTTTATACATAAGACCGTAATCTATAGATCCTTTAATGTAACGTAGAATCCGTTTAGCAGCATCTAAATGAGGAACTCTTGGACTCTGCATAAATTGAGAAACAACACCAACAGAAAAAGTGATTTCTGGCCTTGTTATAGTTAAATAAATTAAACTACCAACAAGTTGTCGAAAACTCGTAGCATCATTTAACAGCGTCCCTTCATCTTTCTTCAACTTCAAATGAGGTTCCATAGGAGTAGCCATTGTTTTTGAATCTTCCATGCCAAAACACTTCAGTAAGGATTTAGCATATCCCCTTTGTGACCCAAAATATCCCTGATATGTTTTATCAACTTCCAAGCCAAGAAAACATCCAACTTCACCTAGATTCTTCATTTCAAATCTATCAGTCAAGTTATTTGTTAACAGGGAAATTTCAGCATCATTATCCCCCGTAACTATCATATCATTGACATACAAAAGAACCATTATTGAATCTGACTTTACAAATAGGCTGTAATCTGAATTTGAAACTTTAAATCCACAAAAGGTGAGATATTGAGAAACTTTACCATACCAAGCATGTGACTCTGGTTTTAAGCCGTACAACACCTTTTTCAATCGACAAACATGGTTAGGAAATTGCTTGGAGATAAAGCCTTCAGGCTGCTCCATAAACACTTCACGATCTAATTCCCCGTAAAGAAATGCATTCTTTACATCAAGATGCCATAATTTCCAGCCCCTACATGCTGCAAGTGAAAAAATTGATTTCACTGTAACCATTTTTGCTACTGGACTGAAAGTTTCTTCATAATCTAATCCATAGCTTTGAGAAAAACCACGAGCAACTAGGCGAGCTTTGTGTCGATCAACTGAACCATCTGGCTTTTTCTTTAATCGATAAACCCATTTACAAGTGACTGGCTTACAATTTTCTGGTTTGGGCACAAACTCCCATGTCTCATTTTTGCTCAAGGCTTTAATTTCTTCTTACATGGCCACTTCCCAATTTGGACAACCTTTCGCTTCTTCATAACACTCAGGTTCGTCTCCAACTATTGCTCCAAGAAAGCATGAGGTAACTGAACATTGATTTGTTTGCACTTCGTAGTTTTTAAGATAACCCGACTGTTTTTTCTCTCTTGTTGATCTTCTCGTAACCTGATTATCAACTTTTGCATTTGCATTATCTAACTCAGGAGTCAAAGACTCACCTTCCTCTCCATGTTCAGCATCATCATCACTAAACAGATGCATATCAGTTTGTGGAATCAAATTCTGGTTATCTTGATCACCAACAAGTTTGAAGTTCTTGATAGAATACATAGATGAGACTTCATCGAACACCACATCTCTTGAAATCACAAACTTCCTTATCTCTGAATCCATACATATCCAACCTTTCCTGTACAAATCATAGCCAACAAAAATACATTTCTTTGCTTTCGGGTCAAGCTTTGTTCGATTTGTTTTAGAGATATGAACATAACAAATAGAACCAAATACCCGAAAATAATTCACATTTGGCTTTTCTTTATATAGAACCTCAAATGGGGATTTTTTTTTACCTAGCTAAGGAGGTAAACGATTGATCACATGACAAGCACACCGAATAGCTTCTGCCCAAAGCTCTCGAGGAAGTTCTTTATTGTGCAGCCATGATAGACTAATTGTACTAAGATGTGCTATTTTCCTTTCAGCAACTCCATTTTGCTAAGGGATATTAGGACATGTTATCTACCTTTGGATTTCATTTTTATCACAAAACATAAAAAAATTCAGAGGACATGAATTCGCCACCGTTGTCACTCCTTAAGCACTTCAACTTCGACTCAAACTCCTTCTCTACAGCATCTTTGAACTCAATAAACTTGGAGAAAGCTTCATTCTTTTCTTTTAAAAAATAAACCCAGGTGTACCTAGAATAGTCATCAACAAACACCATGACATATCGATAGCCGTTGTAACTTGGAGTCTTTATTGGTCCCATCAAATCAGTATAAACCAACTCCAACACAGTTGATCTTCGATTTGTTGAGTTCTTGAAAGGAAGACGAAGTGATTTGTCAAACTAACACCCTTGACAGATTATTGTTTCTTGAACGTTGCTTAGAGTTGGAATGCCATCTAGTAGCTTCTTTGAAGAGATTTTCTCCAGTAATTTATACCCCACATGGCCAAGACGAGCATGCCATATTGCTATATTTTCGGATTGACTAGTCCTTTTTACATAGGCCTCTCCTACTGACATAACAAACATAAAACCTTTCTTTTGACCAGCACAAACAACATCAACAGTTAAAATTTTCAGATTATCAAGAACCTGCACATTATTTGGGCCAAACAGAACATACTTCTTAGAATCTGTAATTTGAGAGTCAGAAATTAAATTTTTCTTCAAACCTGGTACGTGATAAACATCATTTAATTTGACAACACCAGTTTTTGTATCCTCAATACCAATCTTCACAATACCCTTATTCATTACTGGATGAGTTGAATTATTGGTTGTAACAATAACTTGATCATCGTCGTGTCGTCGTAACTCTGATAGCAATGAATCATTTCCAATCACATGATGAGAGCAACCAAAATCAATGATCCACTCCTTATTATAGTTTACATAGTTGAAAGAGATTGAATTGGTGTTAATTTTGAGCCTTCAACTGCTTCAATGGTGAAACACTGCTCCCATTTGAGTTGATCATCTTTACATCTTCATAAGTTGCATTGACTTTTGAGAGTTTAACACGGCAATTCTTTTGAATATGACCGAACTTTCCACATCAATGGCACTTGATAGAATAATTCTTTTGTGAGGTGCTGCCAGCACTTTTCTTTGTATTTCCATCTCTACTGTTATTTTCAGTTGTCTTCTTTTCACTGGACTTTCCTTTAGAGGAAAAAACAACATCAGATTCAGAGTTATGACTTCTGGCTATTTGTTTTGCCAAGGCTTCCTGATTAGAGAGCAAATTTTCCAGCTCCTCTATTGATAGTTGAACTGCCCACCCCTGAATAGAGGTAATGAAAGGTGTATATTCCTTCTTCAGACCACGAATGAGAAATCACCTTAGTCGTGCTTCACTGACCTTCTCATCAACATCTAACTCTGTAATCTCAGCACAAATATTTTTAATTCGTAAAAAATATTCACTAATTGACATACCTCCCTGTGCTGTCATTGCTAACTCAATTTCTAATAATTGCAACCTAGACGTATTCTTCTTCATAAATAGCTTTTCAAGTGTCTCCTAGACTTGTTTTGGATAGGTAACATCACAAACATGATCAATGAACTCCTTGCTAATTGAAGTCCTCAACGCAAAGAGAGCTTTACCACACTTGATCTTCCACTTTCTTCGTGACTCGGTATTCTCAGGAACGTCAACTGGAATCTCTGAATCATCACCGACAACAAGTTCCCACAAGTCTTGACCTTGAAGAAAAGCTTCCATAGACATTCTCCAATACTTGTAGTTTGTACCCACAAGTTTCTCGACGCCATATTGCTTACTAGAGCTGCTTCCTCCATTCACCGATTCCATTATTTCAGAATGGAAACCTCAAACCTTCAACCTTCTCCAACAAGACAAACTTGATAGACAAGAAGAGTAAATAAGGAAAGAGAACTCAACCTGGCTCTGATACCATAAAACAAATAGAAGAAAGGAAAAAACAGAGATGCATAACAAGTGCTTAGCAGAATATGTATAAGAAGAAAAACAAGAAATGAGTTGTTGTCTATATTTTATTGAACTGCAATTTTACGATTACAAAGACTGAAGATTTATAGCAAAACCGAATAACAAACTATCCTTAGAAAACTCCCACTACTCACTAAATAGTCTACCTACAGATAATCACAAAGATTTAAAAGGATAATTATTTGATTTTATCTAATCTTAAAAAGTAGGAACAACAAGCTAATAACTACAGTAAAGACTAACTGAAATTTGACAGCAGTAAATAAGTAAGATGCACTAATTTTTAACAAAGTATATTCAAATTATAAAGCTCTAAAGCTTCTTTTAAAAACTTCTAAGTTTTATATTAAAAGATTTAATTACTGTTATTTTATAATATAAATTTTATATGGCAACCACAAAGTAATATTGTTGATTATGTATAATAGCTATAAACAAAAAGAATAAGATTCAAGTGATAGCTTTTATTATAAAAGGATAAGATTTGTAAGTGAGGATGAAAGTAGCCAAAATTAGTTTTGTATATGTTCATAATTCTAATATAACGAAATAAAGTGGGTCTTTCTTTTTTTCAATGACCATTTGAGTTGGAAAGCTTTGTCGGTATTTTATTGTTATTATTTTTTATATAAAAGAAAATAAAACCATTTTAAAGATGATTAAATTTAAAATGTCTTATACAAAGTCTCATTTCAATGGTAAATAAAACAATAATTTTATTTTATAAGTTATTGACTCAATGCTTTTATCTTGCAAAATATGTACAATTTTAAAATTATTGATTGGTTTGTGTTTGAAATTAAGGGATAAAAATATGAAATAGTAAAAAATAAAAATGATGATGATGAATAATTAAAACATGTGCAAAGTTTGATTTTAGTTGTTTAAATAAATTAATTAAATATATAAAAAAACAAAAGTGAGATAAATGGGCTGAGATAAGATTAAAATAGTGGAGGGAGTTTGATTGAAGAGAAAAGAAGACAAGAATAGAGATAAATGTGTTATGACCTTCCATTCATCAAAAGCTCAACACGATAGATAAAATTGAAAGGAACCATTCTCATAACTGAGCCTGCAGGTTAGACAATCGAGGAGACGAGACCCTAAACCATCTACTTTTTAATTGCTGCTTCGTTCAGTAATTCTAATATATATGTAATTGAAGATAGTCAAATAGTCCAGTAAGGTAACTTACAATAGCAAAGAAGATGTCATCATGAGAATACTTGAGACTGAAACTAAAGACTTGCAAGTGTTTAATTAAAGCACACTCTTATGAATAAGGCAAATTATAACTCCATTAGGTGGGACTTATTCTTGTTTTAGACCTTAATTTCCCTCCTTAGTTTTGGTTTTTTGTTACTCTAGTTTAATATTGTATTAGCATATTTTGGCTATTAATTCTCACCCTCAAAGGTGTCTTAATACTATTGTTTCTTTCATCTTTTGAAAACACAAAATAAAGGAACCATTGAATATGAATTGTTTTTGGATAAACCCATACGATTTTTTAATGTATATTGATATCAAAAATATGATTTTATTAAAATCATAACTAAATTAATATAAACAAATAAATTAGGGTAAAAGATATGTACCTCCCTCCCTTGTGATTTAAGAAACTTTAGAAAATTTTCCCTATCTTTAAAATTCTTCGAAAAAACTCATTTTAGTTAATGACGAAACAAACACAGTATAATTATCAAATGTAATTAATATGAATACAACTTAACTCTTAAATCTGATTAAACTAAGAAGATTTGAATAAATTATTAGTATGAGTTAGATTTGGATTGAGTTTAAAAGTTACGTGTAAACAACATTTGTGTGTTATTTTTCAACCAAAGTCTAAGAGAGGAGATTTTTCTGAAAAAATAAAAGGAATTTTCAAAAATTTTAAAAACTAGGAACCAATAAATTATTAAAAAACCATGAATGATATGATAGTTAAATAAGATATTATAATTAGATATATTTTTTTGTGGTAAATAATTAGATATTTTTATGATAACAGAGAACAGACAATACCAAACAAGTGATTATATTTCCCAAATTTGACATTTTTGTACACAAAAACAAATAAAGAAGTAAATTATGAAATAAACAAAAACAACTAATGAGAATAACTTATAATTGCTAATTGTACAACACAAGAAGGTAAAGAAAACTGGGAATAAGTTTGGAAAAGGATCAGTGATTTGGCTAAAGTTTAGAATGGCATCGTAAATACTGTGCATTTGCGTGTGTTTTTAGTGATGTATGAAGTCTTCGAAAATTCCATCCACAGAAACCACCTTTTTTCAATCATCGTAGCCTCCTCAATTGACTCTGGATAGTAACTTCCAGTAGGCTTTGTTCAATAGATTTGCTGGACCACACGAAAAAAAAGACGGGAAGAGATACTCATAAAAAAACCAAAGACACAAAGCTTGTCAGTCATGCTTCCTCCGTTAAGGTTGTTGATGATTTAAGGTTTCTTTTGCTTGCCACAACGGGATATTTTCGATTCACGATCACACGGCAAAATCCGTTTGTTGAAGATGATATATCGGTTTCACCAATAAAACACAATCTATCTGAACACCGTGCTTCTCTCTTATTTTCCTTTCAATCTTTCATTGTAATTAGATTCATAAATATGTTAGACAATGATCCTAAATTTATTTGGAATTAAATAAATTTAAATTTTTTAATTTATCATTAATTATCTAATTAAATAATTTATATTTATATATTAACATTTAATAATATATTATGATCATCTAAATATTAGGCCTATCAAAGTAATTTTTACTAAAGTTTTTGTACATGATTTTTTCTTACAATTCAATCATGTCTCCATATGATATTCTAATTAGATATAAAACATAAAGTTAATGTGAACAATATTTGCCTCCCATCATATTAGTTCTTCTCATTAGTATTTAGCTTTATTAATGACATTTAAGAATTATTTTCAAATTGTTATTTCACCCTGGCTAAGAATTTCTTAAATTAATATTAGTCAAGAACAACAAAATATTTTTCCTAATTATTTTAGTTTGATGCAACCTATATTGATTACTGAACTACCCCAATATAATTCATATTGTATTTAATGAATACCAACCGAACGACCTTTGACTACAATATATCATAATTAGTATCAAAATATAACAATGCTTAGTTGGATATATCCAACATCATACTCTAGATGTTCAATTGTATTTTAATATAATTGAATATAAGTAGATGATTAGAATTGATCATGATAGCCATCCTTTGTTTAAGCCATAAATGCTTCCAACTGTATTCCTTGAACTCTTCGGCCTTATCAAATATTTTGGTTTTTCTCATCCTCCAAATATAGTGCAACAACATACCAAAATTAGTTTTGAAGATCCTTTGATCTTCTCTATTAGCCCATCTCAGTTTGTTACCTAAAGCCAATCTATTTATCTAGCTAGGACCCTTGTCTTGCAATTTAAAGATATTGATAAAAGCACTCCATAGTTATTTGGTTTGAGAACGTTCGGAGAATATATGATCTAAAGTTTTAGCTTCTCTAGAGCAAAGAGAGCAATTTATATCCAGAATTTGGAACTTGATAGGATCCCCAATTCTCAATTTATGTAGTGCAGCAAACCATGAGTTGAAAGAGTGAATTGGAGCAATACCTAATCCCCATATCAATTTGTATAATGAAAACTTGACCATAGGTCTTAGCAACAATTCTTTACACGATTGAGTTGTAAATTTGTGAGACTTGTGGAGCTCTGATTTGATTTCGTCTTAAGGCCATTGTTCAACAACAGAACTGACTCCTTTACACATATAAAATGGCTAATGCCAGCTACTGTTCCAGATTAAAGCTTAGACTTTAGTATCTCCTAGGATAAATTCTCTTAAAGCTGTAAAGAGGTTAGTATTACATAAAGGCCCTAAGAAATGCCAATTGTCAAACCATTAAGTTGTGTTCTTCTCATTTCCAAGATGATGCTTGATACGAGGATGTACAAAGGACCTTATATGTAAGAACTGTTGAAAAGTGTAAGATTGCAAAGAAGTTTGAGAGATAAACCACTTGCTTTTTGGAGATCTTAAGTCAAACGATCATTTATGTAATTATCACAATAAACATTTCCAAATATGTGCTAATAATGTTCCAAATATAATTCTTATATCGGGTTAATTTAGTAAACTTGTTCTCTATCAAACACTCATGCATTTGTTTTAAGTATCTCCATACTTATTTTTATGAAATTTACTACTTTTTTCATAAGAAACAAAATATATGCTAGTCTTTATGCTTTATTAATATGCACTTTTACTAGAATAACAAATACGAATAATTTAAAGATAACACATAAATGTAATATGAATGTCATAATTATGATCTTATCATAATTTTATTTACAATGAACATTATCTAATGAACTTTATCTTATATATTAGTTAATTAAATAAATTTGCATAATATAAAAGATGCTTTTAAATAATTATGTTATAAGAACTAGAACCAACTGATTGGCTATGTAGGCTATAAACCATAAATATCCCACTTACACTAAGCTAATCACCTAAGTATCTTATACCATATCTTTATATGAAGATCATACTACTATTGGAACATTAGTTTAATAAGAGAATTCTATAAGACTTTCTATAGTAAGCACTAACTTAATTCTTACATTTTTATCTCAGTTATCATTATAATAAAGAGGAATTGCCTAAATATATATCTAGATCTTTTTTGAAATCTTAACTACGTTTGGATACACAATGGCTTTAAATATTATATAGTACATTACTGTTTTACCAATTGAAGTAACTATACCAAATTCATTAAAGAACTTACTTGATCCAAATAGTCATTTCTACTAAATGAAAATTATATTATAGCTTGATTACCAATTGGTGCTATGTTGGAACCTTTCAAACTCAAAGTAATATTATTCTAAACAAAGTATACCTTAACTATGTTGGAACCTTTCAAACTCAAGATAATATTATTCTAAACAAAGTATACCTTAACTAGGGCTTATTTTTTGTCTAACTAAAGTTAATATTCATATGATCTTTTATATAAAAAATATTCTTTATGCGGATATAATTTAATGATATTTTACTTTTTATATACAATGTTTCATATTTTCAGTTATTTTTGTACAATTTATTTGTATAATAAATTTACAATAAAAAATATATCAATACATTATATACAATAATATTGATTAAAAATGGAATAAATAATTTATTCCAAAATTGTATAACATTTGGTTAAAATGTAACGAAAAATATTTACTTACATTTTTAAAAACATAGCTAAAAATATTTACTTACATTTCTAGAAAGGTAGCTAAAAACTTTTAACTTCGATTCTAGAAATGTAACTAATAATATTTAACTACCATAAAAAAAGCATAGCCAAAATCAGTTACAAGGATTTGACAAAGTTTTGGTCGACAAAATAAAAAAGTAGTTAAAAATTATAGGAAACATTTTTTACATCTTTGGATACTATTTTTTTCGTTGCCAAATGTTAATTTTGTTGTATTGATTATAGCATAATTAAATTTATTTAAGTGAAAAGTGATTGCCATGATTCTCCATTGATAGTTAGTTATGTAATCGTTGCCTTTTGATATTTAATATCTACGGGCCACGATTCTTACAAGTGCGAATACAACTGAACTATGTTCTCAAAATTTTGTATCCCATAACATAAAAACGGAAGAATGCATACTTGTAAGCATCCAAGAACACGATGTCAATGGAAAGTCAATAATGCTTCATACAAAAAGGAAACGCATGAGAAGCCTTACTGAGTTGTATTTCTCTCCCTTGCGACTAAAAAGAGGAACAGCTCGAATGCCTTGTCTTAGTTCCGAGACAGGCAAACATGTTTGTCCACCAAAATCATCTCTGTCAGTTATGTCGTGCTCGTGAACTTCGATTCTAAGTAAAGCCAGCTCCGGAACTGATAGTGGAAACGTGAACTCTTCACCCCATACAGGTGTCCAGTTGTCATCTATTACCCTTGTCTTCATCTTTTTTACATCACCACGTACTCCTGCTATGGCTACCTGCCATGTGAAGGTGACCTTCTTTGAGTTCATGCAAGTGCCACCGACTACTAAATACTATGAAAAGAACACAATCCACAACGAAGCCCAATTTTACCTTGGTGTAGAAATCTGGCGGGGAACACAGGTCAAAATGTGTTCGTTTAAAATCCAAATTCCATCCGTCTCCCATGTATACTTTGACCTGTCGAGAAAGCGTATTTAGTGCTGTCTAAACCTGAAAAGAGAAGAGGAGAACAATTGGTGGTGGACAAGATTACCTTCAAAGTTGTCCTCACTGGAAAATTGTCTTTAGGATTATACGTTTCGTCATTCATCAGAAAGTCAGGTTTCCTCACGTACCCGCAACCGCCATTGGCCCGAAACATTCCATGCATCAACCAAAGAGATCTTCCATGTCCCTGCAGATGATATTACGACAGAAGAAGACCTCTAAAGTGGTTGATCCACAGCATTTATTTTATTACTCCACGACTTCAGTATGTCATTATTTACAGGAAGGAAGCAAGATTAAGCATGCATATTTCTTCTGTTAGTTCCAGTAGCAGCCCTTAAGAGAGCACCGACTCCCGCTATGACATCAGTGTCTTAAAACTTAGTCGCTTAATTAGCCTGAATATACTACGCTAGCTCTTACACGATGGTAATACAAACCAATATAGGGTGTCGAGCAGTGAAGTGAGAGTATCCAAGAAATTCAAAGTGTGAGTGAATGTGTGTGAGAAGCGGGTGGACACTAATGTTTTGTCCAGCCGGTATACTAAAGTTTGCTGTCCGAAGAATTTGACAAGTGATGGATTCAGATCCTATAGCAATAATTGGATTATTATAATAAAAAGGAAAATAACATTTTTAGATTTTTTGTAATAATACATTTAATGCTTCAATCTTTAAGTTTTATTTAATAATAAAAATACCATTTAAACCTATGAATATATTAAAAATTTTGTAAAAGCTATTTTGATACGAGTTCATTAGACTATAGGATTTTGGGGGAATGTCTAATTAATTAAACTCATACTGCATTTGCAAATTTAAAACTTAGAACATCTTTAACTAAAAATTGCAAGTTCAATGTTTAAATTAAAGTTTAAGAGTGTTTAGTGTACTTATAGTAGAACTCAATTGGCCTTAAACATTAAGATCTTCAACCCATTGGCCTTTTTTCTGAATGAAAAAAAAAATCAACATCTTTCAAGCCATGAAAGTGCCTCTATATCAATGTAAGATGCAGTAATTCATGCGTCTTTCCAAACTTAAGTTTGACAACTATAGTCTACTACCTGACTTACAAAATTCCATCTCTTTAAGCTAGCAAACCGAAATGTGGTGAAGATACCCTTTCTCCTATTTCTCTAAGACAAGTTATACAAAAGCAAACTGAGCATTCAATCCCTGTCCAGCGACTTAGTGAATGAAAGAGAAAAGCAAATTATCCTTTATGATTAATTTTCAGAAAAAGAAGAATCCTAACCTGCATATTGAAAGCGACCATTTGAGCTCCATACATCCAGCCAAGCTGAGGCTTGTAGTTAGAAGAGTCAAACCGCATACCTTTAGGATACACTCTTAAAAGATTTTTCCGGGTAAATCTGCAGACGGAAATTGGAAGCAAACCTTTTTTTTATCTCAAGAAAATACGGGACGATATTGCATTCGAAGTTGGTGATATGGCTGTTTACTTGATAACATCTTTCCCATGATGCTCTGTTGCCTTTTCTAGTGCTAATTCACTCAAACTGAGGCGTCTAACTCTATTGGGTTCAACTTTAAGTGCTTCCTTTAACCCACCCTTGGGTTTTCCAGCATGAATGGTAATTAGACGCTTATACTGTGATTCTCGCGGCTCTTCATCGCTCTCTTCATCTGTATCACTACTACTCTGCAAGGAATAGAAGCAAAAATTTTGTTGAAAAATCAACACCTTGGCCATTACATAATCAGTTTGCATATATTAACCGACCAAATTATCAATATATTGATCGCCTGTGATATCTAATGGCTCCTGATCCTTTTCCCAGGAATCAACGACGGAATCTTTTTCTGATTTAATTCCTTTGCTTTTACCACCTTCAGCCTTCTTGTACTCTTTTGGAGGCTTGGTAGAAATAATTATCCTATACTTCAAATCTTCTGGTGAAGGTAAATCTTCCAAACATTCACATTCAGGACGATACAGCTTGTTTCCAAATGTTTCGGTGATCATCTAACAAGAAAAACGGCTTTTTGGTCAGTGTAAAGCGATTGCTGGAGTAAAAAGTGTTGGGTTTCGTTCAGTGAGGTAAAATTAAATATCACCTGAGCTACTTTAACTTGAAGTTCTGGGGTAAGGTGGTCTTCAAGAGTTATTATGACAGGATATGGCGATGAAAAGAAGGCATATTGGTCTATGGTTTTCAAGCATGTAAGGAGTTCCACAGGAGTTGTCAAGGTCCTGAAGTTGAAAGAGCGCGTCTCTCGTATTTCAGGTTAGGAACAGAGAAAAGTAAAATATTAAAATGCAAGAAATTAGAAATGAACAGAGCATATATATGGCAAAAGAGGATGAAATCTGTCCTTCACATATCCTACTCTAAGAATCTAGAATCGTTATAGAAGAATAAAATTGGCGTACCTTCCATGTTTTACATGTACCTCGTCTGAGTTGGGCCATAAATCAAGTTCTATCACTCTTACACCTCTCTTCAACGCCTTCATAATTGGACTATCACTACAGTCACTGTTGAGTTGGTTTCCTGTTAGGTATGAATTGTGACCCGTATATATGAAATAATGGCACAATGGCTTTGTCATATCGTGGTGAACCTGAAAGGAAAACAACTTCAATGTTGGAAACCACTTGGATGCATCCAGAGAATATGAAGGCTTCAGTCATCAGAGTTTGGCCACTTTTCAAGGTAATAATCTTCACAGATGCAGAGGGTGAAGGATTGTATATAATTTTGAGAATGCTCGACGGGAATGTTTTAAATCAATAAAAATCTAAGGAACTCGTAAACTGATTAAATGGTTAATTCCTTGATTGCTGAACCGCTGTCAAACTCAAATGTGCTAGTTATTGCAGCAAGTTTATGGGGACTATCATTTCATCGACTTGTAATATGCTAGAGATCACTCCAACGCCAAAACTTGGGAATGCTGTTGATCCTTTGACTGAAAGATAAAAGCTGTGAGCTCTACTTCATCCGGTTACTATCAATATTCACTCTAAAATTGCTGACAAGTACGACCGAAACCAACAGTATCAAGAACAATAGACCAAAATTGAAACGCGAAAACATCATTAAGGGGTAAAAAGATCCATTTACTATTTACTTTCACAATCAATACCTTCTAATGGGGCCTAAATCCCCTGAAGCGTGCTACAGTAAAGAAACTTGAGCCCAACGTTTACTAGTTCAGTCTTCTGCTTATAAAAGAGCACAAACTTACCACTGATGCCTAGCAGAGTGACAGAAGGCAATAGCTACTACAATATAATGTTAAAAATAACAAATCCAAGAGTCGATCAAGCTAGAAAGTCAAATACCTGGTTATGAAGAGGAGGGTTGAGATCTGCAGAGAACAAATAAAAATAGAAATCATCAAGACTAAGACCGTTCCTAGCAAACTTAGTGACATGATGTCTCTTCCGCAGAATGTGTTCAACGATCTTCTCGGCATCAGTCCCGGCGTCACCCTGAATCTCCAGTAAGAACCGACGGAGCTGCTCCGCCGTCATGATGGGACCACCTTTAGCATAGTCCTTGAACGCTTCTCTGACGTCCGGCGGAGGACCCGCCTCCAAAACCTTGAACCTTCGGATGAAACACGCGCACATTCTATAGTCGCCCATGAGTCTTGCGATGTCTAAATGATAGACAAGGTTTTGTAGGACTTTTAGACCGGAAAGACTCTGCTTTGAAGTTATAATCTTTATGCACCATAAAATATAAAGTATCAAGCTATAGCGAGGGAGCGTTTAGAAGTTGGACAGATTCATAAAGCGTATAATGTTTTTGGTATCTGTATAACATATACAGTCTGTTTGGTCGAGGGAAATAGGATTTCTATTGCCCGTTTACTCCTACGTATTAAGTAATATTTGTTGGGTTAGAAAAATACTTATGGAATAACCATCCCATAGATTAAGAATTTGTCGCCACACGGGGAATAGCTAAAGATGCTACCCCTCGTCTTTACCTATTCTGCACACATTTGGAATACGTAAATGGAAGCTTCATTTTTATTGGACAACTTTTGTCCTTCTCCCTCACGCAGCAACACACCCGTCTTTCTCACTCACGTAGCAGCACACCATTCTCTCGACGACTCTCACTGATGCTCTTAAGGAAGCTGTGATCTTTTCAAAGTTTGATTTAAAAGCAGGATTTTGGTAATTAGGTATTCACCCAGAAGAACGTTACAAGACTGCATTTTACATTTCCAATACTCAGTACCAATAGACTATGATGCCTTTTGAACTCAAAGTCGCTTCATCATTGTTTCAAAAGTCGACTACAAAAATCTATGAGCCTATCCTTAACAGTGTCTTGATCTACATCGATGACATTCTACTGTTCTCAAAGACCCATGAGAAACATCAGGCCCTTCTTCAAAGATTTTTGGACCTTACACAGTAGTATGGTATAATGCTTTCGGCCTCGAAAAACACTAATGGTACAACGGAAATAGAATTTCTCGGAATGTAATTTAAAGATGGATTCTATCAGCCAGGCCCACATATGGCAATATAATTATTGCAATTTCCTGATGAAAATCTCACTGTAAAACAAATTCAACAGTTCCTTGAAATTGTTAACTACATCTGACATTTCATACCACATGTGGAAACCTTCATATCAAGCTTATCTAAGCTCTTATGCAAGAATCCACCAACATAGGAAAAAGAACAAACAACAGCTGTCAAGAATCTTAAACGGCTCTGTCAGAACATTTCACCTTTGAAGCTTTCTGAATCAAGACTATCTCGCTCTCAGACAGATGTTGGTCATACCAATGTAGATACGGTAGCTTTATCTAAACTATTCCGACAACATCCACCATGGCTGCTAGATACTTTTTCTCTCTATAAGTATCCTTCTTCTCTTTCGGCCTACTAACTTCATTAAGTTTTCTAGCTCTCAGCAAATTTTGCATTAAAAACCTAAAAAGATGGATAACCCTTCTCTTTTTGCTTTAACTAAGAAAGCTTTTCCTCCTATAGCTAGTCGACCTACTAGTCTTTCTGAAGTTGCCTCACTTGCTCGTAGTAGTTTATTTTATTACTTGCATCTATTTTTGCATGAAAATAATTCTCTTGGAAATCCTACTATGTTCAACATCAAAGCACCCTACCTTAATGTGAATCTTCTTTAAGACCCTTTGTCTGAAAACACATTATGGTATTTCTAGGCACTCTCTGCCCTTTATGCTTGTGCTTTCACAGTCTCTCCATTTCAGCTGTATCAACATCTCTGTGATTCTAATAATGGAAGTTCATTATTATGGACATTACTAGAATGGTTTCAGCCATTAGTTCAATGGAAGCATCAATGTTCTATCATTATCCAACAGCATCGTCTATGGACATCCTCTGTTAGACGACAAACTACTCAATGCTTCTTCATTGCTCATCGCCCATACAGAGAATCTTATACTGGTCTACTTTATACAGAATCACGTGTCCAATTCTGGCATGCATCTTTGTATTGACCACGTCATAAAGAAAGTGTCTTAAATTCTTTAAGAGATCTTCTTAAAGAAATTAATCATTTTCCAGATCCACCAGTATTGACAACATCTATTGGACCACATATTGGAGAATTTATGCTTGGTGAACCTGAAGCACCAGAAGTTGATATTCCTGGTTCCAATAGTCCTGAATATGATACAAAGTCAGAAGCCATCATAAGAATAGTTTCTGACACAACAGGACTTTCTCAGCCTTATAATACAGAATTCCAAGATGCTCAAAATCCTAATGAAGATATTCTCAGCATCTCTGATTTTGAAATTGATCACCTCCTGCACCAATTCCATAAAGCTGGGTTTAGTTATAGCAAAAGAAAAAGATATGCATCAGCTAATACTGATGACTCAAGTGATCCAGATTCTCCATCCAATCTTCAGTCGTGGCACAAACCTATTCGAGACAAATAAAGTTCTTGGATTCTTTGGATCAATTATCACTTAAGACATGGAGCTGACTACTGATAAGCACTTACCTTACACCTGTAAAGTAAGCACATCTTTTGAGACAACTATTAACATGATGAAAGATGGGTTCCACACATTACCTTCAACACTATTAAAGATTCCATCTTATCATCTTCCTATTCACCTTTTATAAAATAGTACTGTTTACTTTAAGACTTTATGTAAAAGTAGTTTACTTTGTCAAAGTTAGGTGAATTATTAGCTTTACTTTTGTAAAGTAGATCCTTAAAGATAAGGTTAGGTTCACTTTTGTTAAAGCTTGTATCATTATGTCTTTAGGATAGTTTACATTTCTATCCCTCGCTTCGCTTATAAAAGCAGAGTTTGTCTTAGTTTGTAAACACGCTTAAATTTTCAGATGTATGAAAAAATGGAGAAGATAGTCTCTAAATCTCTCTTCTTTTCTCTTAAACCTTTAAACCCTGAAATCATATCTCCTCAAATGTTGAAGATTGTAGGATGAGTATACTCTACATCGCTTTGTATAAGGATCTTGTGTAATAGAAAATCTATGACAATTTGGAAAAACTGTTGCTTCTAAATTTATTCACTGCCTTGAGTCAGAAGCATTAACGGGGAATGAAGAGTAAGAGTGTGTGAGTGAAGTAGGGTTCCTAAGAGGCGTGAGCAGCAAGTCCCGTGTAAGTCGAAGGACAGGCGCTGAGGGGTGTAAGACTCCGATAACTGGAACTTCCTATGTAGTGATACACAATTCCAATCCGACTTTGGTTAGTCGATGTCTTCAACCAGTATAGTGGTTTTGAAGAGAGTTTGTTGGGAGGGGTTAACCAGAAAAAGGTCATAGTTTTCCTGTGTCGCCCTATGACGGACTATAGGGTCCTAGATGACAATCCTAGAGTTAGAATATTATTAAAATGTTCTAATATTGGATAAATAAATATAATCCTTATAACTTTAATAAAGACTATTCTAATAATTGAAATGCTTTTAACAACTATTAAAATATGATAATGTTATCCAACATTAATGGTTTAACGACTATTAATCTTTTAAATAATTTGTCTTTTCGTAGTTACATTTTAAGATGGTATAAATTAAGAGTTATCTTCTAATGTCCTTTGAAATCACTTTTTCATCTATGTCAATGTTTTGCTCTTCCTTTCTTCCTCAACTTTTCTTTACAAGGACTCTTAATTCTAGTAAGGTCTTTTCACTCTCTTATTCCACTCCTTCGACTACAGAAAACTTTCTTCAAATCTTGGCTCCACTTCATCACTCATTAGCTTCCTTGCCCCATCAAAACCTTACCTCCTTTAATCTTTTTTGTTTTTGGTCAAAATATCCTTTCCTCCCTTTTTTTCTGCCAAAAAGTCTATCACCTACCCCATTGCACTACTTCTAAGACTTCTACTCCTTTACACCCTAAACTCTAGGCCCTTGTGAGCTTGCTCAGCATAAGACCCCTTCAGGCCCTTCTTCCAATAACTTGCCCTTCTTCCAATAACTTTAAGCAAGACACTACTTACTTGAATGGTATAAGAGCTAACAGGGAAGATCTCCCCACTAGGAAAACATGGTCTCAACTTTTAAGGGATTCTTTCTTAATCTCTAGTCTTAAATATTGGCCTCTAATGTCATTTGAGGGTAGGATAACAGTTACCTCCCCTCCCTAAGTGCTGCAAGAGGGAGCTCAGAAGGGGAATGCCACCCTTGTTGGATTCTTTACTGGTAGAATACCAACATTCTTAAATTTAATGCATGATTCTGGAGCTTAGTGGAGGGGCTATAGACTCCAAAAAGTCCTAATTACTAAGAAGGATATTTTTTGTTCATATTTAAGTCCTTAAACTATGCTAAAAAACTGATGGAAGCAAGTCCCTAGCATTATAACTCCAAGCCTTTATTCCTGTAAAAGTGGAAACTTGGGTTATAACTTGAGAATTTGAATCAAAAGCATATTCCTTTGTAGATAAACATACATAATATTCCCCTTGAGCATTGGACTATAAAGGGTTTGAACTACTTGTCAAGTTATGTAAGGAAACTATAATTTTATATTAGGGCACTGCATCAATGTTTAGAGTTTAGTATGCTAGAGTATGTGTTATGTTCAAATTAGAGAGAAAAACCCCTAAAGGTATGCCTATAATGAGGTTAAATAAAGAGCGTAACGTGTTGAGGATCAGGTAGGGGTTTCCTACACTTGGAGACCAAAGACTAGTATTAATATGATGAAAAATTGGAAATCAAATGGTCAAAGGTTTGAGACAGGTAATTATAAGAAATTAATGTAGGCTAACTCAATTAGGATGGTGTCACTCAAGCAACTTAGGAAGAAGTCCAATAGAAAGATCATGCCATCCTAATAGAGGAAAGGAACAATGAAAGGGGTGATAAACTACCTAATAAGGACAATTGTGAGACTCACCTTTTAATACTAAGTCTTAAATCTCAATAGAGGCTGAAGGAAATGTAAGTTTTAGTAATAACAATGATGAGCTAAAAGAATGCCTTGAACAAATGCAAATGAAAAACTTGAGAATGAATGGTTGTTTCATCACCTAGTCGAATAAACAACGAAGAAATTGGTTTATTAAAAAAAAGTGAATATGGCCATTGTTTATGCATTCTAACTATCTTAATTCCAGAATAGTCTAGCAAAATTTCCCAATGCTTTACTTAAATCAATCCCCTATTTTGGTCAAGCTTATATAGGAAGGGATAAAAAAGCACTCTCTTTTTATATTCAACAATCATTTGGTAGAATGTGGGAGATTTGAGGAAGCCATACAAACTAGTCTTAAAGGAAAGTTCCAGGGTTATAAAATGTACACATATCAGATAGAGATGAAGCAAATAAAGGAGGAGTTAAAGAAGCTAAACAAGATGTAGTGTAGTTGCACTTTGGTAGTTGTCAAGGAAACTAGGGAGGAGCTTTTAAGGATTCAAGATCTACTATATACTAGTATATAAGATAACATATTCAAGGCACTAGAAACTAGAGCATTCAAATCTTACAATGAAATAGTATAGATCAAATTATTCACTTTTTAAGCAAATATCAAGGAAATTGTGGTTAAGGCCCTGTTTGGTTGGATGTTAATTAATGAAATGGAATATAATGGAATGGAATGGAAAAGAATGGAAAGATTTATAATGGAATAGAATATAATATAGTGAAAAGTTGTTTGGGAGGGATGGAATGATTCATAATGTAATGTAGTGAAATGTTGTTTGGAAGATGGATGGAATGGAATGTAATATATAATAAATGACTATTATAT
>JAOTAX010000196.1:15787648-15802565 GCA_025629825.1 Erythroxylum guanchezii | reverse complement strand
ATGAATTGTGTATGGATGAGGTTGAGATGTGTTAGTGAAAAAAAACTGATGAGAAATCGTGTTAAGTAAGGAACCACACTCAAGTATGATGTTTTCTATTAAGAGGTTGGATTTTGGAAACGGGGTCCAACACCATTTCAACAATTATAGTGGAGTATATAGAAAATAGAGAATTTCAAAGAGACAATTTATTGAGGTATTTAAAGCAAATTAGAGCCAACATCAGATCCCTTTATATGTTTGTAACGGATCATAATTATACTCTTACCCTTTATATGCTTAACATCTACTATTAGATTATTAGATCTTAGATACACTTGGGCTCATTATACTTAGAACAATCAGTAAAGTGGTGACATACTTATTCAAAGGAAACTGGATAGATGCTTGATTAATGGATCAGATATTAATCTTTTTCCCCTCAATCTTGCCCACTTTGGTAACTCTCATATCTTGGTTCGTTCTCTCATTTCTATTGATCTTAACCAATTGAATTACAGAAGCAAAGCCCCTTTTAAATTCTTTAATTCTTTTTTTACAACATCCTCATCTCAAATATTCAATTGGAAAGATTTTGAATATAGATTGTAGAGACTTTCATACATATAGACGTGTTCAAATCCTTAAGCCAATTAAATTTGAATGCAAACTCCTCCTCAAAGCCAGTGAAATTCCTTTATTACTAGACAAAAGAGAGGCAATTGATGAACTTAATAGAGCTTAGAAAGCCCTTTCCCTTAATCCTAATGATCTAGTCCTAAAAGCAAATAAACTAGCTAAACTAAAGAAATATGATATAGCCTTGCAAAACTATAACTGCCAATTAGGACAAAAGGCCATAATCATATCGTTTTAAAAGGGTGATAAAAATTCTAAATACTTCTATAGCATGATCCAAGGAAGAAGGAATAAAGGAAGAATCACCTTATTAGAGGATTCTAATGAAGATTTTTTAAACGATCATAATATGCTTAAGGAGCTTGCATAAGCACATTTCAAGTATTTCCTAGGTAAAAGTAGAAATGTTACCAACCTCCCTGAAAATCTTATCAACTCTCTAGGATGTTATATTCCCCCATTGTATTCCATTATTAATTGAGGAGATTACCCCAAATGAGATCAAATTTGTCTTATTCTCGTTTCCTCCTAACAAATCTCCTTAACCTGACGGTTTTAATGCAATTTTTAGAACACTTGGGATCAAACTATCCCTATGGTGACTAAAACATTCTTAGAATTATTCTCTAATAGGAAGATACTCTTTGAACTAAATAAAATATTTTTTAGTCCCTAATGGCCCTAACACACCCCCCCCCCCCCTCATTATGCCTTAATGACAACAGGCCTATTGCCTATTGTAGTGTTATTTACAAATGATCTCTAAAGTCCTTGCAAACAAAATGAAGGAGTCCTTTTCTAACTTCATTATTCCTTGTTGGGGAGCCCTTTTAGGGACAAGTAAGTATTAGTAATAATATTTTCTTTGCTCAAGAACTCTTTAGAGGTTATGGTACTAACAAAACCATTAATAATTGTGCTATTCAGATAGAATTCACAAAGGAATTTAACTCTGTCTATTAGGAATTCATCCTAAATTCCCTACAGGCCCTTGATTACCTCCTAAATTAAAAAAATGGATTCAATCATGCATCACTACTATCTTTTATTTTGTTATGATTAATAGGGAGCCATTAAAGCTTTTTAAAATAGCTCAAAGGTTGAGGTAAGGGGATCCTTTATCCCCTTACTTATTTGTAATCGTTATGGAGATTCTGTTTAGGATCGTTGCTCTCAACATTGCTAAAACTCCTAGTTTTAGATTCCATTATAGGTGTTATAAGCTTCAAATCTCTCATCTTACTTTTACTGATGATCTCTTACTACTTTGTGGGGCTGATCATAACTCTATTATGTTAATTATGAAGTCTTTAGAAATATTTAAGGAGGTATCAGGTTTGAATTTTAACTTAATGAAAAGTTACTTCTATCTATTAGCTTCCAATCACAAAAATGTTTAGCTTTTTACCTCATCCCTTGGACTAGAACTCTAACAACTCCCTTTTATGTAGTTAGGGGTTACTATTTCTAGAAAGAAATTAAGTGTAGTTGATTGATCTCCCCTTATCAGCTCTATAGAAAGAAGACTTCAATATTGAAGTAATAGGTTATTTTCTTATGTTGGAAGGCTCTAACTAGCAATATATGTGCTTAACAATTTTAATGTCTACCAGTGCTCCCACTTAGCATTACCTAAAAGGAACATAAAGAAAATTGACAAGCTTATAAGGGACTCCATATTGAGTGGAAGTTGCAGAACATGAGATTTTTGGGTATCAAATAGAACACAGTTTGTCTCCCTAAGTAGAATAAAGAACTATACATATTCCCTATCAAGAGTATGCCTAAAGTACTAATGGCCAAAAGGTTGTGAAATTTTCCGGTAGATAAAGAGAGTATTTATCTAAAGTGAATCCACTCATACCACTTGAAAAATCAAAGCATCTGGATAATGAGAATAAAGCCTAACCGGTCAAATACCTTTCATCAAGACTCGCTCAATAGGAGCTTCATACAGGCCCATGTTAAACACAAAATTTGCAATAGAAAAACTATTAACTTTTGGTTTGATCATTGTCATAGTCTTGACACTCTTTATTGTCAAGAGAATTTCAACATACTTGAGGCTATTGCTCCTGTCAATATTCAGGTTGAAGTTATACTGCCAAATAGGTCCTAACATTAGTCATTCCACTCTTTTAAAGGATCCCATGACATAATCAAATTAATGTCGAGGTATCCTCCTAATCCAAACAAATCAAATTATGTTTAATGCCTTAGACAATTCTTTGAAATTTTCCAACTACTAATATAAGAAATTATTAATAGATCCTCATCAAGTTTACAATCCTTTGATTTAACATGTAACCCCCTAATTGCTCCTTCCTATTCCATCATAATTTGGTTAGCAATATCTTAGATCTTGGCACTAAAGACAAGATTAAGTTCCCAATTGACAACATATTCTATGTGGAGATAGGAGACTCATGATCATCTATTTTATAAGTGCTTTTACTCCTTAACTATGGGGAAATTTTTACTTTGACTTTTCAATCTAGTGTGTACCAGTGAGGAATGTTAACTACCACTCAATGGGCCTCTGACCTCTTCTTGAAGAATAAGGTAGATAATAAGCTTTTTAAGATTGCATTTATATTGAGAGAAAGAAATAGAGGAATCTTTGGACATTCCAAAACTTGAATTGTGACTAATTATAGAAAATTCATTCTCAATCTCAGGCTTGTTGCAATAGCTTATGGAATTACCTATGAACAATCTCCTGTCCTGATTATAGCACTTGCTTTGTAGCTTACTATAATTTTATACTAACATAGCTTATTCCACCTTAAATTGATGAAACTATAAAGAGCCTGTGAATCAAGGGACATCAGTGATATTACTTAATTGTAATTGTATTTCTTGTATAGTTTAAGGGCATTTTTGTAAGTATGCATCTTTACATATGTGTAACCTAATTCTATGAGATATTTATTACAGTAAAGGGAGTGTTGGGGCATATATAGCCACTCTCCACCAAATTCTTTGTTTCTTTGTTGGTTTTCATGGTATCAGAGCAAGGGAATTCTCTTTTGTTTTAATTTCTTCGTCTATTCTTATGAGATTCTACTGTTCATTTTTGATATGAGCTTTGCTTTCCCTTCTCTTCATCTATTTTAAATTAATTTGTTTGATTAGAATTGTTTTTATGGCATCTGAAAAGGGAGATTTCATTACCATCAAATTTGATGGTGGCAATTATCCAAATTGGAGGTTCCACTTTCAGTTTTTTGTTCAAGGGAAGGGTCTTTAGGGACATATTGATGGTTCTATCACAAAACCATTTGCAGAACGGAAAGAATTGGCAGATTGGTTGGTTGAAGATGCAAAGATTATCTCTTGGATTCTGAGTTCAGTTACCATGTACATTGGGTCATTTATGAGAGGTCTGCGTACTGCAAAGGAGATGTGGGATTATCTTGCCAAGGTATACCAACAATCTAATCTTGCATGTAAGTTCTAAATTGAACATGACATTTTTCAATATTCTCAAGGAGATAAAAATATACATCAATATTATGCTGGGTTCATGGCATTATGGTCTGATCTTCAGGTTGCTAGTATGGAGAATATTACTAGTAATTATTGTGTTCAGAATTTTCATGTGTTATATGATGAAAGAAAAGTTATGCAATTTCTTATGAAGCTTAGGCCAGAATAACCTGTTAGGGCAAATATTTTGAGTCGCTTGATTACTCAGGCATCTTTAGAAAGTAATGAGGGAGTAGAATCAGTTTTTATTGCTGGAAGAATTAAAGGAAGACAAGCTTAGAGGGATTGGTCTAAGGTTTAATGCCACGAATGTAAGAAGTATGGCCATATGGTTTCTCATTGTAAGAAGAAGAATTTTTGTGTTTACTGTAGGAAACATGGGTATATCATTATTGAGTGTACTGCTAAAGGATTTAAGGGAGCATCATCTCAACATACTCTCAAAGCCTATCATGTTCTCATTGATGGGCAAAGTGAGGTGTCCTTGTCCTCCACTCTAACAGTTACTTCCTCCAATATGCTCACTGCAGATGTGAAGACCTTGCTAGAAAACACAGTATCCATCGCAATTTCCTCTGCCTTTTCTACTATTGGGTTATCTGGTAAGGATTCATTTCCTAATCACTTGCCTTAGATTATAGATTCTGGTTGCACTAATAACATGATTGGTACCTATCCTCTAAATATATCGTTTAAGCCTTTTGTTGGTACAAAGAAAATTCTTGCAGCTGGTGGTGATGAGCTTGATATTGTTGGTATCAAGGATTTCTCATTATCTCTATCTCCCACATCTAGCTTATCTTTACCAAATGTTCAGCTTGTTCCTAAAGTTACTACCAATCTTATTTCTGTTGGGTAATTAGTTGATGATACTGAGGATAACGTTGTCTCTTTTTTTCGCAATGGATGTCTTATTTAGGACCTGCACACTGGGGAAGTGAAAGAGAAAGGGCGTAGAATAGGCCGTCTATATGCTTTGGATGTGCATCAACCTGCTCATAATTCTGGAAATTCTTTACATTATTTGTCTGCCTTTTCTTCTAGTGTAGGTTTCAATAATGTTTGACACTTATGGCATAAAGGCCTTGGCCATCCGAACTCTGAGAAAATTGATTTTTTGTTTCGAACAAGATTGTTAAATGCAAAATTCACGTCTCTTTCTCTTGTTGACAAGTCTTGCTCTACATGCTCTTTAAATAAAGGTATTGTTTTGGATCTCCTGTAAGTGTTTCTTCTGAACCTTCATATGTTTTACCTATTCCTGATGTAGATAAAAATGTTGTTTGTCGTTCTACACTAAACTCTCATCCACCTTCCCATTTTGTTGACTCACCATATAGTTCTTTATCTGTTGTTCTTGAGACAACACAAATTCCTAGATCCTACAAGGAAGTTGCTTCTCAATCATGTTGGCAAGAGGCTATGGATGTTGAAATACAAGCACTAGTTGAGAATGATACTTGGGAAATGACTCGTCTTCCTAAAAATGCCATAGCAATTGGTAGTAAATGGGTTTACAGTGTCAAATTGAAGTCTAATGGAGGTCTTGACAGATACAAAGCCCGACTAGTGGCTTAGGGATACAAGCAAGAATATGGCATTGATTATGAAGAAACCTTTGCCCCTGTAATTCGAATGACTACCATTAGAGATGTCCTAGCTTTGTCTGCCATTTGTCATTGACCGATCTTTCAAATAGATGTAAAGAATGTGTTTTGACATGGTTACTTGAAAGAGACAATTTTATGTAACCTTCTCTAGGTTACTGTTTGAATGGTTCTGTTATGTGCAAATTAAAAAAATGTTTGTATAGTTTGAAACAAGCTCCTAAAGCTTCGTTTGATCGATTTCATGAAGTTATATTTAATGCAGGTTTCGTTCAAAGTGGCTATGAATCTTCTTTGTTCATTGGGTCTCAAAAAGGGGCTATGACATTTCTTCTTCTCTATATTGATGACGTCCTCATTATTGGTGATGATACAATAGGAATTGAACAGTTGAAGAAATTGCTCAATCGGTCCTTTAAAATGAAGGATCTTGGTCCTGTCACTAACTTTCTTGGTTTAGAAATTCAAAATTCTTCTCATGGTTATTTTATCAATCAGAGAAAGTACACTCAAGACTTAATCCAGCTTGCCAATCTCACTGATGCTAAAGTAGTTGACACCCCTATGGAGCTCAATGTGAAATATTCTAAAAATGCAGGTACTCCTCTTTCTGATCCTACTTTGTATAGACAGTTAGTTGGCAGCCTTATTTATCTTACAACAACTAAATTGGATATCTCTCATGTTGTTCAAGTTGTTAGCCAATTTCTTTCTTCGCCTTGCCAACTTCATGTCAGTGCGGTTCATCGGATTATTAGATACCTTAGAGTTACCACTTCCAATGGGATTTTCTTTTCTTCTACTTCTCCTCTTCAACTTCGGGCTTATGTGGATGCTGATTGGGCTGGTTGTCCGGATATTAGACTATCTACAACAGGCTGGTGTATATTTCTTAGTGATTCGCTTATTTCTTGGAAATGTAAAAAGTAACCGATAGTGTCCAAATCTTATACCGAAGCCGAATATTGAGCAATGTCTTCTACATGCAGTGAAATAGTTTGGTTATAAGGTCTCTTCAAAGATCTTGAGGTTCATATTCCTAGTTCAACACGTCTCTATGCTGATAATCTCAGTGCTATTCGTATTAGGTCTAATTCTATGTTCCGCGAACGTACAAAACATATAGAGGTTGATTGTCATTAAATTCGAGAACATCTTAATGCTGGTCTCATTTCATTGCCTCACATTTCTTATAAATTTCAACTTGTGGATATGACTCAGGCTCGACATGATTTTCTTGTAAGCAAACTAATGTTGTCTCCACATCAATTTGAGGGGGGATGTGAATCAAAGGATATCAGTGATATTACTTAATTGTAATTGTATTTCTTGTATAGTTTAAGGGCATTTTTGTAAGTATGCATCTTTGCACATGTATAACCTAATTCTATGAGATATATATTGAAGTAAAGGGAGGGTTGGGGATATACGGCCACTCTCCACCAAATTCTTTGTTTTTTTGTTGGTTTTAATAGCCTAGCTTTTATTCTTTTTGACTTGGTCACTTGCATAATTTAGTGATTAATACTATTGTTTTATTTAAAAAATAGAAAAGGGCTTTCTATTTCTCTCCCCATTCATATCTTTGGGCCAAAGAATTTCATAAAGCAAGCATTCATAAAAAAGAATCTAAATTAATGCAATTTGTTTTAATCATTTTTAGAATTTAAGGATTTAGATTGGACCCTTAGAAACCCGAGTCCAAATATTAATCCTTTTTGTAAAAACATTGGAAATAAGAAAGGATGTTTTGGAACTTCGGCCCAAGTCCAATTTATTAAGAATTGAATTTATCAAAGGAGGGGGCTTAAGTAAGGACTTGGTTGTAAAACTAACGCTAAGGCCACCCGTAAATATGATTAATGTATATTTAAGACATTGTTAGTAGGACCGCAAACGTAGATTTTCGGATCAAAGCTTCCGTGTGATGTATTACATGAAATATGACCCTACACCCAGTCATTACGTCTCAAAGCTGTCAAACGTCATGTTTCATCAAGGTACAATCCTACAAGCAGACGAACATGGCCTATCAATCACTATAAGAAAAACCGGTTATGAGTTGCTTATTCTCCTACTTGCTCAGAAAGATGAGGTAAGGAATATTTTGTCGAATGAAGACGATGAGAACTGATTTTGTCCACCTAAAAACGAAATGAATTTAAGGAAACTAACATTTGATTTTATAAATCAAACAAACAATGAATCAAATTCTTGAACATAAAGATAAACTCCAAAATTTACTCCCCATGTTTCAGAAGCGAAATCTCTAGTTTGCAAAGAGTAACTTTAAACATTAAAACAAAACAAAATCAAAGACCTAAAAGATGAAGAGAATCGCCCAAAATAAAATGCACCACCAGTGTATAAAGGAGAAAGCATCAGAAAAAGGTAGCGAAAGAAAATAATAACATAAATGATCTCAAGCCTTTCTTCAGTCAGACATTGACACCTAACAGAATAAATCCCAAAAGTTAAGTCGAAAAGACTATGTACATGGACAGAAGAATAAAGTGATAACTAATGGCCAACAAATTGACGAGAATAATTTTCTGAGGACAAAATCACACAACATCAACCAGATAGATAGAATCAAAGATGAAATGAATAGACCCTGCCTATGGCAACTCTTTTCTGAGGACAAAATCACACAAAATCAACCAGATAGATAGAATCAAATATGAAATGAATAGACCCTGCCTATGGCAACTCCTTGAGCATCAATTCGTTCACACAAAACAGTGATACGCTGAAGACATTTGGGACCATCTGTAAATCAGAGTAACCCAGGCTTAATTTTCTCTTGGGATAATACAGGTGTTTTTTAACGGAGAGACTGGAAATTCAGCAAACATGCATTTACTGATTTTCTTAAGAGAAATGTGCAAAGAGGGTGACGGCTAGAGTTAGTTATTCAACCCCACTTTTTCTCGAGAAAAAGCAAGGGACGAAGAGACGTCGTTTTATCCTCTCTTGAAAGATCCAGAACCAGCTTTCTAAGTACGAGTGTTAAGCTATGGCAGGAAAAATGACCAAGACGCCCCTATGATTTTGTCTCTCTATTTTTATTCATTTCTTTTAAATTCATCAAAATTTGTCCTCGAACAACAAAAACCCATTAGTCATAAATTATCCAAAGCGCTCAATTACCTATCTTTTTTGGAAGTTAGAAAAGAATAGTATTAAGCACCAGGCAGTTAGTACAATAAAAGAAAACAAAAATAAATCCAGATAAAGTTAATACATAAAAGGAAGGAAACAGATTTTTGTACACATTTATGTGGGAAATGTGTGCTTAAAAATCAATGGCACAGGCTTAAAATAGGTTAAAAGGACGAAGTGGTGATCACTTGGCATGGTGCTTAGGTTAGAAGTTTGAAAATTCCTTTGACAATAATATAAAAGAATTCTTCCATTCCTTTTAATTTCGTCCCTAAAAATTCTCTTTTTTTTCTCTCTCTTTAAATACCATATATGGTACAGCTGAATACAATCTTAAAGATAACTTTGCTATGATAATTTGCTTTTCTAGTCCACTTAATAATTTTAAGTCAATTTTGTTTGCTGTATAATTATTGAATTTGTGCATAATTGTTTAGGGTAAATACGATCAAAAAAATGATTTAAGATCTCTTTTGGTACGTCACATAATCTAAAGACTTTGTCGTAAGAATAATTGCTTTTAAACTTATCCATTGCGTTAAACTCCCAATGGATTACCAACCACAAAACAAGTGGTGCATTATGTAGGTTACACTTTGAACTAGATTACCTTAGTTTAAGGTATTTCATGAATAGTTGGGTAGCACATGACAAGATTTGTTTGTGAAACATCTTGACTTTTGTTTTTGCTATTTAATATATTCTTCTTTGACATAATTAAGGTTATAACTGAAGAAATAATCCATAAAAATTGAGGAGCCTTTCTAAGTTATAGCTCTAAGTTGTTTCCTTGTATTATTTCCTTCACTTTAACTTTTTATGGTAAGATATGCTTAATAGATTGAAAATTTGGAACCTTCAACAGATATCCTTTCCCATGCTAATTATCAAACTAAATCCAAGTAACATTTCTGCAACGTATTATATTCTTCTTTTAATGACTTATTATGTTGCTTAGCTTTAGAATGTTAACCAAAGTTTGCGAGGTATTAGCTTTAGGTTTAATTTTCTAGAATTTTTCTTTTAGACATTATGTCTGGATCTATCGCACCCAAAGCGAGTCGTAGTCATGGAATAGGTTTGATACTTTCTTAAATAGGATCATTTTTTATGGATTTAACGGAAAATTATGCTCATACCACTCTCATCCTTAAACTTCAAACCTCATTTTTTAATGGATTTAATGGAAATACCCCCCTTTCACCACAAAAACGTTCTGCAAAAGTTCTTTAATGGATTTACCTAGGTTAGGAGGAAGAGAAAGGTAAAAATGCAATACGTATTGTTAAGAATGGAGATTAATACTTATACTTTACTATTCTATGACAATAATTTGTTTGTCCAAAAATTGATTCTTTTATGAATCTAGTCAAGGAGTCAATGACAATCTTTGTAGGAGAGTCTCTTGGGTGTTACTAAAACGTCAAAGTATTTCATGAGACTGTTGTTCTTTAAAACCTATAGAGAAAGAGGCTTATTCTGCTATCAGCTCCACTTGCAGATATATGCATCTTTTGTTCTTGTTGATTGTCATACCTATATATATGAATTGCTTTAAGGAGTTCATTGAATTGCTTCACATTTACAATTTTCTCCACAAATTTGCTTCACTTTGAACTGCAGAGATTAACTGGAATATCTTTCCTTTTTTGCACTTGCTATGGAAAGTGAAGTCTTTCTCTTGCTCAATATTTTGCCTAGTAAGTGCTTCCGCACATAATGTAAAGAAATATGAGGAAAATCACCTTATCTTAAGCTCCCAGCTTATTTACATATATGAGCAAGGTCACCATTTACTAGTATATTGCATGTAGAAGTTTTAACACATTGATTTAGCCAAAGCAAGAATTCTTTGAGTAGTACAAATGCCTTCATAATATTGAATAAGAAGTTCCAATTACCAAAGTTAAAGCTCTTTTCAAAATGTCAATCTTAAGGGAGAAATTTTACAGTTTTACTTCCTGTGATAATTCTTATAAAGTTTTTAGGATAGAAGTATATCATTACCTATATTTTTTCCCTTGATAAATACTCTTTGATTTGAACTTACTAAAAGGAGCAACATTGTTTGAACTTTAGAAACGCATTTTTACAAAAAAAAATTACAACAAGATATAGGTCTATAATTTTGGATAAAAGAGGAGTTAGGATTTTCAGGTATAAGGAATACAGAAGTTCATTAAATACGTTTATAATTACATTCATTTAAATTGGTAGACATCATTAGTACCTTCTCATGAGAGTGATTGACTAAAAAGAAATGAGGTAGGCTAGGAAATTAAATTAAAAAATGTTAAATAAATTCCATTTTCCATTTTTAAGAAAACTGGGTTAAGAATAAAGTTGCTAGATAATTAAGAGTTGCGATATAGCTAAGTAACCTGAAGCACTCACGACAAAATGTTTGTCTTCGTGTCAAAAGGTTAGAATGACACTCCAACCAACCTAAATGAAAAAACGTAACCTAGTTGAGTAAGCAGGGGATATTCATGATAAGTTATATAAAAAAAAAAACATACGGGTTGGGATGACTTTAATGCTTTATTCTTTAAAAAATTATAGAATTTGATTTAAAACTTATTTTCTAATGCTATCTTGGAATTCTTCAATAATGATAAGATACTTAAGGAGTGCAAACAAGTGTCCTAAAGTGAAAGAATAGGTGTCATATCCTAATTAACATGCATATTCATCCTAAAAGCACTTAAATCACAAAATTCACAAGTTAATATGCATTTACAATTTAAACAACTATGTTCAAAAGTAAGTCAATTCCATTCAATTCATGCCATTGACACATTGACACAATGCACACATCATGCAACAAACTGTTCACACTATGTCAACCTAATCAAAACTAACACAATACAAATGTCAATTTCATATACAAATAATATGTCAATGCATGAACGTTTCCATACTTGAACAATACATTGTCCTTAATGTAGAAACGAAACAATACAAAGAAAGAGAAATAACAATAAAGAAAAAGTAAGAGCAAGAAAACTTATGGTGATTCGAGTAGTGATGGTGTAGGTAATGTAATTTGGACACACTTTATGTCATAAACATCTATCAATTCAACTATCTACAAAATAAACATAAAGCATAAAAAAAAGAAAACACTAACAAAATAAAACTAAAATGAAAGTTTTGGGTTGGCTCCCAAGTAATGCTTGTTTAATGTTGTTAGGTTGACGTACCCTTCCTATTTACCACCGACATAGGTTTATAATGAGTGGTTTGTTTTTATCCATTTCGCCCCATGATGGTTTAGTAGTTAGTGAATAAGTCACATGTATAAGATAATAATGAGGATATAATTTATCAAATTAAGAAATCCAAGTGATTTTATTGATGCCCTTTTTGGTAACAAACTGTCAATAAAATATGGAATAATAAAACTCCTTGAATCTTTAGTTAACAATAACAATTTGTCCTGTAGGAAGGTGAATTGCTCTTTGTCTTCCACAACCACATTTGTCCACTCTTCTACTTACTCATCTTAAATAACAATTTGTCCTGTAGGAAGGTGAATTACTCATCTTATGTTATTTCCTACATTGTTATTTTAAGATTAATATGGGTAGTCATGCCACCAAAGATTATATGGGTTTAACTAACTCACATTCATATTGTAATGCCTTCACTGGATTGGAAGAAAAGGTTTGCAATTTGTTCAGTTGCACCTTATGATTATTGTGTTAATGTACTTACAATCACTCGAGAAAAGTATTAACGTCTTTAAATAAAAGAAATTCAAATTTAATAAGATGATAATTCAATCCCTAAAAATGATGCCAAAAAATTATTGACAATTTTATATAAAAACTTTCTTACTGTAAGTATGCATAACTTGTGTACAAAAGGTATTGTTCCACGAGGATGTAATTAGACACCTAACAACTTGAATGCATTTTGTCTAAGGTACTAAAAGATTGATTAAATTAAAATAAATTTATTGAAATTGAAATTGAAATAACTAATCAAACAAAACACTTGAATAAATAAATCTAGCAATAAAAAATAAAGTTAATCAAAGCCATTAACTAAGGAATTATTGTATCCTTATTTTGTTTCCCCTTTATCTTGTTAATTCAATTATGCTTGATCCTAGATATCCTAAGGTTTTGATTGCCCTCATTTGAGATCTAATCAAGTAATCCCAATTGAAATCAATAATAATCATAAAAGTACTATTAACTATTCAATTGGATTTGTAGCAATCCTATGAATAATTAATTCACAATTAAGATCTCTATTTAATTGCTTATTAATTTGATATTTGTAGGTCTATTAAGCTACCAACTATCGTTACGCATCTTAACACATATGAATCGATTCAATCTCTCGATTTATAACCAAGTATAAGCATAACAAATATCACAAAGCATCAATTCATTCACACAAAACAGTGGTAAGCTAAAGACATTTGGGACAATATGTAAAATAGAGTCACCGAGGCTTAATTTTCTGTTGGGATAATGCAATTGTTTTTTTAATGGAAAGATTGGAAATTCACCAAACATGCATTTAGTGAATTTTTTTTTCTTGGAAATTAGAAAAGAATAGTGTTAAGCACAACTAATGGTGGAAATCCAAAGTAGTTAGTACAATAAAAGAAAACAATACTACAGATAAAATAAATCCAGATAAAGTTAATACATAAGAGAAAGGGAACAGATTTTTGTACACATTTGTGTGGGAAATGTGTGCTTAAAAATAGACTTAAAATAGGTTAAGCGGCACAGGTTATGCTTGGGTTAGAAAGTTTGAAATTTCCTTTTACAATTATTATTTGCCTACTCCAAATTAAAAGAATTCTTCCATTCCTTTTGGTTTCATCCCTAAAAATTCTCATGTTTTTTTCCTCTTTAAATATCATATATGGTATAGTTGAATACAATCTTAAAGATAACTTTGCTATGGTAATTTGCTTTTCTGGTCCACTTAATAATTTTAAGTCAATTTTATTTGCTGCATAATTATTGAATTTGTGCATGATTGTTTAGTGTAAATACAAAAAAAAAGATTTAAGATCACTTTTGCTATGTCACATAAATCTAAAGACTTTGTCGTAAGAATGATTGCCTTTAAACTTATCCATTGTGTTAAACTCCCAATTGATTACCAACCACAAAACAAGTGGTGCATTATGTAAGTTACACTTTGAACAAGATTACCTTAGTTCAAGGTACTTCATGAATAGAGATCAGGTAGCATATGACAAGATTTGTTTGTGAAACATCTTAACTTATGTTTTAGCTATTTAATATAATCTTCTTTGACATAGTTGAGGTTATAACTGAACAAATAATCTAAAAAAATTGAGGAGTCTTTCTAAATTATAACTCAAGTTGTATCCTTGTATTATTTCCTTCACTTTAACTTTTTATGGTAAGATATGCTTAATAGATTGAAAATTTGGAACCTTCAACAGATATCTTTTCACATGCTAATTATCAAACTAAATCCAAGCAACATTTACGTAATGTATTATATTCTTCATTTCATGACTTATTATGTTTCTTAGGTTTAGAATGTTAACTAAAGTTTGCGAGGTATTAGCTCTAGGTTTAACTTTCTATAAGTTTTCTTTTAGACATTATGTCTGGATCTATTGCACCCAAAGTGAATCGTAGTCATGGAATAGGTTCGTTACTTTCTTAAATAGGATCATTTTTTATGGATTTAATGGAAAATTATGCTCAGACAACTTCAAACCTCTTTTTTTTAACGGATTTAATGGAAATACCCCCCTTTCACCACAAAACGTTCTGTAAAAGTTCTTCAATGGATTTACCTAGGTTAGGAGCAAGAGAAAGGTACAAATGCAATACATATTGTTAAGAATGGAGATTATTACTTATACTTTACTATTCTATGACAATAATTTGTTTGTCCAAAAATTGATTCTTTTATGAATCTAGTCAAGGAGTGAAAGGCAATCTTTGTAGGAGAGTCTCTTAGGTGTTACTAAAACATCAAAGTATTTCATGAGACTGTTGTTCTTTAAAAACTATAAAGAAAGAGACTTATTT
>JAOTAX010000196.1:15769407-15787548 GCA_025629825.1 Erythroxylum guanchezii | reverse complement strand
ATCAGTTCGCGTCTGCATTTGTGTTTTTCCTATTTTGTATAAAATTGTATATTCTGAAACTATTGTACAAATGATTTCTGTTGTGATGTAAAGGCATTATGACTCCATTTTTGCACGCAACATGGTTTTGCCTAAATTTAACTGGTGCTTGACATTGTTGATTGGAATGGTTACCCCTATAAATGTCACAAAACAATAAAGATATCGGTTGTGCTTTCGTGTTACTTAGAAGGCTCCCTACATTCCTTATTAACAAAGCATTAGAAAGTAGCCCAACTTGAACCTCCAATTTATGAATGGAAGAGGAGTGGTTTTTAATTATTTACTAAAATTTGGTTTCCATCCTCTTCTAACTTTCATAGTGACTATTGAACTTGGAGCTTAGCACGTCTATTACTTGTCTAACGTGGACTCTAAGGATAAGACTGTCCTGCAGGAAACTTGGTGTTCCTTGTGCTCTTATGTTATTTCTTGCATTGTTATTCTAAGAATAATTTGGGTAGGTATGCCACCAAAGATTATATAGGTTTAATTAACTCACATTTATGTTGTAATGCCTTCACTGGATTGGAAGAAAAGGTTTGCAATTTGCTCAGTTGCTCCTTATGATTCTTGCGTTAATGTACTTATAATCACTTGACAAAAGTATTAACGTCCTTAAATAAAACAATTTCAAATTTAATAAGATGATAATTCAATCCCCCAAAACAATGCCAAAATCTTATTGACAATTTTATATAAAAACTTTCTTATTGTAAGTATGCAAATCGTAACTTGTAGTATAAAAGGTATTATTCCACAAGGATGTAATTAGACACCTAACAACTTGAATACATTTTGTTTAAAGTACTAAAAGATTGATTGAATTAAAATAAATTTATTGAAATTGAAATTGAAATAACTAATAAAAAAACACTTAAATAAATAAATCTAGCAATAAAAATAAAGTTAATTAAGGCCATTAACTAAGGAATTATTATATCCTTAATTTGTCTCTCCTTTATCTTGTTAATTCAATTATGCTTGATCCTAGATATCCTAATGTTTTGATTGCCCTCTTTTAAGATCTAATCAAGTAAACCCAATTGAAATAAATAATAATCACAAAAGTACTCTTAACTATTCTAATGGATTTGAAGCAATCCTATGAATAATTAATTCACAATTAAGATCTCTCTTTAATTGTTTATTAATTTGATATTTGCAGGTCTATTAAGCTACCAACTATCGTTACACATCTTAACATATATTAATTTATTCAATCTATCGATTTATAACCAAGTATAAGCATAACAAATTTCACAAAGCATTGATATATCTAGTAAATTCAACAAGAATAAAGTTTAATAAAACAAATCAAGAACAATCCCTATTATGGATTTAAAAACCCATAATTATGTTCAACATCCTAATAATCCAAATCAACATCTAAGACAATGAAATATATGAAGAGCAAAGAAAAAAAATAGTTTGGTGTCTTGAACTTGAATCCTTGAAAATCTGGAGTTGCTCTTGATGTCTCATCTTTGATCCCTTTAATTCTAATGCTCAACCTCCTTTTTAGTGTTTTTCTTATCCTTAAATACTTCTTGAGCTTTTAAAGTTGTTTCTAGGATTTTCCTACTTAATTTGATTCTAAAAATAGCCCTAAAATGTTAAGAATACAAAAATTTTGCGTGTTGGAAAACACTGTCACGATCGTGCATGATTCCACAATCATGGCTTTTTCCCTTCTCCAAATTCTTAATATTTTCTTCAATTTCCTGTTTCCACTCTCTAACATAACACATCAAACACCCCTTGAAACATAAAATTAAGATCAAATTCTTGCTCTAAACCAATCAAACAATTAAAACACTTAATAATAACTCAATTCTAAGTCCTAAACACATGATTATCATCTAAGAAAACACTTAAAAACACACTCAAACAACTAGAAAACATAATATAAAATACACCTATTAATTACAAGAATTCCAGGGAAGCAATGCTATTTTCAATAATCTACTGACCTCAAATCACTCCACCATAGAGATTCATAACTTGCCAAATTAAAAGGTTTTTATAAGGCAATTAGGGAGGTGATGGAAGTGGAAATTGATGGTTGTGGGAAATTTAAGTAACTCACGAAGCTATAAAGTTTTAAAAGAAATCTCAAATTGCTTCACCAAATTGATGTCATGAATAAACATTTAGACATAAGTAAAAAGAGGCATCATTTAATCCTTATGCAAGTTGAGCTTTATAAGGACCTCTTAAATATGTTAAAGATAAAGGGAGAAAATGAAGCATTGAGACAATACATCAATTGCGTTAAGGCTAATGCTTTCTTCTCTAACAAAAGGCTAGAGTTAATTAGCTGTGTAATTGAGATAGGAACTTTGCATATTTCTTTAAAATGATTCTAGTAAAAAGAAACTCCAAAAAGATCACCAAGTTACATTAAAAAAAATAGGAATTGGATCTAGAGTCAATAGGAGCTTAAAGTTGAAGTGTTAACCTTGGCATATTATTTATTCAACTCATAAATACTTTTTTGCCAATAGTTCGAAATGATATTCAATTAGAAGATTTATCCATGCCAATCAATGAGGAGGATGTAGAGAATTCATTGAGGAGCACTAACCTTAATAAGGCCGTAGACCTGATTAAGTGAATGGATTTTTCTTTTTAGAGAAGCTTGAGCCTAGATTAAAGAACATGTCATTAATGCTACAAAAAAATTATTCAACTCTAGCAAGCTAGTAAAGGAGCTCAATAAGACTAATGTTTGCCTAGTCCTTAAGGTCCCTAATTTTAATTACCTCAAGGATTACATGCCATAGTTTACTATAATCTTCCATACAAAATAATATCTAAAAATTATTACCATAAGATTGAAAATAGTGTTTAAATCCTTCATTAACAAAACATTAGGTGCTTATATAAGTGGAAGAATCATTGGAGACAATATGTTTTTAGCATAAGAACTCCTTAAAAGATACCAAAGGTCTCTTCTTTTAGGAATTGTCTCATGCCATGAGATTGACTTTCACATACTATTTGACTTAATTAATTAGGAGTCCATCCTTCACCCACTTTATTCTTTTTGGTTTCCTCACAAATTCTTTGATTGGATTAAGCTAATTAAGATAATTTAGGGAAGAAGGGGAGTTAGGGAAGGATATGCCTTTCTTTACTTCTTCTCTATTAGTGTCAAGTCCAAATAAGGCTTACGTATTATAACATCTTTAGGGAATCCTCCTTTTTATTCCATAAAAAAACATGGTAAGCTTAGATTGTTTAACTTAACCTTTACTGATGCCCTTCTGATATATTTTGTAGAGTTGATCCATCTTTTATTGAAGCACTAATGAACTTTCTTAACACTTTTAATAAGCTATATGAACTGTATAATCTGGACAACAGTTTCTTTAATTTATTAGCAACTACTGCTCCTTTTAGTCAAACACTCTCCACTATCTCTGGAATGAAGCTCAAGGAGCCTCCTTTCATCTATATAAGGGTTCCTTTCTCCTCCAAGAAGCCTAAACAAGAGATTGCCAAGAATTATTTGACATGATGGAAATAAGGATAAAACATTGGAGTAAAATTTTTTGACATTTACTAGGAGACTCCAACTTATCCAAACTATTTTGTACAATCTCCTTACCTATTGGTTATCTCATATAGTACTTACTAAGAAGATCACAAAAGATATAGAAAGACTTATGATGAACTTTTTTTTGGATAGGGAATCAACATAAGGCATCTTTAGCAACAATCAAATAGTCTAAAATTGGTCTATTTAAGGAGGAAGAAGGACTAATAGTATGGTCTATGAAGATAACCAATAAAGTGCTCCTAACTAAGATAATTTGGAGGATTTTCACTAATAAGGAAAATCTATAGGGACAAAAGCTTTTAGTCAATCAAACCTAAAGTGGACACTTCATGGACCATGCACCAAATGCTTGAATTAATAAGGAAACAAACTTAGAAGATTAAATATAATGTTAAAAATGGCAAAACTAAATAGTTATGGTATGGAAGTTAGAGTGTAAAAGGGTTTCTTTACTTTAATTCTAGAGATACTACAATTGAAGTATATGTTGTATCCTTATGATAAAGTAAAAGTGGTTATAAAGCAAAATGATTGGTACTTAAGGATTAAAGGATCCTTTAGCTTCCTTGGCTTCCTTCTAAACTCTAGACCTTGCAAGCAATAAGAGGACAAACTCCATTAGCTTATACATACTCTTGGACTGTACAATAACAAATTATGCTATAACATACTCATATTAACATAAAGAGAAGTACACTGGAGTAAATTAGTCTGGTTTAAATAGAATCCTCTAAAAACAACTTTCATTCTCTTATTAATGGTTAGGAAAATATTAGCTACACTAGATAGAGTCAAAAGCTCCCATTTCTCCAATTTTACTTGTTCAATATATATTATTTTTATAAATTAAAGGATTCCATTAATATATTGAGAAAATAGATTGCATACAAGACATGTAGAAAATAGATTGCATACAAGACATGTAGCAACAATTAAGCACATTAAAAGTAGTCCCACCCTATCAGCAAAGATAATTCATTCAACTAGAAGACTAAAACTTATATAGGGCCACACTTTTTGCTTGTCAAGGTCCACTTAAATACATTTGACCTATCTTCAATTTGCATGTAGGAAAGGTTATAGCACTCTAGTAATCACCTTGTTGTAAACTCTTCCTACCTAATGTTCTATACTGCATGCATCATATACTCAAGTTCCTTTTATTGCAAGGGTTATTTGAGGATAGAATAAGTAGTAGTGATTACTAGAATATTTCCAGGGGACCAAGCTACTATATTGATAAGCAATTATCCATTGTCCTTATTAATGCTTCCCTACTGTAAGTGTTATCCTTTCTTTTTGTATTGAATAAGCTCATACAATGTTTGTGAATGAACGAAAATTATTAGTTATACTTTGCATGCATTGTGATTTCCTTCAACTGTCCTTTTAGTTCTTCAACTTCAATTTTTCATATTCATATATTAGCCTATTTGTCATCTTCACTCCAATTCTAAGGATCTTCCTAGCCTCTTCATAATAAATGATTTTTTAAACATTTTCCAAGCCCTTAAGATGCTTAGTTGATAAGTTTTTACACTTTCATTCTAAATCAATTACTCCCCTATCGAGAATAAACACTAACCTTAGACCACCTATTCGGATTCTCTAATCCTTTGAAGCATCTATTACTTCTTCCTTGCATATCCTATGTATGCACACGCCCAAGCATATAAGGTACATAGTCCATTCTCCCTTAGATCTACCTTGGTCATCCATTAGCCAAGTTAAGCATCCCTTAACATTCTTGTCGTCTCTATTGATCTAACACAAATCTAAAATTGTATTCTAAATCCCTACTGAGAATTAACATTATAAAAAAAGGTGATTAGTGGATTCTAAAATGCTTTTACATTAGCAATAGACAATGATTAAAAAACTTAACTGATTTGACCAGTTCAATAAAAAGAAATCTTGAAATGTCCAACTTTTTGGTTCAGTTTTTAACTTTTTAGTTTGATTTATTTTAGTAATTTTTTTGTTAAAAACCAATCAATTTATTAATTAATCAGTTAAATTTCGTAAATTAATAGCTTCTTATAAACTAAAATAAATCAATTAATTTTTATTTAACAATTTTTTAATTAAACTTTAAATTCTTCAACAGGTAAGGACAATCTCTTTCAATCATATTTTAAATTCTTTAATTTTATTCAATCTTTAGCCGATTTTATGAGGGTCTAATACTAGTTAAATCTTTTAAACCTTAAACCTCTCGTCTTATTGGTTTAACTTTTGGTCCAGTTTTTAAAATATTGGTAGTATGTATCATTTGTGTTTAAGAAGCTATGTATCATTCGTGTTTAAGAAGCTCAGTTTATCCTTTATATTGTTGAAAGTAAAATTAGATATCATTTATTCTTCAAATGTAATTACACGGGTAAACTTTGAAGAAGAATTGAAGACCTATGCAATATATTTTGCCTTGAGGATGAGTGGAAAGCAATAGGGACACAAATACTAGGCAGTTGCCAACGGTAGAAAGATGACTTTACACTTTTTAAAAACTTTAAAAGTAAGTGTCAAGGCAACTTAATTTTGGACTAGGAATACATAAAAACAATAATAATCCTAATGCACAAGGCTCTCAGCTTTGTGAGGTCTAAGGAAGGAACATTAATTATATCCTTTGTATTTTACAAATAAGTTATTTTCGTGACTCGAATCTATAATGTTTTAATCATAAAAGAGTAACTGAGTTGCTTTAAGACTCAGTCCAAGACTAGGAGTACATAATGGTCAATAAAGGACAGCTCAAGGTTTCCCTTAGCATGGCTATCAGACGGAATCTCGACTATGGATGAAAGAAATGTGCTTTGACTTCATAACCACACATATAGCGACTCAACTCTTGGAACTACAAAGGCGGGTGGTACGTGGGGCATTAGCCATTAAACACTTGTGACGGAGTCTTAAAACTGGGCACAGGGTGGTTATTCCCGTTTCCGTGTGTCACCCTGTGCTCCTCTCCGTCCATCTATCCATTAAATGTTGAACCTAGTATGTTTTCAAGCTGTGAGTACATTAGAGTCTGTCAACTATGCTCCTGCGTCAATGTGAGAGAGTAGAGTAGGGTGGTTTTAAGGGGATCAATTCTCCTGTTCCCATTTTCGTGTGCCACTCTGTGCCATCTCCGACCATCCATCCATCCATAAGAGTCAATGTGAGAGAATGGAATAGGGTGGTTTTAAGGGGATCAATTCCTCTATTTTCGTTTTTGTATGCCACCCTATGTCTCTCTCCATACATCCATCCATTAGGCTTGGCTAAATTATTAGTGTTGTTGTCAATCTTGCTATAGTTTAACCACCTTGTACACACTTTACATATTTTTTGTTTCTCCTAAGGAGAACATTATCATTGCCATTTCTTTTATTTAACAATTTAGTGCATGTTTGGATGAGCTTATATCAGTAGAGCTTTTTTTAGTAGAGCTTTTCTAAGAAAAGTTTTTCTAAGAAGCCAGTTGACTGTTTGACTGTCAATTAAAAAAACAACTTTTTTGAAAGAGCTTCATATAGTAAACTGTTTGACAACATAAAAATAAAAAACACTTTTATTAATTTTAACTATATTTTATTTTGTAATAAAAATTACTTATGCATATAAATAATATTTAAAGTATATTAAACAATATGCAAAGCATAATATATTAGGTTTACATTCGATTTGAAATAATTCAACTACTAGTAGGTCTTTCATAAATGGAATTAGTTTACATTTACTTTACAATTGTCTGACAAATTTACTTCCATTTAAATCGTGACATCAATAATTTCATGCTTTCAATGATTTCAAATTGATACATGTATCATACAGACACTGCTATAGATTTTGAAGCTTACACCATTATAAGAGATGTCTCATTTACACCTTACGGTTACCTATTTCTTAGATAACTATCTTGTAGAAAATTAATTAAAGAGATGTCTCATTTTCTTGTAGGAAATAAAACTAATATCAAAAATAAATATTAAAACATATAAAAAAGCTAAATAATATTATAATCCCAAAATAAATATTCAAGTTGAGTAAATAGTTAAATACATAATAAATTATGCATTTTATTGTAATACAAGAAATTTTGCAATATGTTCCCTCACATCATTCATTTCGATATTTTATGGCTCGTCTAAAAGATAGGTAGCCTTCATTAAAGAGCACCATTTTCTTTGCATATTTGCTAACTCTTGGATTAACAAGAACAATTTCCTCTCCTCCACCACGTTCTCCAACTGGATTAAACACCATAAATTGCACATTGATTCCTACTTGGGGTGCTGAGAGACCAATACCATCAGTTCTATGAAAAAGGAAGCCAAGAAGTATTGTTCACAAACATGTCAATAGCAAAGAATTTTATACGAAAATAACATGTATACTCCAATAACGCATTTAAAATTACCAGAATAACATTGAAGTCCCGATGCTAAAATAATTTTGCAAGGAAAAAGGACTAGGAATACCTACGCTTAAATTTTTGAGTTCTATTGTTAATTTACACACACAATATCAATATGTCCAAAGTTACCACTGCTACTTTGAAGCAAAGAGTTAATTGGATACTTATTTTATGTTCTTGCTAACTGATAAATTATCACAAATTCCATACAAGGAAAAAGAAGAGATCCTAATCAACAAAAGCAACAGGGAGCAATAGAGCACCACACAATTCTTAGATTCATCCAGAAGGTGAGTTCTCGTGGAAACAAATATTCCTACCAGTGAGCTGCTTCTCATCAAATGTCTCTTTGAACACATAATAAGTTTCATCAATCGCTTGTAACCAGACCAAGTATTGAGGCATATTATGCAGAAACAATACTAAGTACAAATGTTTGTTCAGCATCTCATAAATAGACAATAGCAATAGAAAAAGAAAGAATTTTAATTCCAATTTGAGCAACACACATCTACTATTGAATTGTAGTGATATACAGTCAAATTTGTCAAAAACTGGGCTTAAATAAAAATAGAACACAGTGGGGATGTTTAAATGTGGTTAGGGTTCCAAAAGGCTTAATTTATATCATATAAAAACAGACTTGGGAGCATACAGAATGAATCTTTACAAGATCATTTTGTTGAGAATTTCTCAACCCAAAATTCACTTCTAAACTGCTCCATTTCCTAATCCCTTGCACATTAAAGTCTAGAAAGAATTAGAAGGACTTTTTAAGTCGAGTACACAACCTGGATGTTTGAGTTCTATTGTTAATTTACACAAACAATATCAACAGATATCCCAACAGTTGATACTTTAAAACAAAAAACTAATTTGGATAATTTATTTTACGCTTTAGCTAACTATACAACTTCAGAAACACCATGATACCCTCAACGATATTGTAACTGAATCAATTTCTGTCTTATCTACAAGAATCCAATATACAGAACAATTATAAGACGCCAAAAAGACTAAAGTATAATAGAATGAAGTGCTTTCAAAGCCCAATAAGGAAAGAAGAAAAGAACTAACAATACATAAGAAGAAACGAATAACGTCAATTTACAATCTTTAGGTTTTCATAAGATCCCATTTCCATTTCTTTCTTTTCTTTAGCTCCAATCACTTCACTGATTCAACTTTTACCCCTAGGAAACAAGAAATGCATAAAAGAAAAAGCATGGAAAGAGAAACGAACTTGAAACGCGATCAAATATGCTGCAGGGAACCGATAGAAGAAACTTCCAAATCTCTCTCTGGTCCTTTTGATGACCCTCATGCGCTCTTCAACCTGAAAGTTGCCAAAATCCTGTTCTCGTATCCTGCATTCCTCTCTAACCCTCTCAGGCAAACGGTCATGGAATGATGCTTCCAAAGGCTCATTACGGACGAGGACCGAATAAAGCAAGAGAAGGTGGAATCTTGACAGGTTTGAGGGAAAAGAAGAGCTTGAAAGCGTTGAGACGCGTGGACGGCCAACGATATAAACGTATGTGACGGAAAATAGTGTCCCGTAAAAACTAAAATAAAGGTTTGTTTTGAAAAGTTTTAATTTGAGCGTCTTAAAAAATTATGTTTTAATTTTAAAAAAAAAGTAAGTGTTTTTTAATTTTACGGATAAATACTTATTTTTTTTAAAAAATAACTTTTATAATAAAAAAGTAATTTTTTATCTTCAACCACACTGGCACTTAATCCAACACGCACACGCGCGGCGGTGCGAACGATCCGTCGCTTGCCTGTCCCAACGGCAGAGAGTTTCATCTCCTTTACTGCATTTGGCCTTGGCTTCTCTGCTATTCATTTCCTTCGTCATATATATATCCAAACAATCTCTCTTTCTGTCGCTTTCGAAAACTCTCGAGCCTTTTTCAAATATCGGTCTCTCTCTCTCTCTCTCCCTGGGCTTGCTTTTACTCTGTCGGTCTTTGGTTTTTGTATTATGTCATTCATTTTAGTCCTCTTTTACTCTTGACCTCAATATTCATTTGAAGACAGCTGCTTCTTTACAATGGTAAGAACAACCCAGCACCAACCTCCAAGCTGCCGTGTTTTGGTTGTAGGCAACTACTGCCATGACATTTTGATTCACAACGACGCTGTCAAGGGCGAGTCTCTCGGAGGCGCCTCCTCCTTTATTTACCGGGTTCTTAACGGCTTATCCATTTCCTGCGATTTGGTCTCCAAAGTGGGTCAAGATTTCAGATACCAAATCAATCTAGCCCCAATTGTGATACCCACTTCCAAAACTACGGTCTTTCATGCCTATTTTGATGACGGCATGCACGAAGATGGCCAAGGAGATCGGGTCCTCAAACGGGTCTGCGCATGTGACCCTATTGCGCCATCGGATCTACCCAAAACGAGGTTCGAGTACGGTATGGCGGTTGGTGTTGGCGGGGAGATATCTCCCGAGACGCTTGAGAACATGCTCGATATTTGCGAGGTGGTGTTGATTGATATTCAAGCTTTGATTAGAGAGTTTGATGATGTTGATGGGACTGTAAAACTGGTTAATTTACGTGAAACAAGGTTCTATCCATTGATGAAACGAATAGGGGTGTTGAAGGCTTCTTCGGAGGAGGCGGTGTTTATGGACTTGGAGGAGGTGAGAAAGTGGTGTTGTGTGGTGGTGACTAATGGAGAAGAGGGTTGCAAGCTTTATTGGAGAGACGGTGAGATGGAAATATCTCCGTTTCTGGCTAATCAAGAGGATCCCACTGGTGCAGGAGATAGTTTCTTGGGTGGGCTTGTGGCTGGTTTGGTTCAGGGATTGGCTGTTTCTGATGCTGCCCTGTTGGGGAATTTCTTTGGTTCTCTCACTGTTGAACAACTTGGATTGCCCAATTTTGACTCGAGGTTGTTGCAGGTTTGTTTCTCTGAATTTTTTTTTTTTTCTGTTACTTGAGTCTTGTTTTGGCATTTCGGGTGCTAGAGGCTAGTTGATGTTGTTTATTGTGAAACTTATATTTAGGTTACTGACGGCTTTCAATTGCTTCTAAACTGTCTAGTTTGGAATAGGAATAGATAATGATAAAGAGTCATAGAGTGGTTGAACTTCGGCTATGCTGCTGTGATTTCCGATCACTGTCAAATAATACTACATCTGTGCTCCTGGTCTGTGAGCCTTGATGTGTTTTTTAATAACGAGAAGACTTGTGTAATCACTGACGTGATCAAAAACTTGAAAGTTTTTTCCTTGATTCTATACTTTGTAGTTTATTTCTTTAGGTCTTTGCATTCATCTCATGATCCAGTCCAAATTATTGCAGCATTTGCATTGAGTATATTTTCTTTGTGTTATTAGTTCTGCGTGGGCTGTGTTCAAACAGATTATGGTCAACATATCGGGCGTAGGTTCTAGAGAAGCAGATGCTTCTCTATATACAGTTCTGTTGGTCAAATTCAAATTTGACTTCACGGAATTAAAATGTTGGCATATATAGTGAAAGATGATCAGATTGGTCGAAAAGGTTCCTCTGGGGAGAGTTTACATAAAGAATATGGACTAGGCTGTAAAAGAAACAAAGTCCCATCAGACACATGACCAAGCTAGACTCTTTTGATGGTGAGGGAATTAGGATAAGAAATAACTGGGCTGTGTTTACATGGGATGTGACTTACCAGAATGTTATTTGATTTCTGAAGGCAAACTGGCGGGTAATGTTGCCTTCAAAAAGTTGTCGCGTAGCTAAATTTCTTAAGTTGTTAATTATGGAAGTGGTTTTGAAAAGGAAAAAATGGTGGGGTTCTAAAATTTCTTATGATGCTACATGTTTGTTGTCACTTTGGCTATAATTATTATGTCTTCTTCTTTATTGCCATTCATGGTGAAGTGAGTGAATCCTCATTGAGGAACTCTATCCTTTTTCTTCTTTCAGAGAGTGAAGGATGAGATGCAGAGGAGGAAAATGCAGTGTTTGCACTTTGAAAGTGGTGATAATGTGCTAACGTTCTTGAAGCCAGCAGGACATGACGATTTCCATTCATTACTTGCGGCAGTGAAATCAGAGCTGCCATTTTCCTATCAAGCGGAAGTAGATAAGAGTATAATCCCAGTTACACAAGGAAGCCTAGACTTATAGTCGGGATCACTTAAAATCCCTGTTTAGCTGGTTCCTGGCTTCTTTCTTAGTCTCTTTAAAGTTGGCAATAATAGAGCTTCTATTTTCCTCGGCTTTTATTTCTGATTTTTCCTACTATATTTGCAGCTCAATGCAACCTGTTGATGCTTCCAGGCCTTTAAAATCCGAGCTGCTTTTGCTTTAGTCCCATAAAGGAATTTGACGAGCTTTCCGTATATAGAATGGATTTCAGAATTCACGGTTCTTAGGTGGATAGATATTTTTTATGTACACTTTTTTTTTTTAACTTCAAAATCTGTTATTGTTACTTCTGGATTGAAGGGTTTCCCAAATTTTGAAATTACTAAACAAATGAATAAAGCAAGCCCTTATACCTTATTGTATGAAAAAACTTGATTATACAAGTAAATTTGAACTATGCAAAGCATTGCAAAATTATACCATTGTTGGACTGAGACTAAAAACTCAAAGATTTGAATTAAGGGGTTGTTTGGTTTTATTTTTGTTTTTTTGCTATGATTTTTAATTTTTATTTTTCTTTCAAATAAAAAAATTGTTAATGTTGATATAGTTATATTTTTTAGATAATTACATATTTTATAAATTATTTTTAAATAATTAAATTTATTTTAATCTCTTATATAATATTTATTAATAAATTATCAATAAAAGTCTCATATTTTATTAAGATAAACAATTTAAAAATAAATTTTATTTCTAAATCAATATTTATTTTAAATATATTTTAATTATAAAATTTAATTTTTATTTGAAAATTATTTATTTGGAAGATATTTTAAATTTATTAACATTTAATAATAATTATTAAATTAAATTATTCATAATTTTAATTAATTAATTAAAATATTAAATTAAATTATTCATAATTCTTGTTAATAATTAATATATTAGATAATTAAATAATATATATTTAGTTAATTGTAAATTAGATTATAAAGGGGAGAAACAGAAAACAAAAATTATCTTTTATGGCTTTCATAAAATTTAAAAATTGAAAGAAATCAAAAGCAAATATAAAAACTAAAATTTTAGATGGAAATACTTTTTAATACTAAATTTAAAAACAAAACATAAAACTAAGAAACAAAAGGGAAACAAACATATCCTAAAGAAACTATAAAGTACCATATTGAGGATTCAATTGGAAAACATTGTGATATTCAATGTAAGCCAATTTGAATTATGATTGTTTTTACAAAGGGGTGAACTAGATACTTACAAAAAAGGACCTTGAAGTAATTATGCAAACACAGCATAAATTTATATGAAAAAATTATTTAATTTCCATAATTTCTATCAAATTAGCCATAATAATAAAGAAAGTAGATTAACACTTTCTTGACTTATATCTATTCTTTAATTTTCTTTTAAAATTCAAACATTATAATGTTCCTTCAATGTTACGAAGAGTTGCTATTATGCCATGTTCTTTTGAGTTGTTGCACTAAAATGATTAGCGATTGAAACAATCTCTTGTTACCCTTTTAAGCATAATATCAAATATTATTTCAACCATGGATCTTTTCGTATTTTCATTCTTTAAAAATTTTCATTTTTTCGCCATATAATCTAATAAACTTTTTTATTTGCTCTTATGATGTCTCCTAATGTAAATCTTCTTGTTCATTAAGGTACAACTAATCCAATTTCTTTAAAATTCACACAAGATTATAATCATGATATTCCTTTTAAAATATGTGTGATTAGTTTCATAAAATAGATAACATGAATTGGCTCCTCATTGATAGAACTTTTTCTCTATCAAAGATTATGTGCTATATTAATTAATGTACATACTAGGAAGAAGCTTTGATTGTCATTAGAGTTAATTTTACTTATGTTGTCCTTGGTGTTCAAGATGTAACATTTGCAATTAGACATTACATAATAAATTTTCATGTCAAAATCCATATGAAGTTTTATTCGATGACCATCCTAAGACCCTATTAGAAATGTGACATACGAGTTTTATGGTTATCACTAAAAATTATTTTGGGAAGTTATAATCATTGGTTATGATTCTAATTATCTCTTTTAATATCATATTTTTTCTCAAAAATTATATTTTATTAAGGGATTTGATGAACTAAGAATACAAAGGTAAAATTATCTTTATATAAATTTTAAGCTTTTCCTTCTATTGTTTTTTACTATGATAACTCTTGACGAATGTAATGGAGACTTTATTTTCAGTTTGAACTCTCTTTAGCATACTTAATAAACATATTAAAAGGTCTATATTTGCTTGTAAGAAACAATATTTATGGAAATCTACTATAGTTGTTTATAATGACAAATGCATAATGTTTTTCACCTAACTTGCACTCTAGATAGAGAAAATAAATCATTACATAAAATTTGTAAAAGCCTTTTACAAAGTTACCAATTCTTACCTATAAAAGAGCTTTTGGCTTACTTACCTACTTCACTCATAATTGGTAGTTTATTAAAGGTTGTGGTTTGTTGAGATGTGCAACTAGAATGTCCAATTCTCCTACGAAACCCCAACACATTTAGGCTATATTAGGAATGATTCAATCAACTTTTCAAGTAATAAGGTGTTCAAATTATTAACTTCTTGAATGATATTTTCCTATTCCTCTCATAATTTTGGTTGGGAGTTAAGTAATTTTCTCATAATTAACATCAATATAGGTATCACCAATACCTTTCAAGTTATTTAAGATATTAGTGAGTCATGTGTGTATATTAGAATTGGACTTCTTATGTCTCATGTGAAACAATTCGTATTGATTTGCTAACATGCTTATTTTACTCTCCCTAACTTAACCAGTACCCTCAAATATGATTTTAAATGAATGCCATAAGTCATGATCATTACACATATTAACACTTTATTGAATTGATTTTACATAGAGCATAAAAAAACATGCCCCTTCTTATATTCAAAGAAATCAATCTCTTATTGATATCATCATACCCACTCTTTTATTTAAAAACCTTAATAAGTACCTCATCTTTCACTATAGTTTTATTAATACATGAGATCATTCTTAACTATTTCTTATATGTCAATCCCATAGGCCATCAAGAAAAATTTCCTTACTATGGCAAAAAGTACTTAGGCAATGATATGTTTGTAACATTTTAAAAAGATGTTGTTAAAAATTAATATAATGCAACAATTTTTAAAATGTTGCCTTTAATAATATTAAAAAGCAACGAAAAAAATAATTTGTTGCTATATATAAGAAAAGGCAACAAAATTAAAAATGTCAAAATAAATTCTTATGTATGCAATATTTTGACTTGTTGATGTGGCAATAAAATCTTATATATGCAATGTTAGGAATTGTTGCTATAGTTTTAATATCTATTTACAAACTACAATTGCTATAGTTATAATATCTAATATTATAATTAATCATGAGAATAATTTGAGGATTATAAGTATTAAGTGAATATAATATTGTATGTATTATTTATTTTTAAAAAATTTGTTTTTACATTTCAACAATTAAAGTCATCCGAAAATAAAAGTCTCTATGGTCAAGGTTACTCCAAACTCCAAACATATGACCTAGTTGAATTTATAGTAAAGGCGCATGTGTAAAAGTAACCCAATGGTATCCCCAGTGAGGAGTTAGCCGATAGAGTTTCTTATTTTCCTGAGAAAGAAACGAGAAGATAATTTTGAAAATGTGACAACTAAATCGATGTTAAATTTTCTAACATGATTTGCCTTTGGTACCTTCATTAGTGAACAAGGAATTTTCAAGATTTCGCTATTTAAATCACTCATTTCGTCATTGAAATTTCATATGAGGTGCGCTCTTTTCTTACCTCCTTTTATTTATATTTTGAAATATGTAAAAAAAACACCTTATCAACTTCTATTAACGCGCAATTACAAGTTCTTGTTATTTTCTTTCTAATTCTCTATTGTGTTAAAAAATAAAAGGATTATTTGTTGTTCTTGGAACTCAACGAAAACAATTCCATTGTTCTTTGATCTTAAAAACCTTATACATGTTGATTTCTGATTACATGATCGGTTGTTACTTCGACATCGTCATTCTTGTATAGATTAAGAGTCTCTATTTGTGTTACCTTCTTCGTTCTCTATATGGAACTTTTGGATAAGTGCATCCTATTATGGCATCATTAATCCTAAACTAGATACTAGTTAAGCAATTTAGATTAGTAGATTGAAGATTTTGCAACTGTTTTTTACTTACTGAAAAATTTTAAACAAGTTTTCAAATAATGTGTTTAGTGCTACTTATTTCATAAATCTACAAGTAATTCTTCTTCTTCTTGGTTAGTTGCTAGACTTTTGGTGGTAGAGAATAGATTATCTAGGAACAAACTTATATAAATATGTAAAAGTGAAATCGCTTAAATGTGTTATATAATCAAGATGTGATTAAATTACTAGCTCATGGCAACAATATTAGTGCCAGAGAATTTGGAAAGAATATCTAACTTAACAAAGTTGATATACTAATGTGGGAATGGGGAGTAGCTACAATTGTTGTGCTCCATTTTCATCAAAAGGATGTGTAGGCAAAGTGCATGGACAAGTGTTAGATATTTGGATAAAGTCATGATTAACATGATCTCCACTGGATATCTCAACTAGATAGGAGGCTTCTAAAGAAACATACCAAGCAATGATCAAGTCAGAAGAGATATTTTTGACCTGTAGCAGAACACAATATATTATAAAGCAAGGGGCTAGTATTTAACAGAACTTCCAATTGAGAACACAATATATTATAAAGCAAGGGGCTAGTAGACAATACTATTGTTTCTTCAGTGGATAGATTGTCTATCATTGTCTCAATGGAATCAATTGAGAAAGTAATTGAGTGTCCATCTGCTGGAGAGAAGCTCACAAGCAAAGCCAGATGGATGACAAAGTTTAGTGTAAATGAAGATGAAGTCAATCGACAGTTATATGGAGACAACGACCCAACGGAGAGAAAGACCTCAAGTTTGGTGCCAAAGGCTAGGGTCCTACATGCAATTCTGTTCAATTGCATTCTACCAAGAACAGGTTCAAGGCATTTGGTGACGACGCTGGATGAACAATGCCTATTCTACTTATTGAATCGTCAACCTGTCGATCTACCATTTCTGATTTTTCAGTAAATGGTTAAGGAGATGAAAGATTGTTGGGCCCCTCGCCCTTGCGAGTTACGTGCCGACATCCTATGTGACATCTAGGCACGCATCCCACAAGGTTGATGAGCCCTCACCAAGGCAAACCTCGAAAATGAACTCATCTCACTTACTTCCGAATAGATTTTGGGATAGCTCAAAAAGAAATTTCAATAAGACTTCTTTACAACATTTGTTCCTCATTGCATTAAGTTTCTAACGACACCAAAAATACTCAATTTGGTTTAGAAATAAAGAAGTATTGGCCAAAACACTTTCTGCTCTTACAAAACCGAGACTGAAAATTTTTACCAACTTCACTTCAGAAATTGAAAATCTTAAGGGCTGAATTGAAATTCGATTCCTTCAGAACATTTGTGGCTCCATGTCTCTAATTTGTTTAGAAACAAAAAAACAACTCGATTGGAGCTCTACAATTAAAGATATCGCTAAGATTCAGGAAAATGTCCACTCATACTCTTTTATCCGTTCCTCTCACTTTGATTTAAGCCATATTTTCCAAATTAATATCAAAAGTTGTACATTTTTATGGAGAGGTAGAAAAATGTTTTAGAAAACCAACGCTTCAAAAATCGAGTCAATTGGAGGTCAAACAAAAAGGTTATGGGCCAATGAGTGGAGGGAGGTCGGAATCGGCAAGAAAATCAGGAATCGACCGTGTCGCAAGTGCGACGAGGCAGGCGATCGTCCAGCGCCCGCGCACGGGCGCTCGGCTATAGCCCAGCGCTCGCGTGCCAGACGTGCGCTTGCTTGGCCGAGAAATTTTCCAGTCCAACATCCTATCTTCCAACTTTCATATCTTTTGACTCAGAACTCCAAATTTTACAAACTTGGTACCC
>JAOTAX010000196.1:15746537-15757557 GCA_025629825.1 Erythroxylum guanchezii | reverse complement strand
AAATAATTTTAAAATTATTATTTATAAACTAATTTATTAGTATTTATTAATAAATATTATATAAAATATTAAAATAATTTTAAATAAAAATAATTTATTAGTAATAAAAATAAAAATAAAAATAATTTATTTTTAAGTTTTATTTAATTTATAATTATTATTAGTAATAAAATATTTGTTATTATTTTAAAAACTTTGAAAAAAAAGGGGGGAAGGAGTGGGAGGGAAATTTTGAAAATTTTGTAAAAAGGTTCCCCAAATTTTTAAAATTTCCGGTATCGATCGGTATTTGATCGTTATTTTGAATACCAGCTGGTACCGACAAAATTGGCTGATACCGACCAATATTTTTTACCGATACTACCTACACCGATACTGATACCGGTTTCCAGCCGGACCGGCTGGTACGGTACGAAATACAAAACAATGACTAAAACAAATTGGAGATTATTTTAAGTTTAATTAGTAAATTAGATTATATTAAACTAATTATTTTTATTTAGGATTAATAAAAATTAATAACCTTTGTTAAGAATAGTTTAAAGTTGGTATTTTTCTTTTTTCTTTTTTTTCACATTAGGTATTTTTCTTTTAAGTTGGATGAGTCTCACAAGCAAAATGATATATGTGTGATCCTGTGAGGCCTATAAATTTATTTAAAATAATTTATTTCTAATGCATAAATGATGTTATGACAATAATATTATGAACACCCTACTAGTATCGGTATTGATATTTCTGGTATAGAGTGACATCGATATCGATCAAATATCATATATCATTAAGGTAATCTTTCAAAGTTATAAAATAATCCTAAAGTTTTTAAAATTGCAAATAATTCCTCAATATGTTATGCTATATAATTTTTAATTTTACTTGTCTCCAAAAATTATAATAATAAAAATTGAAATAACAACTATCTTTTTATTTCTAGTAATATTACTTATTCATATTTTTTATATATAAACAAGAACCTCAATTAATATAGAAAAGATTATTTAATTATCATATAAATATGAAACTAAAATGATACAAAAATACTTAAAATGTTACAATGTATATCATGTAGTAAAGAATAATTATATTAAAACATCATATATTAAGAATAACGTAGGTCCATGATTCCATAAACATTACAATAAGAGTTTGTGCTCAGGAATACAACAAAGTAGAAGTGAAACTTAAAACAAAAACACTTATAATTAAAAGTTTTATATTTATATTATATATATATAATTCAATATATGTATCAAATATAAGTGAAATTAAAATAAGAGAGAAAATAAAAAAATCTGAAATTTTATTTAATGATATGTTCGCCGTATTTAACCCAATTTTTTAAAAATAAATAATTCCATTGAGAGATTTTAAAATTGAGTACACTTAAAAATCACACGGTCTAGACAGATGAGAGCTATAACTAACTCATAATTTAACAAGCTTAAATAATAGCAGATATAATACTTGGCTCTTGATGGCTAAACACAGATGGCAATATGCAAACCTCTTCATATGAGAAGACATGCGACAACTTCTTCACACGCGACTTTGCCACTTACCACTGAGGCAAGTCCAGGAGTTTCTAGGTGTTACTATTGTCCATATCGGCTATTGCAAATACTTGATCACTCCTTAGTTAAGGTCAACTTCTCTAGGTTGAATCAATAACATCAACATGCAGATGCTTTAAGGTACCATGAAGAATCGCCTACTCAGACATAAAACAAGTAAACACACCCTTAAGAGATATCAATTTCCCTTTTCCCTAGCTAATTAGTATTTGTACAATAAGATTTTGTTGATTGGGGTTTTTAAAGATAGGATCCGAATCGTACTTCCCCATTGAGACATGTATTTAGTTCAATTTTAGGAATGTCCGCTTATATTCTCCAATTGTTGCGATAGTCAGGGCTCAATTCTGAAATTGCGCCATTTGATAAGATGATCTCTCTAATCTAGAGGATTATCCTATCTGCTAATGTATTGATTTCCAGAGTAGTGTATCTTGAATTAGTGTGTAGTCTTTGATTGAATTCTGCTAGATTCCATGAACTGTATATATAAAGGCGATTTTAAGTAAAACCCCATCCTACTTTAGGGTTTTGACGTTATCCACAATCCAATTTAGTAATAGATTCAACTTATACGAGCATTATGTAGTTGAAATAGCTATATAATTTTAGACCAAACTCCTTCAGTGTACTTGCAAAGGAAGTATAAGTGATCCCTACTCTCAGAAACTCTATGACATAGCAGACATAGGGGGTTAGCTATCCCAAAACACTTTCTTTAGTCCATAACATATTTTTTATCACAAGTTAACCTATAAAAGAGGCTTTAGGCATATGGGAATTCTTCTAGATCAGGTTATACTAGCCCTACAGATTTCTTAGCAGGACCTATTGGAGAAACCTTTATATCTTTCCTCCATCCAACCAATGAATCCTCCTATAGTTGATTAGGATTATAGTGAGGAAGCGAGTTTATAAGTGTAGAGACACTCCTGAACCCAGCGTACCATTCATTATTCCTAATGATAGCATCAACTCTAGTATCCTTAGGGAATCTATAATTGAGAGAGTGAAGGTCTTGCCTCATGTGAAGGCGGCTAGTGGTTTCCCAATTATCAAACTAAAACCAGACATTTTTCATTTTACCCACAGCTACTTGGATATGTGGATAAAATTAAGATCTCAACTTCAATATCTGGGAGATCCATGAGTGATCTCTATTAAGTTTTAGACTTCAAATTTTTTATTCTTTGATGTAAAATTTGTAAATCCATGTTGAATAGAGTCCTTTGTCATTAAGTATCCCCCAAGCCTTTTTAATGAGCAATACCTTCTACATGTCCTGGATAAAAACAATACCTAACCCTCCCTCTTGTTTAAGAATGCATAGTTTTTTCATCTGACATTTGCTCTTTTCAAATTATCTACTTCACCTATCCATAAAATACACTTCTCTATATCCTTGACTAGCTTTTCCGGTGACAAATATAAGATGACTAGTGAGTACTTAAATTCCTCAACATTGAAGAAATCAACTGAAGTCTACCTGTAGCTGATAGGAGAGTATGTTTTTTCCATTTGTTAATACTTCCCTTGAAACTTCTACAAGAGGAGAAGGCAATCAAGGTATAAAGTTCCTTAATAGTGATATAACACCTAAACATCTAAAAGGAGCCTTTTTTATTGTTAGACATGATATGACTTTTAGCTGCTCTAACCAATGTACATCTGTGGAAACATATAGGTAGCTCTTCTTTATATTCATTTTCAACCCTAACCTTGTAGAGAACTTGCTAAGAATCTTTACCATTAGCTTTAAGGAATAGGGATCAACACCACAGAATACCAAAATGTCATCTGCAAAAGATAAATGGTGCATTCTTAGCTTCTCACATCAAAAATGAAACCTAAATCTACTGTACATATCTTTGTGGTGATCAAGCATTCTATTGAGGTCTTCCATTACTAGTGTAAAGAGATATAGAGATAAAGGATCCCCTTGTCTAATACCTTTGGTACTCCTGAACAATTTAGAAAGGTATAAAATTCTCATTATTAAGAGGATTCTTATCATCACCATCATTCAAATTTATTGCACCAAATGACGTGTCAATACTTTCTCATGTAAGATTATATTCCAATTCACTCTTATTTATGAAGCTTAGTTCTTTAGAAACTCAATATGCTAAAAGATCGATATAGACAAGACATATTGTATCTATACTCGTTCAGTTAAGAGAGTAAACAAAAATTAAATTATTAATAAATTATATTCAACTTAATAATGATAATAGCATGCCTCTCTTGAAGCTTTAAGTTGTATCAAATAAAGAACAAATCATTTTATTATCATTTTATTATTTTTGTTATTTTCCTCTCATTCATTCATGTGGGTCATTTGGAAACAGTCTCTTCACTGGTTAGGGGTAAGTCGGCACATTATTGAACCTCCCTAGATGCCGCGTCTCAACAAAATTTCTACTGGGTATTATTGTTATTGTTGTATTGCATTCATACATTGGCTTATAATTTAAATTGCAAACTCTTGCAATTTTAGAAAACCACTTCCGAATTGATTCCACCAACAAACTGTAAGAACATAGAATTAACCTTTTAAACAAAACAAAGTGATGATTAATTTCAAACAAGTAACAAAAATGAAGAAACATATACTTAGATTAAGTTTATCTCATTGAAGAACTATAATAGACATCTCAAAATCACCCCATGCATCCTTGTATGTCTCTATTTGTGAGCTAAAGAGATCTTGCATCATTTTATGTGCCACAATTGCTATGATAGTTAATAGTATTCTCCTATTAATTATAGCTTTCTTTGTAAAACTTATTAGACACTAAGATTCAAAAATGCCCCAGTAGTAAATAACATAGGATAATTGCAAGAATAGGTGTGTGTAAAGAAGGTCAATTTTTCATATTGGCCTTGATTGCTTCCTTCGCTCTCTCTATAGCATCATAAAAATAACATATTGTTTCCTTCTTATCACTATTAGTCAAACAAAGTACTCTTATCAAAAGCTTATAAACTCAGAAGATAAATTGACACTGGGATAAAATTTTATGATCTTATTTAAATGTAATTCTATAAATCTCCATTCTAGCATTAAACCTAGCATATTGAGATATAACCTACATATCACTTCTAAAAATTTGTCTTAGCTCCTTCTTTATTAGAAGAAAACACTTAAATGATAATAAATTAGTAACAAATATTGTAATACTAGGATGACATAAATTCCTGTCATTAGTAAAACTCTTTCTCGTCAAATTCAGAACCTATGTACGATTATGGATGAACTTAGTCTTTTTTTTCTTACTTTTTACACAGTCTTATCAATAATTAGGAAGTATTTAGTATCTCTTATATTTTTCAACATCAGGTCAACATAATGTATAACACAAAGAGTCCATTAAAGAAATTATACCTACTTTATAATCTTTTTTCAATTGCTTTATAAACAAAACCAATATCAGTGATAGATTCTACAATGTTTTTAAGCCCAACTTCATTCATAACTTTATCAAATATGTCAAACAAACTATCAACATTTCTAACAAGGCCAGATGCATTAATGGACTTTAAAAAAATCCTCCTTTTAGCAAAATAAACTAAATAATTGATAATAGGCTCATGTCTTCTACTTGTCCAATTATCACACATAATTGAACATCTATAAGTTTCCCAAGTCATTCTTTTTTCATCCAAATAACTTTTTATTTCATAAATAAATCTACTTATAAGATATCCTAGACCATAAGAGGCAATAACATCCATTATAAGTTAGTAATAATAAGATTGATCAACAATAAATGATACACCTATATCACATTAGCATCTAGTCATTGTCATATCCATATTATGAGCTACTTCTTTAGATTGTAAGGTACTACAAATTAAAGATTGAATTTTAAGAGTTGTTCTTGGTACAAAAAGTTATCCACATTTTTTTTTCTCTTCCTCACATCTGATGCAACAATTTCCTTCTTGTTAGATATGAATACCACCTTCAACATTGCCAATATCATCCTGACCACTACAAAAAGAATTTTCATTACTTTTTTTTTTGTTCAGTCTTTGCCTTTTATCTTTATCATTTTCATACTCTTCAAACAAAGTTTTCATCTACCATTTTATGTTATGACTAACTTTCTTACAAAGCTTCACATCACCTTTGATCTCAACTAAATGCTTCTTTAATCTAGTGATTCTCCCATATTTCAAATGTTTATTGTAATACAAATAAATATTATAGTTCTTCATACCATGAACCGATCTAGCATGAACTCATTTGGTTCGTCGAATCTTTATAGTGGTTTTGGGCTTCTGACAAATTTGGTGGACTGTGGGGAGAGCTTATAACAGGGGGAGGTGCTGACAATGAGGGGTTGGTGGTCAGTGATGTCACAGTGGAGCTTGTGCAATTGTGTTGAGGCCTAAGTAAGTGCGAGGCCAACGGTGGAGATATAAAAGTTGGAGAAAATGAGAAGGAGAGAGTGAGGCATGTGAAAGCTACACAAAATGAGATGAAGGAGAGGGACTGTGTGTGTTTGAGTGTCTAAGAATGAGAGGGATGATACCATCTAGGTTCAGATTTTTTTTTTATTTGGTCCATAAATTTTAAATTTTACAAATTTTACTCTAGTAAAAATTGGTATTTTAGGTACTAGTTGGTACTCAGAAAAAGAGCCAATACTGATTGGTATCTATAATTGATATGATACGATATGAATATCATTTTTCGGACAGTATGAAATGATATTCATATTGTTATGGTAAAAATTTGATAGAGTCGTACCTTTATTTGCATTTTTGTTTATAGAGGTTCAACTTGAATGTTTTTAAAATGTTAAGTTTTATTTTGAACACTTTAAAATGTTAGTCTAATTAGTATTTATCTAAATACTATGGTCAAATTTCTCCTTTTTGTCAGAAAACTATAATTCATTCTCATATTCAACAGGCTTCGAGTACTCATCAAATATTTATTAAATAATTAATTTCAAATTATTTAACTTTATAGTAACATATAAATTTTTTAAATTAAATGCTGAAAGTTATAGTATGTTTATTAATATTTATCTACTTATAGAAAGATGAGCGTAAAATTTAAATATGGAAGTTGAGATATTTAACTACATATAGATCTGTTGAGATAGATATGAAAGTTGCTTACTTATTCTAGTTCAAGTACATAAATAATGCATTCAAGGTTTTCAGTATTTCAGATATCTAATACTTGTGAAGTATTAAAAATATTCATTATTTTATTTGTTAATTGGTATTTGAGTTCAAGATATATGGATATTAAGTTTAGAAGTAAATCCTAATTAAGGTATATTTTACTTAGAATAATATTATTATAAGTTTGAAAGGTTCTTCTGTAGAAATAGTTGCTAAGTAAGCCATAATACATTTTTATTTAATGGAAATAATTAATTGGATCAATAAGTTCTTTAATGAATTGGGTATAGTTCCTTACATTGTTCAAATAGTATTGTATTGTAGATCATTAGAACCTTTGGGCATGAAAAAGGAGTTAAGGTCTCATCAAATATTCAAGTAAGTCTTTAGACATTCTCTTAATTATGATGATAACTAAAATGATTAGCACACGATATATTTTTCCTTACGAAGGAAGTGTTCGATCTCATAGATTAAAGTATGAAAAATACTTAAATTAATGTGTAAATCTTTATTAGTAAACAAGTTCACTGAACTATATGAGCAATCCATTCAAAACTTTTTTTTTGGGTAAATCAATAGAAAATTTTATACAAAATAATATAAAGTTATGTACAAAGCTGAAGAGACTTAATCAACAATCCTTTGCTACCAAAAGGTTCACAGTACCTAAGATCCTAAGCCATTTCCACCAAACAGTCCATCATGGGCTATTTTATCTTCCTTCCAAGTGATCATACATATCTATAATATCAATCTCAATCCTTTAATACCAGTATACCCACAACAACTTCCAACAGCCAACACAACCAACCATTAATAAATCACAACAAAACATTACTTGTATGTCTATTGAAATTCTCATTGTGATGATTATATAAGTGATCCTTTGACCTGAGATTTTCAAAATTATCTTGTATAAGAATTACTATGATTTAATACTACTTATGCTCTATTCTAATCATGGATAGTTCATTTGGTAATCATTGGATATATCATAAACTATATAGAGGTAGTTAAGTGATTAATATAAGATTCATCACCCTAAAGTAATTAGGGAGAATGTTCCATTATTTTATATTCATATTAATTCGGAAAATCCTTAGCCAATGTAAAATAACGCTTTGTAAATAGTTTATAATAACAATTACTAATAGTAGAGAACTAACATGATTGGACTCAAATAGAGTAGTCATTAATTTATATATAATCATAAAATTGTTTAATGAAATGATTGAATTATACAAAAAAATTTATGCACATAAAGCTTATTCAAAACTACTTTAATATTTCTAAATATTTTGGTAGTTATTATGTGTTACTAAATGTCATCTTAATTTACAAATATAAATTGTTAAAATTAGAGAAGTAAAGATAAATTAAAAGAGTTTAATTTATTTAATCCTAAATATGATCTATGGTTATAATTGTATCTATTGCCAATATATTTGAGAAACTGAAGGGTCTCACACACAAAATGAGTTCAAGAGAGAAAAGATGATTTAATCAAGATGGACTTTATTGTAAAGTTTGAGAAATTTTATAAATAAATATGAGATATTTAATAAATAAGGATTAATATCATATATTTGATCTTATTTGGATATAATTGATATTTAACTAAAATTATTTGTAATTCTAACTAAATTTTAATTAAAATTAGAATTTCATTTCAATTAAATTATTAAAATGTCCAATACCTATTTTAAATATAAGCCCTAAGAGAGCTAGCACTTCTTGCCTAACTCATTTTGTAATAGTTACAGAGTTTTCTCAATTTATTATGTGGATACTATTAAAGATCGGATATTTATGAAGCTATATTAGTTGAGATAAGCCAGTTTCAAAAACAGTTGATCAACAGATATGACAAAAAAATGATCAAGTTTTGAATAAGATACAAATTAAGATTTACGATTTACTATGATTTATGCGTTAAATCATTTTGTAAAATTTAAAGTAATCGTAATTTTCAAGAAATCAAAATACAAAAACAATTGTAATTATTCTACCATGCACGGGATCAGATCCTGACATAATTTTCCAGCAGCACTATCAATTTGGAAATTCGTTTTATATAATTTTCTTTTCTTGTACACTAGGTAATTCTATCATTTCGAACAATCATTCTTTATAATTTTCTTGCATAGTAATTCTATTAGTTAGTATATCCAGCCTATATTATTATCTTGCATAGTAAGTAATTCAATCAACTGGAAGTTTCGCTGTATAACAGAAGTAACATGTGAACATATCTTTCGTTATTATTGGTAGCAAACTAAATAAATTTTATTGAATTTTAAGTTTCTCTTTAGTAGATATTAATGTGAAAATTTTAATGATTTTTTATATTTAATAAAGTAAGGAAACAAATCATATTTCAGAAAGTTGTCTTTCTAATATATTGCTTTTTTTTAATATCACAATTGAAAAGAATTGTTATATTTAGAAAAGATTCATTATATATTTTTATTTAAATATAGTAAAATGTATAAAATATTAAATTGTTTTTATTGACTAAATATGATACATACATATATATTAAACAACTTTAAAATATGTATAAAAAAAAGACGAATTTTGGACTATCTAATAAAAGAATTAAAATTTTATTTTATTTATTGATGTCATTATTAATTATCGATCGTATATGTTGTATAATGCTTTTCTTTATCTTCACAGAGAAACGCTCTCTTCTTTTTTTTTTCACTTTAGCATATGTCGTCAACCTAATGATAAGATAACCTTTTTCGAGAATCGAATTTGGCATCATAATATTGAGCGTCGCTAACAATACAACATTTGTTATATCACCCTTCTTGTTCATGCAAAATTGACAAAGATTTTACTGGTCAGGCTTTTTCACTCCCAAGGCCAAGGTATATCAAAGAACTCTTTGACGTATTCTACACTTTTTGAAAAGCGACTTTCGCCCTTGTTTGTTTTCCTTGCGTGCACAAATCAGAAAGTCAAAATTGATAAGAAGACGGGTTCCATTCACGCCCTTCATACTTTATCTAAAATTCAAGTTTCAACAAATTACTCTTAAGGTTTTCATTTTCACTTCGCACGTGAAATGAATAGCTTTTATTAATATATAATCAGGATAAATTTACTCTTATTTTTTTTATTATGATTACATTAATTTTATTTTTTACAGTAACAAAATACGGAATCAAAAACTATTATAAAACTAAGGTTTGTATCCTAAAGAGAAGAGTTAGTTAATGTTTAAACAAAAATTAATCAAAACTGTAAAATTTAGATAAAGGAATCTGCATAAGATGTTGAAATTCATAGATCAATGAAGGTGTTTTGTTTTATAAAATATCATATTCTTGCTATAACTTGACATTGACAGTAAACTAAGGATATAACTTCAGGTTAGCAGCCTTGTCTTCTACTTATATACTCTTGTCATTTTCTTGGGAGACCTATAAATGTCTATCGTTTTTGGAAATTGAGAACTTTCATAGAGAGGGCGAAGGAGAGAAAAAACAAGAGGCAAAAAGCAATAAGCACCACTGCTGAGATTCCAACATCTTCTGTTTGGTAATCAAAATTCTTCTTCAAATATTCTTTGACACTGCCATCAAATCCAGGTGATTCAATCTTAGTATCTACGTCACCAAGCTGAGAACTGATAATGCCCTTTAGAGTCCATGCGATAGGAGAGATGTAGTAAAACCAGATCCACCATCCTGGGATTCTCTGAAAAATAAATGGCAGGAAAACTTGTTAGTTTATCATTGTGTCGATCGAGCCAATAAATAATAAGAATGATTACAAAAGAAAAAGAAAAGCACAGATACTTACTGGTTGAGGAATTAGAAAACCTGATAGAAGGTTCCATAACGAATAAAATGCAGAGGAAATCACAGCAGCCATGTGTTGATTTGGCGTGACACCAACAGCCATCATCCCGTAAAAGGTAAAGTACGTAAAAGTGAAGAACATGAAAACCAAATAAAGAAGAAATTTTCCTGCATGAGGACAAACCATAATCATGAACATCTGATAAGAGATTGAACGTACGAATAAGCTACGAAAAAAAAATCCAAAATCTAGTTTCCCTTATCAGAATCGCACCAGCATTCCTTTCAAAATTAACCATGAAATACGTGATGACCCCATATAAAATCGTTTGGACAAGAATATATGGGACCTCCACTAAACCCTGAGAACAACAAATGAAGCATTCAGCATCAGTCGTTCCAAAATGGAGAATGGTTTTTCCAATAAGAAACAGTTACCTGGGCCATTGCATAAGATAATGGGGAGTACATGCCAGCTGCTTTTTCTCTATA
>JAOTAX010000196.1:15706387-15718692 GCA_025629825.1 Erythroxylum guanchezii | reverse complement strand
TTAATATCACTTATACCCGGAAGTTGTCACTGAATGCATGTACCATTTTTTTTAGTGCAAGCATTCATTATTTAAATGCACATATATATGTTAATATGATGCATGAGCAAGACCAACGCATTTTCTTTGTCTCTCCTTGAGCACATATGTATTAAGATTTCGGGTTCTAACCTTTAATATAGGGACAGGATGTTACATCTATATTTTGCCATTAATGAAGCACTTTAAGGGGTAAATATACACATTTTAACATCTATATTTTTCCATTAATGAAGCACTTTAAGGGGCAAAATGTGTACCTCAAAACTCATACTGCATAAACATCATATGATGTTAATCCTACATGGTAAAACACATGAAATTAGTGTAAAATAATATATGAACTTTGAAAACACACTATAACTCCCACTTACTCCTATTTGGGAGTTTAAATTAAGCCCACTTTCTTTTAGCAAGCAACAAATTTCTCTTTTGGAAAGGTCAGTTTTAATATTCACAAGTTCAAATAACTTGTCTTTTTACCACTTCTTAAATCCAATACCTCCCTAAAAAATGTTTAATTCAGAGTGGTAAGCAACATTTTTTGAAGGTCGACGGCACTCAAACTATTACAAAAGTGTTGGAACTTCTCTTGGTTCAAATCTAACTCCTTAAAAAAACCTCTCATCCAAACTAACTCCTTACCAGCTTTAATGATTACTATGTACTATGAATCAGTAGTCCACATAGCAACACACTTTTATAACTTAAATTGCCATAATACAACTCTCCCTACAAATGCTATCAAGCACCTAGAAGTAAACTTGCATGAATTAATATCCCTTGACATATTAACATATGTGTAGCTGTCTAACATAGGTAGTTTAGAACCAAAGCATAAACGCACTCTAAAAGTGCTTTTGAGATACCTAAAAATCTACTTCACTATTGTCCAATGTTCTTTTTAAGGATTACTAATGAACTTATTAATAACCCTAATTGTGTGAGCTATATCGGGCCTAATGCATACTATGGGATACATTAAACATCCCATGGCAGATGTATAAGAAACCTGAAATCTCTTTTTTTGCTTCCTCACTTATAAGACACTGATTAGAAATCAATATAATGTGACCTAAAAATGGAGAATTCATGAGTTTATCCTTGTCTATATTGAACTTTATAGCACCTTTTTTATGCATCTTTCATGTGATAAACATAAATACTTACTCTTCCTATCAGGGGAAATTTGTATACCTAGAATTTTCTTTGCAAGGCCAAATTCCTTCCTTCAAAGGATTTATTCAATGCATTCTTCATGTCACCATTCTTCTTGGTATTATAATCCACAATCTACATATCATCAACACATAACATAAGAATGATAATATCACCCTAGCATAGTTTTTATAAATACACAATGATCTATATGTGTCTTGTGGAACCTATAGTCTAGCATAAAGGATTTAACTTCTTAGACTATTATTGAGGTACTTGCTTTAAACCATAAATGCTCTTTTTTAAGTAAAAACCAAATTCTTGATTCCCTTAACCTTGAATCCTTCAAGTTGTGCCACATAAATTTTTTCATCTAAATCATCATGGAGCCATTTTTACAATAATTTGTTCAATTTCTAAATCTATACTAGCAGTTAAGCTAAGAATAATCTGGATTGATGGCATCTTCACAATTGGAGAGAAAATCTTTCTCGTCAAAGTTAACACCTTTCTTTTGGTCATAACCTTTTATAGTGATCCTTATCTTGTACTTATATGGTGAGCCTTCTTCTCCACTTTTTAATTTGATCACCCACTTATTTTTGAGAGCTTTCTCACACTTAAACAACCTTACCAACTCGTAATTCATATTCTTATGCAAACGCATCATCTCTTCTTATATGACATTGTGCCACTTCTTACTTTACACATCTTACATAGCCTCTTTGTAGCTCTTTGGCTCTTTATCTTCACTCAATAAAGTATAGTCACTAGTTGGATAAATGGAAGAAGGTTGTCTTTGTTTGGTGGACCTCCTTAGTTGAAGTTTTAGTTGTGTAATTGCAACATCCCACTACCATAGAGCACATACCCAAACATTTAGGAACATTTAAGTATATATTCTATTATAATGGCATTTTAGAGCAAAAACAAATACAACTTACATATGGCATCAACTAACATCATCTGAAAGTCAGCAAAATTTTAAAACATTCATTGCATTTATCCATAAAATTTACACTGTTTTCTTTAGATAAATATTTACATAACCTCATACAGGTTCTAACAAAAACAACCAAATACTAGACACAATACTCCTGGAGCCAGCTGACAGACCTCTGAGCCATAACAAAATCCAAAGAGTCCTTTAGTCTTGTCTAAGAACTAGGTCTCTTATCTCGTACCTGAAAGATCACGTTGCAATTTTTACGAGTTTTGCGAACTCAATGAGTGAACCATTATTGATTATTTCACCAGATCACATACACACAATACATATTTTACAGGCACTCATTTAGACCATAAACACATTCCAGATGTTCGCACAACATGGTATATCATAAGATCACACAATCCACATTACTAAGCATAGCAAATAAATCACATCAATTTATCACTCATTCAGCATTGCAAATCATTCAATAAATTTCAGTCTTATAATGTTATATGCATGAGACTCACATTCTTTCTTATTGTTGTGACCAAGTGCCAATCATAACTTATACAGATACTGGCCCATAGGGCTCAGTCAAATAGAATCACGTAGCATAGCTCTACATGCAAAATTAGAAATCATGGAGCAAGCTCTACGTGGAAGTGCTTTATACTGGCAACTCAAGTCACAACGCCTTTATCTGAGCATGCATTTTATGAAATGCAACAATTTCTGAATATCTCATATATCACGGTCATCAGACCTAAGTCCGGCATTCAACTTTCAATGAGAATCAAATGTCAAATTCATAACAATTTAAAACACTCCCAATACATGCCCAACTATTAAACTCTTCGAACCTCAAGTTCAGAATCCAGAAATAACTCACAAATAGTTCAATAATAATGGAATTGAAATAAATCAAATCAAATTCAAATCAAATCAATCCAAGGAAATCATCTAGGTTGACTCACAGTACGTTTTAAGAAGCTATTGCTTGAATGGTCTGGCAATGTCTATCTGGCGTCCGATGTGCTCCTCTATAACATACACAACACATTCACTTATATCACATTTTGCACAATTGAAAACATATTCCTTTATGCACATGTACTTAAATAAATGTTCAATGACAATTCCGGGTATCTTATTGTAATTCTTATCATCAAATCGATCAGATATCAAAGCCCTCATTAATATCATTTGGTACTTGTAAATTGGACTAATATAAAGTAAATGTGAAATCCATTACATAACTTAATTGGCCACTTCAGATTTTCTACCCATATAACTTTGGGTCAACTTTGCATAATTAATCTGATAGGGTAAATGACAAAACTAGGAAAAACTCCCTTCTGAAAAGTTGTTCTCCAATGTCTTAAATTTCTAATGACTTCAAGATCATTCAATTTTATTCAATATTTTATGAGTTATACGGAAAATACCACAAACTATACATATTTGAACTTTTAGCTAGTACATGATCATACCCTCTAAATGTACAACTCATATCTTTCAGCTCAGATGTCCAAAAATTACAAACTTTATACCAATTTAAATCTAAGAGACTAAGCTACAACTTTGGTGAAGAAAACTCAACCTAATTCGACCCACATCAATTCAATTTATTCAATAACCACAAGATATGATTTCTGTCCCTGATAGTGCTTCAGCTTAAGCTACAACTCACTTGCATGCCAATTTTGAAAATCATAGAGATAGAATTAAAATTCGACTTCTTCACAAAAGCTGTATAAATATGTCTCTAGTTTAATATGAATCAAAAATTAACTCATTCAGAAATCTACAGTTCAAGCTATAATTAGAAAATTGAAGTATGATTATAAAAATTTCCAGTTCATAACATTCCAGCAGACTTCCACACTTTCATCCTATCAATCACTTTCAAATCAATTATGATAACTCTAACTTATTATGGAGAGAAAGAAAAATGTCTTAGGAATCCACTGATCAAAGTTTCAAGTTATTTGGAGTTCAGATGCAGAAGTTATAGGAAAAAAACTGAGGGTTGTTCAATGAAAAACTCTAGTTTTTAACTCACACATATAACCCATCAGCTTTTCTCTCTCTTGAACACCAGCCTTCATCTTCTTCACCGAACTACACCTCTCCTCTTCTTATTTCTTTCTTCTCTTTTTTTTTTGCTTCATTCCCACACATCACAACCAATATATATGCTGCATAAACTATTTTTTTTCTACTTCCATCTCAAAAGAACCCATCACAACTAAATCCAAAATCCAAAAGTTTATACCTACATTACAAAAACTGCACTGTTCTCGTGAGCATATCCCATTTTTCTGCATCTTTCTTCCATCTTCATTCCATGTTCTTCTTCTTTTTTTGTCAATTTAATCCTTCTTAAAACACAAGACCATACCACTCTATATTCTCTTTAACTCTAACCTCACAAAATTTCATTAGTAACTTTACCCAAACATTTATGCTTGTATTTAGTGAAAACAGAGCATGTTCCCACTTTACCAGATATATGCTTTTGCGTGTTTCATCAAATAATTGTTTTTTTTGTTTTTTTTCTTCTCTCATCTGGATCTTCCCTTTTTCGTAACAACTTATTAACAAACTCATTTTAATTCTTTCAAACTTTTCCAAAAACATTCACGTACATCATCAAGAAAAACAGAGCATGAACAACGTTAACATCCAACCATTTTTTTTCTAGAATTATAATTACTTCACTAATATCCATTTAACTCAAAATATCACAATCTTGATACACTTTATGCTCATTCCCTAAATTCACAAATTCATCATACACGTCATTCAACACCGAAATCACACTTCTTAAACTCATGCATGCATGTATAAATTTACACCGAAAAATAGACTTATCAAAGTTACTTACTTGGCTCAGCTATTTGCAGCAGTAAAAGTAAACTAAATGCACAACTGGTGATTCAAAGAAAAAAAATCTCCAATATTGATAATAATGAGCAGAGATTCGGTGGTTCAAAAGAAATTATAAAGACTCCACAGAATCAAGTAACAGTCTGGTTGGTAAGTTTGAATTCGATGAGAGATCAAAACAAGATTTTAAAAGCAAAGGAAACCCAGATGAAACAATTTGAGAAGCATTCAGTGATCAACCAAAAACTTCTCTCCCTTCTCCAAAAACACCCGTGGCAACATATAATAGGGGTCCCTTGCATGTAAGGCACATGGCTACATGCAAGGCTTCCAAATGTTACTATTTTATAGGTCCTCAGCCTAATCCAAAAATACCCCAAATTTTCAAAAATTATCTAAAATTTACCAAAAACTCCGAAATAATAATGATACTCTCCATATAAATTTTCAGCTCAAAAAGTTCAGAATTCACATTTTAATTTCATTTTTAATAATTAACTATACCCGGAAAAGTGTCATGAATGCATGTACAATTATTGGTATATGTGAAAAAGTCAAATATCGTGTGCGAGTATGTCACATTATGCATAAGCGTGAATTATGCTTCTGAATTTCTCATTAATCTCTAATAAACACCATTTTAATCTTAATTCAAGTAACAGGATGTTACAGTAATAGGATTTTGTACTAATGTCTCTTCATTTTCATTATCACCATCACCATTTTCATGACAATCTTCTTAGATATTTTTTATTGTCTCTGGACAACATTTGAAAATTTGGATCTTAGTTGGTAGGTAAATAAGATTTTAGTTTTGTGGCTTTTTATAGTGTTTAGTAATCTTGTCTTCTATAAATACTATATCTTAACTTTTGACCACTTTTTTATACCCAGTTTAATTTTCTAAGTACCCAAGGAAGATACGTCACTTTAACTTACTATCAAACTTATACCTCTCATCTTTAAGAATATAAACATATGTCAAAACATCTAAAGACTCTCAGGTTCTTTCTGATCTATACTTACTCTAAAATTTCACCATTAAGTGAAATTAAAGGAGACTAGTTGATAAGGCACATCATTATATGCATTGCCTCTACCTAATAGGACTTTAGTAGCTTCTCATGAGAGAGCATATATGGAATTCTTTCTTTTGTAGTTATGCTCAATGTGTCTTCCCAAGCTTGATATCATTGGCTTTGCAATATGCCTCAAATAGCCCTTTATATTCTCCATCATTGTTAGCTCTAAAACACTTGAGCTTCTGGTCTATTTCTCTCTCAACCCTTGCCTGGATCCCTTAAAATGTCAACAGTACATGGTTTTTACTTTTTAATATAAAAGATCATAATTTAAAAAATCATCAATAAAAGTAGCAAAATATAGTGTACTAGAATGTGACTTGGAATCTATAACACAAACATTAGTATGTATAAGATCTAATACATGCTTTTTTCTATATGAGGGACGAGAATGAAATGATACCTATATTACTTTTTAGCTAAATAATTAACACAAGGTCTTAAAAACATGCCTTACTCATCAAGGAGGAATTGTTTATTGGAAAGGACTTGCATATCTCTTTCAATCATGTGACTTGGTCTTTTGTGCCACAACTTGTTAGAGGAATTATTAATCACAATGGCAACTCCTCAATATAATTACCTTGCATCATATACAAAAATATCTACCTAGTTGCTCAAGCACTATTGAACTCCCTTTAATGAGTTTTTATTTTCCTTACTGAATTCTTTTAAGTGCTATCTTTATTGAGCACACCTAATGAAATCAAATTCAACTTGATGTTAGGAATTTTTTGACATCTTGTAATACCAACCGTTGACCAATGGATGATTACAAGCACACCATACCTATGCCTATAATCTTGGATGAGCCATTATTCTCCATTTTAACATATCCATAGTTACTGCTAGTGTAGGACAAAAAGTAATCTTTTATGAGATTAGATGATATGAGGCACATAAATCAATCACCCAAGTGCAATCATCACAACCAAGGTTCAAGCAACCTTGCTCACCAAAGAAAAATAATTCTTCATCATTACTAGCAATTGTTGTGGTATCCTTGTCTTTTGATTGTTGCTCATATTTTTTACATTTTCTTTATTCTCCTTAACCAAATTATTTTTTATGCAATATTTTTTAATGTGGTGTGGCTTGTTATAGTAATGATAGGTGATCTTACTTTTAAAATTTGATCTCTCCTTGTACTTATCTCTATTATGAAGCTTTTGAATCTTACTTCTACCCCTACAGGATTCTTAGGCTAAATTAACCTTTAAACGATGAGGGGTACTCATCTATTTTCTTCTAGTCTCTTTTTTTAATGGACTAGCTTTAACAATCTCTAAGATCAACTTTCCTCTAAAATGAAATAGTTAGGCGACAAAACAAGAGTGTTCCAATTTTTTGATAATAAGAAAAATAATATCAAAGTCTACAACTCATCTTCAAAAGACATTTTCACGGCAGACAACTAATTAATCAAGCTCTAAAAATTATTCAAATGCACTAATATGTTATCATCATCATTATATTTTAACTTTACAATTCTTCTCATCAATAATGCTTTTCTTAAGACATTTTTTCTTTCAAACATGGTCTTAAGTTTCACCCACAATTTATAAGTATTTGTGTCATTAGCAATATGTTAGAGGACACTTATATCAAAAAAATTGTTTAATTATTCCAATGGCTTTCTATTTTAAAATTTTCTAATCACTTTCTAAAATACCAATCGGTATTGTTTGATATAAAATCAGCTGATATAAATCCTTCACAAAAGGGATTTCTTGCATTTTGGCTTTTCAAATTGATTAATTCTCATAATTTAAATAAATCATTTCATACACACTACTCTTGTCTTTCTTCTTAACCAACACAACAAACCACACAAGCTATAAAACTAAGCTTTAATACCAATATGTTGAGGAAAGGGACCAAAATACATAAGCAAGAAGTAAATGCTAGCGGAAGTGATGAACAACTACAATCTTTTCCAAATTGTGTAGTCAAATTGATAATCAATACTAACTAAAACTTACAAAAATAATAAATGAAGTAAAATCAATCTACAACAAAGGAGACAAAAGGATTTACTAGTGTGTCTGTTGTTAAAAAACATCATGATATAGTTTACAAATGATACCATAACTTCCACTAATCTACACTAAACAAGTGAATAAAATAAATTGTTCCTCTTGACCTTAACTAGTGGCAAATATAATTATCAAGCAGGAGCCTTGGCAAAATAATTCTAAACAATTATCACTTAAGGAGGTGGAAAGTCCAAGTTTTGGATACAAGACTTGATAGAGCTTACCAACTTAGGGATCTCAAAACAAAAATTAACCTTAGGTATAAAAAGGTAAGTCCTAAGAAGACTATACTAAAATTTCATGACGATTGGAAGTCCTTTGATTATCGATCGAATCAAAGAACATTCTATCACACTCTCTTTTCTTACTCTCTAGAATGCTCTCTTCACTCCACAAAATTTTCTGCGTATTTATACATACTTTATCATCCCTATTGTGCCCTTAATAATGCACTGAGAGTGGGGATAAAGTAAGTAGTTCAAAATTCATATTACATGAACATCATATGAGATTATTCTCATATGATAAAATAAATAAAGTTGGTCTAAAATAATAAATGGACTTTTCCTCTAAATAAGTAGGATATACAACATTTTGAAGTGAGACAAAAATAAAAGATTGAAAAAGAGAGAGAGAGAATATGTAATGAAGAATAAATGAATTGTTAATAAATAAGCCAATGTTTTGATTTTGAAAGGTAACAGTAAGATGTTATTATATTACCAACTAATTTCTTATAAAGTTTCTTATTATATAAGCAATTTTTAAATTAATTATTTTTTTGAAAATATTATATTACAAAAATAATCAATGTTAATTTATTACGTTTTCTTATCTTTTCTAGCATTTAATTATACAAAGATAGTAATATCAGAACAAAAAGTGATCTCGAGTGAGTTCCTCTCTTATTTTAAAATTAATTTGTATTCAATATTTTCTACATAAGCAATGATGTAATTTTTAATTTATTTCTTTCTCAAAAAATTTAGTATCAAAGTCTAACAAGTTTTGATCTGAAGATGCTAAAATTATATGACATAATTAGTAAAGGATATTATAAAAATATCCATTTTATACATCATTTTTCACAAAAATTATATTTTCATTTACTCATTTGAAATGTTGGTTCAAATTATATTATTTCTAAAAATGATAATTTCCAATTATATTTATATATTCTCCTTTTTTCCATTTTAGTCGTTAAAACTGGAAAGTCAATGTGCACTTTCCCCAATATTTCAAAGTTTAATAGATTCTACATTTTTTCCTAGATAGGATTGTTTTCTACAAAGAGCCAATTACCATAATAATCGATAGCATAACTTTCTCAATTTTGTTGGTCCGTATTAGTACAACATTTTTTATTCGTTTCTTTTTGCTGCTTCTGCTTATCTTTTTATTCCCTGAATATAAAATATTAGATACTATCGTATTATTTAACAAATGATGCTTACTCATTAGAAAAAACAAAACAAACTAATGTTTGCATACTATGCACTATGATTAATGTATAAAATTATTATGGCATTTTCTAATCAATTTGATTCTTTCTATCAATCAAACCTTTTCAATTAAACACAATGTCCACCAATTATTTTATGGGAAGGTATAAAAATGTGTTAGGAATCTATCGCTTCAAGAATCACCTCGATCGGAGGTTGGACGAAGAAGTTATGGCCAAACGAATCCAACATGTTCATATTCTTACTCACCTCGTACATGCCTTGGCGCGATTGCCATAACTCTCACTACGGATGTCGGATTGACTTTATTTTTGGACGGTTTGAAAGTAGACTTCTAGGGATACAACTTTCATGAAGACCAAAAATAAAATTCTGTCGTTTGGAGGGTCAAAAACACGGCCCGTGTGGATTTACACGGTTAGGTCATGTGACCTTCAGGTGTAACAGTGCTCCTGCGCTGGAAACACACGGCTCGTATGATTTTACACGATCAGGCTGTGTAACCTTCGGGTGAAAACTGCGCTCCTACGCTGGGAACACACTGCCAGTGTGATTTTGCACGGTCAGGCCGTGTAACCTTCAGGTGAAAACTGCGCTCCTGCGCTGGGAACACACAACCCGTGTGATTTTACATGGTCAGGCCGTGTAACCTTCAGGTGACACTAAATCTTCACTCTCCAAGACCCAAACCCAACTTAACATCCCCTTTACTCATATTCTTGCCAAAATCAACTCTTTCTAGTCCGATATCACTTCATAAACTCTAATAGTTCGGGAAACACATCCTCTACGACATCCTAACTTGTAATAAACATAACTTTCAACTCCGATATCGAAAAATTTTATACTTTATAGTGTTGGAAAGCTATAAGTACGAGCTATAACTTCCATGTAGACAACTTTGTCTAATTCAATCTAAATCGATACCTTTTTTCCTTGGAAGTCAGAAAATACATTTTACCCTCATGAAAAAAAAACTTAACATTCATCTCAACTTCACTTCCTTTATTACAACATCATTCATAACAATTCAACTTCCAATTGGAATTCATCCAACACTCAACCTCAATTCATATGACTCCTCATATTTGATAACATCTTATCATTCACCACAAATCCTATCTTTCTTTTCCATGGTTCTCGTATATATATATATATATATATATATATATCAACAATTCATATTCAAAGTTCATCAACACAAGTGGATGACTTCTTCAAATACATCTAATTCCAACTCAACCATACACAAATTCGCATTTCAAAACCATACACAAATCCATATTTCATTTACATCATAAATTAAGAATTTACAAACTTCAATGGCATTTCTAAGCCACATTACATCATCCATATCAAAATCCAATATACAACAAAAGATACAAAATCCTATAATTCTCAACATATATTTAAAGTCTTATTTTTACATCAATCCAACTTAAAGTACAACACATGCATAATTGACAGAATGCCTTGACTTTCTTTCACTCGATCTCTTTCTCATCACCTGGAGATGGGAATGAAAGGGGTGAGCTTAATGCTCTTAGGTAACAAGCTTATAACTGATAACAAGCAAAGACCATTGAAATATTTATTTCGATTGTAAAATTTCACATTGTAAAATCCATGTAACAATTATTTCCCAAATTCACAACTTATCAAGCAATTCATTAACATCATATCCCATCGAAACTTGTCACAAATCATGCACACATAAGCACATCAGAAATGGTTAGGGTAGGTCCATATTCATGACATACTACACATTCCCATATAATGGCCCTGTGTAGCCGTAAACTTGAGGGAGTCCTTAAAGGATCACCATGCCAATAGTAGGCAGGTAGGAGAAGTATATTCTTGGGTCAACGTGCACGTGACGGTTCTTGAGGGACTACCACAAACCCACATAACATGAAATTCATGACTTGAAAATAGATTGCCCAAATGGCAAAATTTTGGAAACTTGTTTTTCATGAACATGTAATTTTTCAAAAAAAAAAACCCTTTCATGTAGCAATTCACAATTCATCATCAAATTTCATACACCAAAACATATAGCAATTTTGCAAACCATTCAAAAGCCACATATGCCACAATTATAAAGCAATTTGTCAAATCATTAAAAAGTAATGAATGCAACAATTATGGAGGAATTTGAAATCATTTAATTCTCTTGTCGCAAAAGCAAACTTTAGTGGCTCATTACTCAATTATAAACATAGAACCCACCTTAATTTCCTTACTTGCAACCCTTGCTCAAAAGGCCTTTACTCTTGCTCCATTTTGCCTTTCTTACTTTCCTTCATCAAAGGCAAAATTCCCAAATCAAAAGGAATTCAAATTGGACAACCCATAACATATAATCACAAAATTGATCTTAGAATTCTTGAACCCATACATTTCTTAAGCTATATGAACCAAAATTTCTTTAAAAATTCAACAAGTCAAACATACTCTTACCTTGATCCTTCACCAAATGAAGTGTTTCTTGGATTGAATCGAAGCTCTCATCCTCCTCTTCCTTTTTTCTTCTTGAATCAACTTCAAAATCCATCTTGAAAGCTTAGAAAAATCAAACCCTAACTTCTTCTTTCTTCTTTCTGTCCTCTCTCCACCGAACTCTCTCTTCTCTTCTCTCTTTTCTTTGTTCTTTTCTTCTCAATTTCGTGCTTCCCTCTTCCTTAAAAGCAAGTCCACTTGTCTT
>JAOTAX010000196.1:15667396-15687348 GCA_025629825.1 Erythroxylum guanchezii | reverse complement strand
AGGTACGACTCCAAAAACCCTATTTTTCTCTTGAGAAGACTACTAAAAACTCTCACAAAAAATACTAACTTGAGCGTTGGAGGGACCTTCCGGAAACCAACTCCCGGCGCGCCTTTATTTGTTTTGCAGGTATTCGATAGTCGAAATCACGCCAGATTATAGATCAAAACCATAATATTCCGGTCCAGCAAAATCCGGCTGAACCAAGTTTTAATTAACTTGGAAGTTTGATGAAATGCAAAATGGATTTGGCACACAGTAACTTACCTTCATCCATCTTTCTGCATTAAATTCATTGACAGAAATTGCACGTTGGCCGTATGTTAATGGGGACACCCACGAAGCCCATTTCCACCAAATTTTTATATTGGCTGAAAGACAAGAGAAGAAATTCAATCATGTAACGTTAAAAACCCACAAATGAAAGGAAGGTAAGATTACCTTCCCATCTATCTTGGTACGTGTAAAGGGACACACCAGGTGTTTGTAATTACTTCCGATTTCAATGTATCAAAGTAAACACTCAGTATATAACCAGGTACCTTTTGGAATGATGAATCCTCCCAAACAAAATACAATCATTAGAGCAGCTGATCCAAATGTATTAGCAACCACTAGATCTCGTGATATGGAGGCCATCATACGAAACAGGCCTAAAGCCATTTGGTGTATCGCCAATAGTAAAAGCATATAGCGGAAGAACCTGCAACATTTATAGCGAGTTATAATTCGGGTGCTAAAACATCGAGCCCATAGAAGCAAACAGAGGATACCTTCCAGCGCCAGGGGCAAAGCCCACACTGTAGTAGACAACACATGACCATACAACGGATTCAATCACGGAGTAAGGTATACGCAGAATGAAACTTGCAATGGACCATGCCCAGGCAGGATGGAAAAGGTTATCCCTTTGTTTGTAGAAAACAGGAAGCCGATGTATCAAAAGGGATAGCTCAGAAAATCCATTGAACATCATATGCACCAGCCCGTAAAAGAGACAGGAGAGATAGAGTTTGCCGTCTTCCTCGTCCGTGGCATGTATCCTTGTCCGTAAGAAGATTGTGCACGCCACTAAACCAATAAATGCAACCTAACCGAGCAAAACGAGAACGTACGTAAATTAGTTATGGATAAACAAGAAAGTTGTTCCTCCTTAGTTTTTTGAATGAAGTTAGACAAAGAAAATCTTAAGCTGAACAATGGGTTTGGCAGGGGCAAAATTATTTATTCAATTTTATTTTGTCTTATTCTTTCTCATAAAATCTCAGACATTTATTTTACGAAACTTATGCGAAATTCATATAAATAAATGGTTGAGATTTATTGAACACAATAAAATACTATAATATTAGATGAAAGATGTAGATTGATTTGGCAACCCTCGAACTGACGAGTTAATACCTGGCACGTCCTGAAAATATATAGAAAACTGTGCCTTCGGATCAACATCCATTCTCGGGCAAAGCATGTTTTGAAAAGCTCCCAACTTGAAACAGCATATTTCGTTCTTGACAAGGCTAAGGGGTGACTCCTGGACTTGTCATACGGAACAGCAAGCTTAGACGCCACAGCGCTTCCAAATCTTGAATTTTGAAATGATTTTGCAATTTCTGAAACAGGGATGTATGAATATGGTTTTGAAGAATCCGCCCAGTACTGAGCTTGATCCTTTTTAGAGGTCACCTGGCCAAAATCAATATCTTGCTTTTCATTTTTAGTCGTTATTTTATGTACATAGTACATGTACTTTGAACTATCTTTATTAAGCTACCTCTTGAAGAAAATCTGCAATAGCCTTCCGAGTTGGCAGTCGAAATCCCAATGATTCGAAGAATTCTAACACCTCAGCTCTGGAGCCTTGGTAGACAACATAACCTTCTGATAATAGCAGTAGATCATCAAAGAGATCAAATGTCTCGGGTGAAGGCTGTAGAAGAGCCATTAAAACAGTTGCGCTCATTTCATGAACGAAGTTTCCGATACATTTTACTATTTGGTAAGTTGTTGAGCTATCAAGTCCCGTAGATATTTCATCCATAAATAATGTTTTTCTTGGTCCCACAATCATTTCCCCTGCAGAATCACGCATAAAAATTATTTACCCTTATTATAATTAATTTAAAAACCTTGGAAAAGATAATGTACGTACAATAACAGAAAACCCAAATTTATCATCACACTAATGCATGTATGTGTGAACTAATGCCAGGATACCGTGTGTAATTACACCTTAGTAACTAGTTTTTACTTTTTAGGGCTCAAATGATTCCCTGTCGATGCAGTACACATATATATACCTGTGGTAACTCTTTTCCTTTGACCCCCCGAGACGCCTCTCAGCATATCGTTACCAACCACAGTTTCCGAGCATACATCAAGACCAAGCACTCTTAAGACATAATCTGTGGAAATACTATGCCTTCTACTGCCAACAACAGATGCCTGTTTAACCAAATTGTGAAAAGAGAATCTCAGGCGATCGTACAAATATTAAAAAACTTATAAATAGAGAGAGACGTAAAATTTAAAGCGACAACCTTCATAAAAGCATCAATTTCTGGACTAGGACGTATTTTTCTTTCTTTCTCTAAATTGACCAGATCCTTCATGAAGCCTGGAAGCACATCATGAAATTAAGTTAGTTCAAAGAACAACAGCAAGTGAAGCGTACGTCTTATTATAAACAAAGAACATTGGTGCCGCTGGTATACTTTGTAACACCTTTATGCCAAAAATAAACGTATGCGCTGCACCAAGATACTCAAAGACTAATTACAAGTCTCTGACAGAAAATAGAGAACAAACGCTAGTCTTTCAGTCCTCGCCAATCCGTAGGCGATTGAAGATCTCATACTACACCATTATACTATACTAAATTAAAAGTATTGGCCAAGTCAATTCCCTGCTAATTAGACTAATACAATACAATCCCGGAATGAATAAGGAAATTGTTGCAATATTATAGCAAACGAACCTGCAAAACCTTCATTTGCGCCTTGCCAACGAGCGGCAAAATCTAAAGTTTCTCGCACGGTGATCTCTGCGATGTGAGTGTCTGTTTGGCCGATGTATGCCGAAGTCCTTTTGACGAAAAATTCTTTTAACTCGTGCCCGTTGTACGTAATTTTGCCAGTTGTCTAGAAGTAAATCTCAATTAAGTTTTGCAAATATTGCAACTTTTCAAAATGCACCGCAATAACCAAAGGCAGAAAGATATTGATGGAACGCATTTTATCTAATAAATAATATACGGTCTCACAAATACTTTGGTTATTCTTTCAACTTCGCAGACTTGATAAGGAACTTCCTGATCAAATCAAAGTACACAATACTGTATGGGGATGGAAATCTGATTCTAGTTGAAATAGAGGTCTCATATCAATGGAAACCGCCTGTGGCAATGGCGACCAACCGAAGAAAGATTTATCAAAGCAGATTTTGCTGAAATTACTTTCGCCGATTTACTTTTTAGTCTGTTTTTTAAAAGAATTAAAATATTTTTATTTTATCGTAAAATATTAAATCAATATTTATTTAACAATAAGAATTAAGAATTATAATTTTAAACATAATAATTAATTTTTTATAATTATAAAATAACTCTTATTTTAAAATACAAATATTATAATTGCACCAACTAAAGATGTTAGAAACCAAATGTGAAAATAATATAATTGAACTTGGAGACATAAGTTTCACCGACGAAATGGAGAGTAGACTTAGAGCATCTTACTTGAAAATAGTTCTTAGGCCATGTCAAAACCTGTTTCATATTCTCTATGTTGTGATTTCATATGCTATAGCACTTGTGTAACTGGAATTATTCAAGCCAGAAGAGGGATCGGTGTAAGGTCAATTGTTCACGTGGATTTAGGCTGGTTATTACACCTGATATTCTCTCAGTGATAGAACGGAATCGAGTACAAACCTTTAAACTTTTGTCAATTTTCCCTGCGAGAGCCAAAAGCAAGGTCGATTTGCCGGAGCCTGGTGGTCCAAGAAGTAAGGTCATCCTACAGAGTTAAGAGGAAAAAGAGCAAAACGTTGACGTTAAGATGAAAAACAAGACAGAGATAGTGAAACTAAAGATATCATATATTTAACAGATGAAGCGAATTTGCTGGTCCTGAAACATATATAGTCTCCAAGTATACTTTGGGTGGCCATAGTACCTACCTCCCCGGCTGCACAACGCCACTGACATTCTTCAAGATTGTTAAAGAAAATCTCTTGGCTCGGAATACATGTATTGCTGATAGAAGACCCTGCACACAGGCAATGTATAAACAAAACAAAGAAACAAACTTTTTTTTAAAAAAATTTAGATAAAGCAAGTGTTGAATTGAAGTGTTTGATAAAATTCCCGGACCTCAATTGAGTCGCGTACAGCATTAACCAAAGTAGGCAATGCTCTTGAGGCAGTTTGTACGCTGGTTACCACGTTCAAGTTGTCAAACCTCACTTCCACTTTCGGCATCTCCAATCCAACCCTATTACGGTTGAAATCCGGTAACAACCATAATCATATGAAATGTCTAAAGCAAAATAAATCACAAATCAATCAAACAAAATCATGACCGTTGAAAGAAATGTTTAGTGACACAAGTTGTAAATAGAATACTGTATCATCTTTATCACAGAAATGGATGATATTTGTACGTAAAACACTGTAATCTGAAAGTCCAAACAAATGAGAATTGAAAAATACCCAAAGGACTTCCGAAAGCAAAATATATCTCTATGTTCCTCGCACAGAAATGAAAGAAAAATATTAAAAGTGGTCGAAGAAACTTTGACTGTAGGTGGGTTTTAAGAGAATTGTATCGTCGTAGAGTTTAGATCTACTCGCAACAAGATGAAAGGTGACCAACTAAAAGCCGTTAAATTAAAAATGTACGTAATCAAGAACAGAAAAATCTCAGGTCGTTTTGTAGAAGCAAAAGCCTGCGAATCTTAAGTTCAGTACCTTCCAAAACGCTCTCTGATTGCGGAAAGGAGCTTGGAATTATCCTGTCCGTTAGAGGCCAAAGCTTTCTTAACAACAAGTTCACGGTTGACACGATCGAGCCTCCTAACATCGACGGTCTCAGTTTTACTCTCATCACCGCCACCATGAGGTGACGGACCCTTGGTCAACAAGGCGAAGTTTCCCTGCTTCTGCGAAGGCAATCGGAGAATGGCCTCCCAGAGCAACTCCTCATCGTCGTGAGCGTTGGACGGCTGACAGAACGACTCTCTTGCGGAATCAATCTGCACCTCAAAGAACTCACTCCCGTTGGAAGCTGCTGCCATTTCTCCTCGTCTCTCCTTCTATTATTCTGCGCAAGTGAATAACTGGGGTGCAGCCTTATAAATAAGAAAGAGAGAGAAAGAAAAGAGACGTGTTGGTTTACAACACAATCTGAACTTATTTAAGAGAGAGAACAACATCATAGCACACTCATAACTTCTCGTCCAAGGCTAATCTCTTTTTCGATAAATGATTTTAAACGCCGAGGTGGTTAACTGTTCAAAATGAAGAGCATGATTCGCGGGCCACCATTTTTGAGTTAGTGCAGTTTTTCGGGTTTTGCAGACAGAAGAAACACCTGTATTACTATTTCATTTTCACCTAGAACAGGTAAAAAGTAAGAAGTAAAACATGATGATATACGTGGATTTGGACATGAGGAAAAAATGCAAAGCAAAATTGAGATTACAAGATGGTACGTGGGATTAGGTATTACTTCTTTTTACTATAGCGCATCGTTACGTCTACTCCTTTTCATCTAAGAAAAAAACATTATAACAAATTTGAAGTAGGCTTTTTAGTATAGTTGGTACAATGTTCCATTTAAGCTATTGCAATAACATGTTACTATCCATACTAGTATTTCGTACACGATTGTACCTCTGTAGCTGGACTCACTACTAATTAAGGGTCCCTCTTGATTTCGGAGGATCATAATAAGTGTCGTTTTAGAAGGATTTTAATTGCTCAAAATAAGTGTCGTTTGTGATTTTTTATGTCTATTTATAATTTTACTTCCAAAATTACCCTTTAATTTCTCTCATATCTTAATTACACAGATTATATAGATTATATTTTCAAGGCACTTTAACATGTAATTAATAAGGGGTATATCAGATATTTCATTAACTTTCTTAATAAATGTGCATTCCTCTAAAACGACCCTTATTATGAATCGGAGGGAGTATTACCCTATAAATGAAATATTTATATTATTCTAATTATATAATCTTTATTGCTGAAGCTTGAATAATGGCAAGCAGTTATTGATGTTAAAGTTGTTATTACCCTATAAATGAAATATTTATATTATTCTAATTATATAATCTTTATTGCACAAGCTTGAATAATGACAAGCAGCTTGAATAATGACAAGCAGTTATTGATATTAAATGACCATTTCTTCACAACAGTGTAACCTGTTATGTGTTGCCAAATTAATTAGTTTTATATATTTACTATCACACTCACTTAAGTGAAAGTCCTTTGGGCTTGAAACTTACACAGACTCAATCTACCTTGTGCTGAAGAATAGGCGGGGGGTAAGATTTGAACTCACGATTACTTAATAACAAAGGCTTTGATACCGTGTTAAATGACCGTTTCACCACAACAATTTAAACTATTGTGTGAGACCAATTTAATTAGTTTTATATATTCACTAATAATTAAAGATAAGCCTTCTTATAGTAGTAAGAATCCTTAGATATTTAGGTGACTATACATCTAGCTTAAATCCATTACACTAATATAGTTGGGAAGAAATATCCACATTACTTGTTAAGAGTTAAGACAAAAATATAACTCTTACTAGGATTGATCTTAATCTTAGATAAGTTGTCGAACTCTTATAAAGATTTTTAAATTTTTTTTTAATTAATGGGATATTAAAACTAGAAAAGAATAAGAAGATCGAAATAAAAATAATTAGCAATAAGCTAAAATGAATTTACTAAAATGAGATCCATCGATAAGAAAAACTTAGTAAAAAAAAAACTTGTAGAATTAGTTGAAATCCTCCAAAATCTAAAAGGTAAAATTCAATTGAAATGTCAAACGGGTGATTCAAGTGGTGAATTTATCTTTAAGATTCTTCTAAGTTAAGAAGTAAAAAATTCGTCAGACTAATCTTGGAAAAAATGATTTATTAATAGCGAAGTTATATTAAAATTTATAAAAGTCACTTGGCTGAATTTATTAACTCGTCCTGTAATTTATAAATTAGTATAGTCACGTGATAATTTATTTAAAATTCATCTGAAAAGTAGCGACTAGGAAGTTCTAAGGGTAAGAAAAATAAGCGACCAAAAGGTTTGCATCATTGTGGTCAATTGGATCCGATTTCGGGCACAACCTCGGCTAATGGGCCAACTTGAGAATTACAAACTTGTCTCAAAGCATTTACGTAATCCAGATGATTAGAAAGGTCTATAGCCCAGTGTGACGGCAATAAAAACGGAATACAACCAAAAGCTGTCTCCGTTAAAAGTTAAAACAGACATCGCGCGCAGCAATCCCCTGCTATTCAATAAGCCATCGCCGCGTGTCAAAACCTGTACCAGTTACCCCATAAATATCCTATTTTTCATTGCCTCTCTGTTTCTAAGTGTCACCGATCACAACGTTCAAAATCTTCTCTTCTCACCGGAGATGCGGTGAAGACTGAATACTGCTCGCTCTTTCTGTCTCCACTACGCCATGAGCGCCAGGGTGCTTCTCTACTCTTTTACTCCCCGATGTCGCCCTCAGCTTCAGCCTTCCGTTAAGAAGCCCAAGGAACCTCTTTCTCTGGCTGTCCGCTTTTACTCCAATAACCATTGTCGGGTTTTCCGGGTTTCAGTGCGGGACTCGGGCCGGAGAGACGACCGCAAAGTTTACGCAGATGTCAAGTCGGAGTCGTACGAGATATCAGAGCCGCGGGTTAAGAAAGTGGCGAAGTTCGCATCGGAGAGTTCGGTGGTGCCGTGGTGGGAAGAGTTCCCGAAACGATGGGTTATTGTGATACTCTGCTTCTGGGCTTTTCTGCTTTGCAATATGGACAGAGTAAGGATCGTTTCTTGCTTTTGTTTTTATCACTCTGTTCTGTTAAATAAGCTGCAATTATTTGGTTGTGTTTTGCAGGTAAATATGAGCATTGCCATACTTCCAATGTCCTCCGAGTTCAATTGGAACCCCTCCACTGTTGGTTTGATTCAGTCTTCCTTTTTCTGGGGCTACCTCCTCACCCAGGTATAATTCCTTCCTTTTTTAAGTTACCAGCATTGTTTTCTTTTCATTGCAAATTTGGTTTTGGGATCAATTATAAGATAATGTGAACTCAAGTGAAGAATGAGAGTTCATTCATGAGTTTTTCTTATGCTCCGCTGACTTTAATTGTCAGTGACAGATTGCTGGTGGTATTTGGGCGGACACAGTAGGGGGGAAGGCGGTGTTGGGGTTTGGTGTGGTTTGGTGGTCTGTTGCTACTGCTCTTACTCCCGTTGCCGCCAAACTTGGGCTGCCTTTCCTACTTGTTGTCCGCGCTTTCATGGGTATTGGTGAGGTAAGTTGTGAAGTTTGCGTGGCAGTTTTGAGAGTTGTCTAACTCGCTATTTGATGCGCAATGGGTTTAGTGCTGTTCTTTTTCAGGGCGTCGCTATGCCTGCCATGAATAATATTCTTTCCAAATGGGTTCCCGTATCAGAGAGGAGTAGATCGCTAGCACTGGTTTACAGCGGGATGTACCTTGGATCAGTTACCGGACTGGCATTTTCACCATTCTTGATTCATAAATTTGGATGGCCATCCGTTTTTTACTCCTTTGGATCATTAGGAACTGTTTGGTTTACTGTATGGCTAAGTAAGGTATCCTACTAATTCTATATGCTCTTTTGCGATTGCAAGGCGTTGAACACTGATACTTTAAGGAGTTTTGTAAACCCATAAGCCTACTTAGACATCTAATGACTGAATTGCGTATGAATAGCAGTAGTGATATGGGTGTTTTCTTTTTCATATAGGCACATAGTTCACCCCTTGAGGATCCTCAACTCCGTGCGGAAGAAATGAAGCTGATTATTGCTAATAGTGTTTCCAAGGAACCCGTTAAAACAATACCATGGGGATTAATCTTGTCGAAACCACCTGTGTGGGCCTTAATAGTCTCTCACTTCTGTCACAACTGGGGCACATTTATTCTCCTGACATGGATGCCGACATATTATAACCAAGTAAGTTTTGCACATTTATTCTCCTGACATATTATAACCAAGTAAGTTTGCTTCTTAGCTTTGTCCAAAATTCCTTTGCATTCTACAAAATAAATTAATTTCCTTTGTTATATTGATTTTTATTGGGTTATCGCAATTAATGTCACATACTTATTTTTAATAAAAGGTTATTTATGTTTAGTTAATTATTTTAAAAATAAGTGAAACACATGGGATTAAGTTCCAGACCTATAACTAGTAAGTTGTTTAATATAAAATTTCCATTTGTGGGTGGAGGCGGAGTGATTTATCATCTATGAAATGAGTATTCCATCTTTATTCAAAACCTTAAGATTCATTATTGTAAATAAACCTTCGCTAGTCGATATCTTGTAAATTCTCCTATAACGCCAAGAATATATATTTGACGCGCAATAATAAACATCTTTGGGTACCAACAGAAATATACATGTATGAGAATTTTTGTTGCTGAAGTTGGAACGACTATCCTATTATATTAAGTTTTCATTAATCTTAATTTAGAGGTTTGACTTGTATATATATATATATATAAAATTTTAAGGTATTAGGTTAGGATCTCGATTGCCTTGATTATTGTTCATAGTGGATGGATATGTTCTAATATTCACTGTGGATTTTAGTTCCAGAATTGTTTATAGATGTACTGGAAAAATTTAGTTACAGATAATCAATGAAGAAACATGAATCACAAGTAATGGTTTTTCGAGATTTGGGTACTAACACTTAAAAGAGGCCAAGGGAAACCAGTGATCAGTTGCACGAAAAGAGAACCTTTCTGGGCTGATCCTAGGCATTCACTCTTGATGGTTTAGTACGCTGGGGTTGGTATATGAAGACAGGATAAGGAGCTACTGCTCTGTTAATAGTTATTATTCTCATTTATTCTTTTATCTAGTAACTTTTCCTTGACAACTACTTGAAACTATTGTGTTTTACTGGTAATTTTGACGTGCAATGCGTTGCTACAGCAATTGTAGTAATGAGATGATTTCTTCTCCAGGTTCTAAAGTTCAACCTCACGGAATCTGGGCTTTTCTGTGTTTTGCCCTGGCTTACGATGGCATTTTCTGCAAATCTTGGGGGGTGGATTGCGGATACTCTGATTAGCAGAGGATTATCTGTGACATCAGTTCGCAAGGTATATTTGATTTTATGTACTTGATCTGCAACCTACTGTTGTTAACTCTATATACTGTTATTTTACTCGTGTCTTACCTCTGCCCATCTCAGGATCTTAATTATGCTAGCTTGAAGCCCTATTATCTTCGGTTAAGTTTGTTCATTCAACCCTTGATAATAGAATCTGCATTATATTCTTCTTTGCAGATCATGCAAACAATTGGATTTCTTGGACCTGCTTTTTTTCTAACTCAATTGAGCCATGTTAACTCTCCTGCAATGGCGGTTATCTGCATGGCATGCAGTCAGGTTGTTTACGCATTTGTATGAAGCAGTTTGGTCTTTTAATCTATTATAGTGTTTTCTATATCTACTTGCGAAGCTTTATGAGTAGCATCGAATTTCATAAGGTTTTCCATACTAGGGTAGTTGTCAGAAGAATATTTGATGTCCTCTATTCAAATATTTAATTTACTTTATAATTAAACAGGGAACTGATGCATTCTCCCAGTCAGGTCTATACTCCAATCATCAAGATATTGCTCCTCGCTATTCTGTGAGTATTCATTCAAAGAAGACTGCCCATGACCGTCAATTGTTGAACAATTAAGAGTGGAACTATTAGTAACATGTGGTCTGCTTCTCACTGACGTAAAAGTCATATACTTCTGGGCAATTGTATCGCAGGGAGTGTTGCTTGGTCTATCCAATACTGCTGGAGTGTTGGCAGGGGTGTTCGGAACAGCAGCAACCGGTTATATATTGCACCATGGTAAGAATTCATTACTGACACGATGCTTGGTTGAAGCTTGGGATTTGGCTCCTAATTCTGGTTGTTCTTGTCCTTATTTTTAGGTTCTTGGGATGATGTTTTTAAGGTTTCAGTTGGTCTTTACTTGATGGGCACTGTGGTCTGGAATCTCTTCTCAACTGGGGAGAAAATATTGGATTAGACTACAGAGCAAGACAGCGCAGGGCTTCGATGACCAAGCTTAGGTGACGAAAAGAAAACATATGGACTGAATCGTATCTTTTGTTCATCAATTTCTCCATATTCATGGCAGATTTTCCAAATGCCCAAAATTTTGAATTTGATTTACCACAGAGCAGATGCACTGTTGTATAGTATCTCAAAACTACCTGTAAATGATGTTTAACCACTAACAAATCAATTTAGTGGCATTATACGGAAATTTCTTATCCTCTTTCGGTTGTCTTGTTATAGTTCTATTGGCTTTATTTATCTACTAACACTTCTACTACTTGGCACAACAGTATCTCATTGGTCACATACTTCGTGCAAATTAATCTTTGTATAATTTTTTTTTATTTTAATACATCCGCTTATTTTTAGATAATAAGATATAAAAAATGGGTTGACATTAATGGTATGAATATTGTGTCAGTACCGATACCAAATTTGGTTTTGATACGGTGTTGTAATGGTACCAATTAATACTATGTATTATTTTGGATAATTTTTAAATTTATAAAATAGTTATTGAAATTTTCTTAAAATTTTAAATTAATCTTTCAATATATTATATTGTATAAGTTATAATTTTACGCTGACCTTGTTTCTAAAAATTGTAATAATATAAATTTAAAATAATAATAATTTATTTATTTTTCTTAATATTATTTTCACATACCAATAATAACAACAATTATTATTAAAAAACTTTTAAAGTAAATTTATATTATTAATATAATAAAATTAATACTAAATATAAGAATTTAAATCATATAAATTAAAATATGTTCATTAATAAATAATTACAGTTAAATTAAAGCCAATACATTAAAAGGTTTTATTATAATAATTTTTAAATTTGTCAATAAAAATAATATTATCATAATTATAATTATAAATTAAAAAGATCATCTTAATTATATTTTATAATTTAGTTGGATACGCTACTTTATATGGTTGAAACCATTCCAAGAATGTTTATAATAGAGAATTATCATTGGCATAATTGATTAAACATTTATAAACATGTAATGAAGACAAAGCAATAAGACATGCATAAAGGGCACATGAAGCCTACAGAAGCCATATGGTTGGTTCAGTAAGAGAATCATACAGATGGTATTGACTGTAATAGGGTGTTAGAATATCAAAGTGGTGTGAATGTAGAGGAATGTTCAAGGTGGTAAGAACAAGTTAAAGTAATAAAAAATACTTTTTTGTTGAAGTATAAGTAAATGTTATTTTATATAGAAGAAAAATTAACTTTTTCCAACTTAGTATTAAAATTTTAATTGTGACCGATATTTGATTGATATTTTAACTAAAAGAGTAGATACTAACCGATACTAGATTTTAGTACAAAACTTTTATTTTAGTAATGATTTTTTGCAATACTAATCGGTACGGTATGATATCCAAAAAATTGATATGAAGAGCTCATGGCTAACACCTTAAAAAGGTTTTGAAAAGGCTTCAACAGGAACTTTGAATCAGATACGATTCCTGATTTATATTTTTAAGTTGCTCATTTGTTATGTTCTGATAAAAAATTGTCAATTTTTTTTAAATTTTTTGCATATGTGATTCAATCACAGTTGGTTTTCTAATAGAAGATCCTTGTGATTATCCATCTTAAATACTATATTTTTTAAATATTTTGTATGAAATATCATGGCCCTTGAGTCATTTGAGGAAGAAACCTCAAAATTGTCATATGATATATTTGAACTTTACCATTTGAAATTCTACGAAATTTCATTTTTAATGAGAAACCTAGCTCTCGAGTCATTTAAGGAATGAAATAAGGAATTCAACACTGTGTCATACGATACATCTATTCTTCGAAGTTTGTATAAGTCTATAATAAAAGGAGATCAAAATTTCGTAAAGACATCAATCGTTAAGACATTTGAACAACCACCGACATCAAGGCATACATCCTTGGTATGTCCTTTTATTTCGATTTAGGTATTTTTGAAAATGTAGGATACACCTAATGAGTTTGAAGTGCAACTTTTGATGCTCAATTATTAAAAAATAGTTGATAATTTGAAGTTATCTATATAAAATAACTGATTAATTCAAAGATAGATGATTATCATTTGACTCGAACACAAAATAAAAAGATTTCTAGTTTTTTTAAAGGGTAAATAATAAGAATTTCATTACTCCAAAGCAAGAACTTCAACAATAGAAGGAGAGGGTATTTCGAACCACTCTCCAAGGCCAGAAGTTAATAATGCACCCGTAGCTAAGATGTGGGCAGCAGAATTGCCTGACCTAAAGCCAAAAATACATTTAGCTACTCTAATCTCATTTAATAGAGATTTACAACCACAAACTAACAAACCAAAATAGGAAGAGTCTTCAAAAGAGTCATCATTAATTGCTTGAACCACAATTTTCGCATCCGATTCAATAATAACTCTATCCCAATTCTGAAGCTTGACCCAACTAAGGACTTCTCTAATAGCTATTGCCTCTGTACTTTTAGCACTCAATCTGCCTGGAAACCTCCACAATTTTGCAGCTATAAAACTCAAATTAGAGTCACGTACAACAGCTACAGCAGCCATGAAATTGGAGTTGCTTTCGGTGGTGGCGTCAACATTAACCTTCAGCCAACCCACTTTTAAAGGTTGCCAACTCACCGTTCTTGCTGCTAGTGTTTTCGGAGCAATACCAGAAGCATGAGCAAGTCGCCACTCCTCCAAGTTTCTCTGCGCAAAACAAACAATGGCATTGGCTGATCTCCATTTATTATTCCACACAACTCCATTTCTACTCTGCCAGATTGCCCAAATTATCATCAAAATGGTACACTGCCGATCTTTCGTTGTAGGTAGAAAGAAGGACGCAAACCAGTCGAGCAAAGAAATTGTTCCTGGATGCTGCCAATTCTAGAGAACTCTCGACCAGACTTGCTTTGTGAGTGGATAGTCGAGGAACACATGTTGTAATGTCTCCTCTTCTTGATTACAAATCGGGCAACACACATTGACATCAACTCGTCGACTTCGTAACACTGATAAGCACGGTAATACACCATTTAGAACACGCCAAACACAACTGATCACCTTTGACAGAACCACATAACTCCATATCTGCCTCCATACCTGCTGATAACTTGGCAAAATTATATCTGTAAGGGGACACAAGAGTTTATAAGCGTTCTTCACTATGTAGCGACCTTTATTCTCAAATTTCCAAAACCAATCATCTCTCGCCGGTTGTCTACCCAATGGTATTGCCAAAATCCGTTCACAATCATGGCTAGAGAAAAGTGAGCGAATTAAATCAAGATTCCATGAAGCATTCTCCAACAAATCCACAACCAAGAAAACATTTGAATCAGCAAGCCTTGAAGAAACAATAAAAGAATTCTCCATATCATTGAGCTACGGTGAGTCCCATATTAGAATTTGAGAACCATCTCCAACCTTCCAATGCATACCCCGTTGTAACAAAGAACGGGTTTCCCAAATACTTCGCCATAAATAACTCATATTGCTTCCTAAATATGCTAATAAGAAAGATGAATCCACAAAATAACGAGCTTGAAGAACATGAGATACTAGCGAATCAGGCTGAGTCATCAAATTCCAACCCTGCTTTCCCAAAAGTGCTAGATTGAACTTATGGATCTTTTCAAAATTAAGGCCACCGAAAATCTTATTCTTCACCAATCTCTACCAAGACATCCAAGTAATTTCTTTCTTATGATTAACACCTTTTCCCCACCAAAACTGAGTCATGATACGTTCCAATTCAGTACATAAAGTTTTAGGTAGAAGAAACAAACTCATCACATAAGTGGGTATCGCTTGTAACACAGTTTTCAACAACACAACTTTACCCACCTTAGAAAGTGGTCTTCTCTTCCATGCATTCAATCTTTTCCACACTTTGTCTTTTATAAAACCAAATACCTCCTTCTTATTCCTCCCTATATGAGAAGGTAGCCCAAGGTAGTTACCCAAAGACTCTTTTTCTGAAACAGCAAGGATGGCACAAATAGACACCCTTATCAAATTTGGGGTATTTGCACTAAACGTTATGGAAGATTTTGCAAAAATAATTAGTTGTTCTGATGCTCTCTTATAAGTCTGTAGACATCTTTGAACTTTACTAGTTTCCTGTGCATTAGCCTGAAAGAAAATAAGGCTATCGTTCGCGAAGAACAAATGAGATAAGAAAGGACCTCCATTCGAAACTTTACATCCCTGTATTCTGCCCGCTGAAAGTGAACGATCAAAAAGTCTTGATAAATCTTCAGTGCAGATTATGAACAGATAAGGAGAGAGGGGGTCTCCCTATCTCAGGCCTCAAGTAGGAATCGCTGATCCAATTTCAAACCCATTCTGAAGAATCTTGTAGCTGACTGTTGAGAGATAATAAATAATGAGATCCACAAAACCATGGGCAAAACCTTTTTTTTTTTTACCATAATTGCCTCAACAAAACTCCATTCCATGTGATTGTACGCCTTACTGATATCGATCTTTAAAGTTGCAGAATATTTCTTCCCCTAGTTCGATGATGGAACGAGTGCATCATTTCAAAAGCAATAATGCAATTATCCTGAATGCTTCTACCTGCTACAAAAGCACTCTAGGATTCCGAAATAGCTAAAGGCAATAAGGTTTTCAATCTGTAAGTCATCATTTTAGTAATAATCTTTAAAAGTACATTGCATAAAGCAATAGGACGGAGATCACCCATTACCTTAGGTTCGGATTTCTTTGGAATCAACACAATTGCCACTTCGTTAAGCTCGCTGGAAAAATTGCCTGAATGAAGATAATCAATACAGGTCTGACCTACTTCACTACCTATGATATCCCAGTATTTCTGATAGAAGGTCGGGTTAAAACCATCAAGCCCACGTGACTTGTTCGGCATCATAGAAAACATAGTAGCTTTTACTTCTTCTACAGTATAAGGATGAAGTAGCGATTCATTATGATCCTTAGTAATCAACCTCGGGCTATGTTCTAGAACTGGGTTAACATCACAAACTTGAGATTGAAAGATGTTGGAGAAGTACGAACTAACCACAGATTCTAAACCAGTCTCCCATGTCTGCCAACTTCGATTGTCATCCTGAAGTCGGTCAATCCGATTTTTCTTTTTTCTAACTTTAGTAGCAATATGGAAAAAACGAGTGTTTGAATCACCGTCTTTAAGCCAAAGTTCCTTTGCTCTCTGCTTCCAGTACACCTCACGTTGACATAGTAACTCAAAATAGAAATTTTTAGCAGCAGCAAAATTATCCATATCCGTCTAAATCCTAGACCCTCTCAACACTGCCATGGACGTCAAACAATTATCCATCTCCATCTTATGCACATTTCAAAGTTCCTTACCCCAGGTCGACAACAATTGACTGCATCTCTGGAGTTTATCTGAAAGTGGTAATTCCATGTTATGATTCCAATAATCAATAATAAGTTCTTGACAAGAAGGTTCCCTCATCTAATGGTTCTCAAATCTGAACCTGTACACTATAGGTCTAGGCATAAGAAGTCGTATCTGAAGAAAGATAGGCAGGTGATCGGATGAAGAGATAGGCAAGACCGACGCACTTGCATATGGAAATAACTGCCGCGAAACTTCTGTTGTCAAAATGCAATCAAGCTTTTCTTCTATAAGCTAGCCCAAATCTCTTCTGTGCTCCCACGTAAATTGATAACCAGACATAAGAAAATCATAAAGACCAGCATCTGACACTGCATCTTGAAACCCATGCATAAGAGACAACGACTGAGGTCTTCCACCTCACTTTTCAAGACCATAAAGAATATCATTAAAGTCAGCAAGGCATACCCATGGTTCCTCACTATGCAAAGCCAAAACACGTAATAACAACCATGAATTTGATCGCCTAGATCGGTTAGGTTCACCATAGAAACTAGTAACCCTCCAGGCACCTACATTAGCAATATGTACCAAAGCATCAATATATCTATCACATAAACTAATACGAGAAATAATATTGATAGACTTCCAAATCAATGCAAGTCCACCACTGTGGCCGCTACTGTCAACCGAAAAGAAACCATCATAATGCAAGAGGTCTTTTATTTCATTGATTTTTGAAGAACTACAAAAAGTCTCAATAAGAAAAATTAAATTTGGCCTTTTAAGTCTAACAATTTCCTGCAAAGAATTTACTGCTTGAGGGTTGCCAAGCCCCCGACAATTCCAGCTTATGCAACTCATTTTTGTCGGCGGGTCTGATTCATAGCACCCATCATTGGTTCGTTTTTTGAACCAGTACCAGAACTTGTAGCATCATTGTCCAAAGTACGAGGCTCCTGGCCCATTCTTCTTCTTTTAGGGTCTATAATAGTAACACCTACATCCTTACCCGCCAGATCACCTCCACCTTCCATATCCATCTCCTCACCCATTTTCGAATTCCCTGATTTATTGCCAGTAGAATCCGCACCTTCCTTATCCATTTGGTGCTCATTTGAATTTTGAACTCCACTCATTCTAAACCGACCAATCCTGTTCTGCGTGGACTCTTCTCCCTTCTCCATCGTTCCCCCCTCCCTTAGCCACCGTTACCTAATAGTCATGGGATTTCGGCGAGTTGTAGCTTGGATAAACGGCGTAAGTTTTCGGATAAGAGGACCACTGTTCTTATTAAGCAGTAATTGGCAAAACTTCTCAGTATGCCGTAAATATACACATAGGAAACGGACACAGGACAACTTCTCGAACTCTAAATCCACAGTGAACCACTCCCCATTATCCTTCTTAATCACATTGATTGACGAATTGGCCTCCTTACATCCTGTCGATATCGTAATTGCATGAACTTCTTTTTTGGCTTATCATAATTCTTAGGATCTGACTCCACAAACTCCTCTAATGCATTGCCAATCTTCTCAGCCACATGCTCTGACATAAATCCAGAACGTAGACCATGTACCTGTACCTACAAAAGAACGTGAAATAATGGGACCTTAGAAGGATGAGAATAATCGCCCATCCTCTCCAACAACAGCAGTTGGTTATCAAACGTCCAAGGGGACATCTCCATTACCCTACTCACATCCACTTCATGATAGAACTGAAATAAATACGTGCCATCCTCCTCCTCATGAATCGTAACCCCCATGAAAGGCCTCCATAGGGATGCTAAAGTATGTTTCATAGCGTTGAAGTTGATATTCCGATTCGAATGAAAGCATCCCACCAAACACAGAAAATAATCAATTCCATCTTCCACGATCTCCTTCCCTTCAATCACCACTCCTTCATCCTCCTCACCTTCAACGGAAAGATTGGCCATGTCAATATAAATATCGTCTGCCATGATCGAACACAAGATAGGTAATAAAAGACTAAAGGAAACTGGTCATCGACATGACAGAGAAACCTCCTCAACGAGATAGAAAAAAAACATACGTTAATTTTTTGTGTTTCTTTGCCCATGATGGGAACTGTGTTGTTTATTTTGTATTAACTTCATGAGATGCTTTACAATAAATAGTATTAAACAAAAATAAACTCTGCAAACATTGCTATCCAAGATATTCTTAACCATAATACAAATTAGACATAATAAATTAGCCCTAAATTTATATTCTAATAACAACAATTTAGCCCTAATCTTAGGAGTTAAAGAGACAATAAAAAATAAATCCCAAAATAAATTGTTGGCTTAGGCGCATGAAGTAATCACTAGCATTGAGCTGTTGGAAAACTGGGTTGAGATCCAATCTTGACCGTAACAGAATAGTCACGAAACTTTTTCGTGACTTTTGATTTCTGAAAACCAATATCTATTCAATTTTATAAAATGATTAACACAAATCATAACAAAGCCAAAATTTAATTCGTATCTTATTCTGAATCTTAATCTTTGTCTTGTCGTATCCCTCAAGCTGTTCCCAAAACTGATCCGTCTTAACCACCGTAACCGCACAAATGTCTGAGCTCTAACGGTATCGACAGAACAGGTTAATAGAACTCTATAACTCTTATAGAGAGGGTTAAGCCAGAAGTACTAGCTCCATAGAGCTTAAGCCTATTTTAATAGGCTTTAGACGTTTAAGTAATTTAATTGAAATTAAATTCTAATTTAAATTAAGCTTTAATTAGAATCATAAATAATTTTAATTAAATAACAATTATGCCCATATAAGATTCAATACCTTATATTGATCCTTATTTATTAAATATCTCATATTTAATCATAAGGTTTCTCAAACTTTATAATCAAGTCCAATTTGATTAAATTAACTTTATTCTGTTGGGACCCGATCTTAGGACCGGACCCAACCGGAAAAGCGGAACGGAAACCTAAACAGAAACGAAGCGAAAAGAAGTCGGAAGCAAAACGAATAACAAATCGGCGACACAAAGAGAACTACAAAAGAATCGAATCGGAAAGGATTTACAAAAATCTGAATCGAAACAAACGGTTCGAAACGAACGGAAACAAATTCCGACATCCGATAACAAACACTTTAGAAAACTATCGCTTTGGAAACCTAGACTGAAACCAATCCGAAATCGGTGTAATTTTTTTTCTCATAACATTTATTCCTTTTCATCTGTATTCAATCTTATTCAAAACAAACCAATCCATACAATTTCCCTTTTT
>JAOTAX010000196.1:15636412-15667296 GCA_025629825.1 Erythroxylum guanchezii | reverse complement strand
TGACTCAAATCAATAATTCCTAAAATCATGTATCTAATTTTCAGTGCCATTGGACAATAATTTCTACTACCGGTAAATAATCAGTCTGCCACTTGGCATTTTTCCTAGTTCGAAAAAGTACCCCGAAAATTCCAGAAAAATTTCTAAAATTCTCTAAAATTCAAAAATCACAAAGACCCTCTCCAACTAAATTTTCAAGCACGAAAATCACATTTATGACCAAATATACCAGGAAATATCATGAATGCATGTACAGTCATTTTCATGTGCAAAAATTCACTATTCACTTGTATGTGTATGCATGAACATATCAAGGCAAAATTCTAAACGCCCATTAGCCACTCAAAATTACTATTCTAGCCTTCCCATCGATGATGGGATGCTACAGGTATGATTTCATTGTTTGATATTAAAGTTTATGTGTTAGTAGACCAAGGATCTATACATTCTTACATTTCTTTAGAGATTGCCTCTAGAGTTTCGGGGGAGATTAGTCCCTTAGGATAGACCTAAGAGTGTTGTTACTAGTAGGAGATTGTGTGGTAGTAAATAGTGTAAGGAGGGGAGTACTAGTGAGGATTGGTAAAGGAATTAAGGGAGTTTGTTGTGATTCTTGAGAGGGATTGGTTGGCACATCATTAAGCTATAATTGATTGTTTTGTGAAGGAGGTGATGATAGAGTATTTAGGTAACTCGAAAGTGATATTTGTCGGGGATCACAAAGTGGACCCAACATGTATGATCTCTGTCGTGACTACTAGAAGGTTGATATTAGATGGATGTAAGGCATATCTATCTCATATTATGGATACGAGGGAGGTGAGTCCTGGATTAGAGGATATTCCTGTGGTGAAAGAATTTTCAGATGTATTCTTAGATGATTTACTAAGTTTACCACCCTAACGAGAGGTAGATTTCACCATTGAGACAATGTTTAGGATTACATCGATTTTTATTGCATCTTACAGGATAGCTACTATTGAGTTACATGAGTTAAAAAGGCAATTAGATAAGTTGTTGGAAAAGGGTTTTATTAGACTGAGCACATCACCCTGGGTAGCTCCAGTATTGTTTTTGAAGAAAAAGGATGGTAGTATGAGACTATGCAAGGATTACTGACAACTAAACAAGGTGATAGTGAAGAATAAATATCCGTTGCTGAGGATAGATGATCTTTTGGATTAACTAAAGGGAGCCACCATATTTTCCAAGATTGACTTAAGATCGAGATATTGGAAGTTAAGGATAGCTGAGTCAAGTATTCCTAAGACAACTTTTCGCACTTGGTATGGCCACTATGAGTTCCTAGTGACGCGTTTTGGGTTGACTAATGCACTAGCCGCATTCATGGCATTGATAAACAACACTTTTCAGGAGTAGTTGGATCAATTTGTGAAAGTGTTCATTGATGATATATTGGTGTATTTAAAGAGTAAAGAGGAGCTTGAGCAATGTTTGAGGATTATGTTACAGATTCTGAAGAAGAGATGATTGTTTGCAAAGTTGAGTAAGTGTGAGTTTTGAATGGAGTGGGTAGTTTTTCTTGGACATGTGATGTCCCGAGTTGGAGTGATGCTTAATCCTACTAAGGTAAATACAATTATAGAGTGGGAACTGCCTAGAAATGTATTAGAGGTAAGGAGTTTTCAAGGACTTGCTAGGTATTCTCGGAGATATATCGAAGGATTTTGGAAAATAACTAGCCTGTTAACCAACCTGCTGAAAAAAGGAGTTCAGTTTGAGTGGACTTATCAATGTCAAGAGAGTTTTGAGGAGCTTAAGCACAAATTAGCTTTCAGCCCAATTTTGGTGTTACCATCGGGTGGTGGAGGTTTTGAGGTATATAATGATGCTTCAAGGATAATTTTGGGGTGTGTATTGATGTAGTATAGAAAGGTGATAGATTATGCCTCTCGTCAATTGAGATCTCATGAGTTAAATTATCCCACCCATGACCTGGAATTAACAGTAATTGTGTATGCTTTTAAGATTTGGAGACATTATTTATATAGGAAGATATTTCAAATCCTTACAGATCGCAAGAGTCTCAAGTATATTTTAACTCAAAGGGAGTTAAACTTAAGGCAAAGAAGATGGATCGAGATGTTGAAGGATTATGATTGTACTATTAATTATTATATAAGGAAGGCTTATGTAGTGGTGGATGCTTTAAGTAGGAAAAGCATGGTCGGTCTAATTGTTAAATAATAGAATTTACCTTTAAGCTCGAGTAGTATCTTCTTGTTACATAAAACTCCCGATGTACTTCTTCATTTAAGCCATCTTGATCTGATATGGTGGACTTTGTCTTTATCAATCTCTCTATTGCTCTGAATGACAAATCCTAATACTTAAAACGCTTCGTTTATTGTATAACTTCTAAACCAATCCTCATCTCCACATCGCTAGCCACCTTATGTCCCGAAAAGTTACACTCTACATACTCAGTTTTAGTCCTACTCATTCTAAAGCCCTTTGACTCTAACATATCCCTCCATTGTTCAAACTTGACATTGACACCCTTTTTTGTTTCATCTACTAAACCAATGTCATCAATAACAACATATACCAAGGTACATCCTTTTGGATATATTTGGTGAGCTCATCAATCATTATTGAAAACAAAAAGAGGCTTAAAGAGGAGTCTTGGTGAAGCCCAATATCAAAAAAAAAAATGCTCAACATCTCTTCCTATTGTCATTACTATAGTTTTTACACCTTCACACATATCCTTAATAACCCGTATATAAGTCATAAGAACTCTCTTAACTTCTAAATACATTCATATGATTTCCCTAAGTACTTTATCATACGCCTTCTTTAAATCAATAAAAACTATGTGTAGATTACGTTATCTTTTCCTATAATATTCCATTAATCTTCTCCGGAGATGTAAAGCTTTTGTTGTGGACCTTCCTAGCAAATCTAAACTGGCTTTCAAGATAGAAGCATCATTTTTCACTCTTTTCTCAATCACCTTCTCCCATAACTTCATAGTGCGACTAAGTAGTTTGATCTCCATATAGTTGTTATAGTTCTAAATTTCCCCTTTGTTCTTGTATAAATGAATTAATATACTAAATATCCACTGATTCTGCCTTTTGGCAAACTTAAGGATCATATTAAAAAGATTAGCTAACCAAGTATGACCTATGGATTATCTCATCAGGCTCTACTGCTCTTCCACTCTTCATTTCCCTCAATGTTTTTTAATTTCTTCCTTTATAATATATTGGTAACAAGTAAAGTTATAATAACTCTCAGATGTGCTATAAATACCTAAATAGATGTTACCCTCTACGTCTTCGTCTACATTAAAAAGACTATAGAAATACCTTTATTATCGTCTCTTAATGTCACCTTCTGCTACGAGCACCTGTTGTGCTTAATCTTTTATATAACAAATTTGATCAAAGTCTCTCTTGAGAACATAGATTTTATTTAAATGAAATTTAACAATAACACTATAATTAAATAAAATTTAAATAATAACGAGGAAAAATTATTTATATTAAAAAATTTTAAAAGAATTTATTACTAAATTACAATACTTTAAAAGTTTAATATAGGAATATAATAATAAGGTTAAATATATCTTTTGAATTTCAAAGCTAATCCTAAAAAAAAAAAAAATTAAAAGCTTTGAAGAACTTGTCCTTCTCATTTGCCTTTAGCCCTTCCGTACATGCTCATTTTGAAAAATATTTTGGATTCTAATCCCTGCTCTTTAATTTAAGATCGAGATAAGAAAGGTAGTACTTTAATCGGTTAAGTGGACCGGCGTTGTGCGATCAAGGTAAACGCTGTCGTTGCATAGCTTCGAGGCAAAATCACTGGATAACGCGTCCACAGTGTAGGAGTAGAGAGAAAATCAATCTTTTTCGTCCTCATCTTCCGTCTCAACTCACAGAGTGCCACTGCTGACAAACAATGTCTCTTTCTATCAAAGCTTCACCACCCACCTCTCTTTCGTTCTTCTCTTCCTTCCTCTTCCTCTCCTCCTCCAACCCAAAGCTCATTTCTCTCTCTAAATCCAATTCCCTGAAAGCCACGTCTTTTTCTATCTCTTGCCAAATCGCTACTCTTCCTGTCCTCTCCTTCACCGGCGAGAAAGTTGGAGAAACCTTCTTAGACCTAAAGTCCGCCCCACCAGAATCAGCACGAGCCGTCGTACATCGCGCAATCATCACCGACCAACAGAACAAGCGCCGTGGCACTGCATCCACTCTGACACGGGCCGAGGTCAGAGGCGGAGGGAAGAAACCCTATCAACAGAAGAAAACGGGCCGTGCGCGTCGCGGTTCGACCCGAACCCCTCTGCGACCTGGCGGCGGTGTCGTTTTCGGGCCGAAGCCCAGAGACTGGAGTATCAAGATTAACCGGAAGGAGAAGCGGTTGGCTATGTCGACGGCGCTCTCGAGTGCGACGGAGAGCATGGTCTGTGTGGAGGAGTTCGGGGAAAAGTTTGAGAAACCGAGGACTAAAGAGTTTATTGAGGCCATGAAAAGGTGGGGATTGGACCCAAAAGAAAAAGTTATGTTTTTGATGATGGATGTGGGTGTCAATGTTGGGCTATCGAGTAGGAATATTGGGACTCTGAGGATGTTGACTCCAAGGACACTTAATTTGTTTGATATTTTGAATTCCGATAAGTTGGTTCTGACACCCGACACTGTGGATTATTTGAACGCAAGGTATGGTGTGGATTATGAGGAAGATGATGATGATGTTGATGAAGATGGAGGAGGAGGAGGAGGAGGAGGAGGCGGTGTTGAAGGTTAGTAGTGCATTTGCGATATTATCTTGTATCTGTTATGAGCATCATTACCATGATACTTATCTGTTCTTTTGTAGAGTTCTTTGGGTGTTCTGTTTTTGTTTTCTTTCCCTGACGTCGTTTGACAGCAATGTATTATCATTCTTTCCCTTTCTGATTAATTTCTTTTATCCACATGGGTTCTAGGAGTAGAAACAGATGTGAATTCGGATTCCACGGAGTGATGATGTGAAGTTCGTAACGTCGACGGGATCCCGATTTGTTCAGCTGGTGCTTCAATTTCAGCCAAGTTGTTTAGGTGATAGGTTCTAGTTCTACCTTGGTGTCAATTTCCGCACCTCTCATTGTTATGCATTTGGATAAACCTCCTTGTATTATTTTATTGACGATCAGTTCCTGGTCCTTGATCCTTTTCCTTCCCCTAAAAAATTGTCTATGGCCTATAGTTGCAAGCAATTTCCATACTAGTAGCTTAGTTATGGAATACTGATCATCGCAGAAGTCCTGTCCAGGAGTTTTACATTTTCGATTTCCCTTGATCGGAAATACTCATTCCTTTCGCAATGAAAAATCAAAACAAGTCACCATAAACTTCACTAGTCCGTTTACATTGAGCTGTAGTTTGTAGCTGAATTCGGACCGCTACCTGAGAGAAAAAAGTGAAAATTTTGTTGGCATACACAATTAGTCGTGGTTGCTTGGCAGCGAACAAAAGCAATGGTTTAACTTATGACTGGATTACTCTCTGATATTATAATGTATAATTGACAAAGGGGAGATTACTTGAATCTCATCTTTACATTACAAGGAATGATATGATGAAATTACATAACTCATTCTCTTTCTATACATGTTACAAAAAAAAAAAAAAAAAGAATCCTATAAACCTCCTCTACCCATGAATTATAGGCTACGTGATACTAAATGAGTGTATCTCATCATATTACAATTTTATTTTATTCTACGGGATCTGACGAGTAAATTTGGTTGTCTACTAATGAAGATGTTGGTTTCGTAACCTCAATTGTATGGCAACAATGGATGCTGGGGTCAGCATAAGGTTGACCGCTTACACTGAGCGCAAGAGGAAATAGACTGCACAGCCTGAACTACTGAATCTCATGCCCGATTTGCCAGAATTATTGATACAGGCGTTTGTTTTGGGTGAGTAAAAAGCAGCTTAGTATCTTAGATAAGGAGGTTGTTAAACACCTATGTTCTGTCGGTACTAAGGAATAATGCTGGCCCATGGGTCATGGATCATCCATGACCCAATAACCCATCACCCACATCCACAACTCACAACCATAACATGCCACGTGCCCATTCACTCACACACCTGCATCAGACCGCGTGAATATCTCAGCAGGTATCCTTTCCCAATTGTACATAACAAATAGTAGCATTCATATCCATTATGTTACATACGCGACAGCACAGTAGCCAATAGTTTTCTATCACCTCTAGTATAAAAACATAAGTCTGTACATATTTAATTTATGATAAAATAAGAATTTCTGCATCACTTATATTTTCTTTCATGGTGTCAGAGCTAAAGGCCTGATCCACCTTACCCTACCTATGTACCAAAATGTCAAACAGACAGTGACACTAGCAACCCTAACTTTACACAAAACCCTTACCTTGAAAAATACTCCATAACCAATACCGAAAACCCTGGAGCCATCTTAATCACCACCCTCTTCAATGGCAACAACTACATAACTTGGAGCAAATCGATGATGATAGCACTATGTGTAAAAGACAAACTCTTCTTCATAGATGGAACTTGCGTGCAACTAATGGAGGACAGGAACTTACTTACTAGATGGAGGAGGGCAGATTCCATGGTCAAGTCTTGGATACTCAACTCCATGACCAAGGAACTTGGTGATGCATTCTTGTCATTCTCTACAGCAAGGGAACTTTGGGAAGAGCTGAGGGAGAGGTTTAGTGAAGCCATGGACCACCGCTGTACCAAATAGAGAGGGAAATCAGTCATTTTAAGCAAGATAATCTCATCATTTCAGCATATTATACCAAGTTAAACAAACTTTGGGATGATCTAGCTAGCTTGAGTCCGGTACCTACATGCACTTGTGATGCTGTTAAAGCAATTACCACCAAGGAGAACACACACAAATTGGTGCAATTTTTAATGGGCCCAAATGAAGACTATGAACATGTTGTAAATCAAGTCATGTTAATGGAGCCATTGCCCATGGTAAATAGGGCTTTTGCCATGATGCAAACCGTGGAGAGGCAAAAAACAGTAAGTGCTAATAGTGACAGTAACATGAATGTGGCTATGATGGTGAGACAAACAAATTTTAATACCAAGAAAGGAGGCAGAAACAACAGCAGCAGTGGTAAAAGAGCATTCACAAAAAAGGACAAATATTGTGAAAAGTGTGGGAAAACCGGACATACTATAAAGACTTGCTTCAAGATTCATGGAGTACCTAAATGGTATAAGGAATTGACTGGTTAGAAGAGCAAAGCCAACCTGGCCATGATCAGTGACTCCCCTACAGACACACATCATGAGTCCAATGAGTATACCGAGAGTAGTCAGATTCCTCAAGACCTAGCCAACTTCATACAACAAGAATTATCCAGAGCAATCAAAGGGAAGGCCACAGGAGAGGTAAAATTGAGTGGACTTGCAAATTTCACAAGTAATAATCACATTAATGTCCATGGTAAAGAAAATGCATGTAAATGGTTGATTGACTTAGGTGCATCATCACACATGGTTACCAACCTAGGTTTCTGCCATAAACATGAAATAAACAATATGTACGAGCCCGTTACCCTCTCAGATGGCACAAAGCAACAAGTAAAACATATATGTCAGACCACTATCGGTGACAAAATTACACTTGATGAAATTTTACACGTATCAAATTTCTTCAAGAATCTGCTATCTGTCAGTAAACTTATGACCCAGAATGATGTGGCTGCAATATTTATATCCAATGATCTATTTTTGCAGGACCTACGGACTAACAGTATTGTGGTAGCTATCAAGGCTAAGAGTGGACTGTATGAGCTAACCACAAACAGCTTGCTACCCTCAGGGACCATGAAAGGTCCTCCTCTAGACTTCTACAGGATTGAAAATGTTGCACTTAGTGTTTCTAATTCCTTTGATATTTGGCATAGTAGACTAGGGCATGTCTCTAAAGGAAAATTGCAACATATCAAAGAAATCAAGTCTTCCAACCACAACTTGTCCAAATGTCAAGTATGTCCTATGACAAAACAACACAGAAAACCTTTTCCTAAACACAACATACAGACCACAATGCCCCTTGAAATTTTACACATGGAACTATGGGGACCCTATAGGATACCTACCCTAGATAGGTCATCCTAACCAATGTAGATGACTTCTCTAGAACCACCTGGACCTTTTTGCTCAAACATAAAGACAAGACACAATCTACCATAACCCAATTTATCACAACCATCGAAAAACAGTATGGCATGAGGGTCCTAAAGATACAAACAGACAATGGGAGAGAGTTCATAAATCATGAGTGCAAAAAATACTTTGCAGAAATGGGAATTGTGTACCAAAAGAGTCCATACACCCCACAACAGAACGGGGTAGTGGAAATAAAACACAAACACCTATTACAAATAACCAGGGCCTTATTATTTACGACAAACTTACCTAAACACTATTGGGGAGAGGCCCTTCTCACTGCTACCTATCTCCTTAATAGGATCCCAACCAAAATTCTACAATGGAAAACACCCTATGAGAGACTGAATAAAGAAAGCCAACCTATGATCATTTAAAAATTTTCGGGTACCTATGCTTTGCATTAGATAAAACACTAAATAGGACTGAGCTAGATCCTAGATCCCTGAAATGTGTTTTCCTTGGGTATATGCCAGACTACAAATCTTATAGAGTCATGGATCTTGACACAAACCACGTTTTCAACTCAAGGGACGTAACCTTCCATGAAAGCACTTTTCCCTTTGCCAATTTACAGACCAAACCCGAAGAAAGACCACAACCATTGTTCCCTTACAACACAACAGACAATGTCACAGAAACACTAAGTGATATGCTAGGGACATCAAGCATGCAACACATCGAAGCCATACTAATCCACAAGACAAGACATTACCTCAAACAATTTTGTAAGAAGAAGTTAAAGAACCCATAACACCCCAAAATACCTTGATGATTATGTCCACCAAGCCTCTGCTCATCACTCCACTTCTGCCCTTGATACTTCCAACATCCATGTGACAGTCCTTGGTCCTACAGGAATAGATGAAGACAAGACACTACAATAATAGATTGCATACAAACCGAATTACAAGGAATTCATAGGTAATGTACATGCTACCTTTGAACCTCTATCCTATGAGACAACATGCAGGTCAGAAGAATGGGTGGACTCTATGGACACAACGACAAGCTCTAAAGGAAAATCAGACCTAGGTTTTAACAAAGCTACCTGAAGGGAAACGGGCTATAGCATCCAAATGGGTATATAAGGTGAAACATAACCCAGATGGCACTGTTGACAAACTAAAATCACGACTGGTAGCTAAGGGCTTCAACCAAAGGGAAGGTGTAGACTACTCAAAAGTCTTTTCTCCTATAGCTAGGATTGTAACAATCTGAACATTTATGAATATAGCCACAACCAAAAAATGACCCATCGTGCAATGTGACATAAACGATGCCTATCTACACGGACACCTAGAAGAGAAACTCTACATGTTGCCTCCACAAGGCTACAAAAAGGCCAAGGAAGGAGTAATTTGCAGGTTAATGAAGTCCATTTATGGACTTAAACAGGCTGGCAGAAAATGGCACAAAGAACTCACCGCAAAATTGAAAGGATTGGACTTTGACAACGCAGAATCCGATCATGGTTTATACATTAAAGGCCAAGACAACAATTTTACTACTATTACCGTCTACATGGATGACATCTTCATCACTGGAGCAGATGAGGGACACTTGATTAAAATTAAGCAGGCACTACACAAAGAATTCAAAATCAAAGACTTGGGGTATGCCAAGTTCTTCCTAGAGGTTGAAATAGCAAGGTCAACAGAGGGGACAGTCCTCAGTCAAAGCAAGTATGTGAGAGACATCTTACAAGAAACAGACCTACTAAACTGTAAAGCATGCAACACACCCATAATCCCAGGAAGAAAACTTACCATCAATGAAGGTGAACTATTCAAGAGTCCGGAACTGTACAAGAGGATCGTGGGGAGACTTCAATACTTGAGCTTCACACTGCCCGACCTCACCTACATCACACAAAAACTCAGTCAGTTTATGAAAACACCTACGAAAACACATTGGAAGGGCGTAAAACATGTTCTCAAATACCTCAAAGGGACACAGAACCAAGGCCTATTCTACGCAGCTAACTCTGACTTACAATTCACCACTTACTTAGACTCTGATTGGGCGAGTTGCGTCTTTAGCCGATGATCCCTAACGGGGTTCTATGTCTTCCTTGGTAAATCGCTCATATCATGGAAAACAAAAAAAACAAACAGCCGTCAGCCGGTCATCAACAAAAGTAGAATACTGAAGCTTAGCTTCAACCACATGCGAACTAAAGTGGATCGTTCAACTGTTAAAATATTTTCAAGTGGAAATTAGAAAAAACATACCTTTATTTTGTGACAACCAGGCGGCGAACCACATCTCCAAGAACCCCATCTTCAACGTCCGAACCAAGCATCTGGAAATCGACCTTCACCTCGTTCGCGATGCGGTAAACTCGGAGTTCCTAGATCTCAAACACGTACAGAGCGAAGATCAGCTTGCAAATCTACTTGCGAAGCCCCTCACCACACGAGTGTTCGTAAACCTAATCTCCAAGTTTGAATCTCTTCGTCTCTCTTGGTCTCCGACTTGAGGGGGGGTTATTAAACACCTATGTTCTGTCGATACTAAGGTATAATGCTGGCCTATGGGTCATGGATCATCCATGACCCAATAACCCATCATCCATATCCACAACTCACACCCGCAACATGCCACATGCCCATTCACTCACACACCTGCATCAGATCACGTGAATATCTTAGCAGATATCCTCTCCCAATTGTACAGAACAAATAGTAACATTCACAGCTGTCCATTCTGTTACATATGCGACAGCCAGTAGCCAATAGTTTTTTTTCACCTTTAGTATAAAAACACAAGTCTGTAAATATTCAATTTATGATGAAATAAGAATTTCTTCATCACCTACATTTTCTTTCGGAGGTTATTGTAATCTTGCACTACTTTTCACAGCAGAATAACTACAAATGTCTTATTGTAATCTTGCACTACTTTTCACAACAGAATAACTACAAATGTCTCCAAGTTAACTAACAACCAAAAACAAAAACTTACGCGCATCTTCATAACAAGGATTACGTATTGCAGTTCTTGGCAAACTGATTATGCTCCAGATTTAAACGCTCGTGAAAGGAAATTTGACAAGATGCAAATATGAGTGAGAGGTTCATGCATTTCGTAGCATTACTATCGCCAATCAGCATTCAGTGGCTATGACCATTAAGGTGGATTTATGTACTCCACATGTCCCTGGTTTATTAGGAGGGATTTCTCGGATCACAGAGATAAGTCTCTGATTTTAAAATCTTGGGTTTATTAAAAAAAATCTCAAATTTCTTGGATCATAGAGATAAGATTCTGATTTTAAACTGATGGGTTGATTAAAAGTTTTTTTTTTACTCAATTATATAATACTAATCTAAATTTTTTAAAATAAAACTAAAATATTCAAATTTTTAATTTTTAGCAAAAATCATTTGACATTAAATTCTTTATTAATATATACTAATATTTTTTTCACGTAACTGTAACATATTATATTTATATCACACATAAATTTTATTATTTAATAAATTACAAATATTATAAACTCTACAATAATTATACACTTTTTCATGTGTTTTACTTCATAAAAACTTATACATAACATAAATATAATATGTGATATTCACGAGATAAAAGTAATAATTTGACGTGACTTTTCATATTATTTATATTGATGGAGGATTTAATGTTGGGTTATTTTTTGTTCAAAATTAAAAGTTGAATATTTTAATGTCATTCTTTAAAGTTTAAGTTAGTAACTTAGTATTACAAAATCGAATAATGTTTAAAATTCTTTTTACAATTAACCCAAATATGTTTTCATATGTAATTTTATAAACATAACAGAATAATACACTGAGCAGATCACTGAAGGTTTGCTGATATTCAGAATTTGTTGGCAGTCAACATTTCAGGGAGAAATGACACCTTTACCTCTCCTATGATAGGTGCTGATTCCAATTAAGAATAAACTTTTCCTTGGCAATATAGTTAGCTGGCAAATATATTTATCCGCCAACTTTTCCATGTTGTTCTCCGTTGCCAGTTATGTTTGGCCGCAAGAAGCTCAACACTCCCATCCATGCCTGCTGGTTCAGCTTCTTCTGCACTACCATAATTATGTGCCTCAGCTTACTTGTGCACATCTTCTGTTACCTTCTTAGGGCAGAACTAAGGTCCACACATGGTGAAAAAACGTGCTATTTTTGACACCTTCTGCTAGCAGAGTCTCATCATGGAAGGATACCAAAAACAAAGTATATTGATCCACCCATTGAAATTAAAAACTTTCATTGCTTAATGCGTCATCCCATGCGTAAGCATGCGAGTGACCCTTGGCTAAATAAGCTGTACATGTGCAGCTATTTTATAAGCTATAGCCCAGCTTTCACTTCATCTGTATCCGACAATCCAAGGTGCTCCTTTGGAGTTACATGGCAAACAAGAGAATTATCAGCATTCCCAATGTTTTCAACACCAATGGCAGACGTAACTTGCCCATGTCCAGGAGCTATGTCAGTTGTTAGAGATTCAAAAGTATAGAAAGGCGCTTCATTACACCGCCCTTTAACCGTTTTTGTATGCTTTCAGGGAACTTGCGGATCAGAATATATTCAGGTCATTCATTAATTTCCTAAAAAGAGGCAAGGCATTGCATGGCATGTTATTAAAAGAAATCAAACCAGGATACATGATGAAGAGCAAATCGTTTATGAACGTAGGGAAAAAAGTTACCTTTTACTAATTAGCTCAGAACCTATTCTTGTACTATCTAGTTGTTGATTAAATTGATATGTTGCTTTCTCTACCATCACAACTTTTTTGAAAAATTATAATAATTCATTAAAAATTAGAAATATATAGTATGTAGAACATTTGTTGATATATGAAGAAACCAACGTCGCTTCCAAAATTAAAACAGCTTTCTTGAATTCAAGATTTGAATTTAGTAACATTGAAGACTAATGATGTTATTTTATTTTTCACCACAAGCGCAAAATATAACTATAACTAGCACAAGTAAACCCCACGAGAACTAGAATTACTAATACTTATCATTTTTCTATTATCTAGTCTAACAAATTATAATAATTCTTATTTTTCAAATTTAAAATTAAAATATAATTAGAACGAAGATTAAACTAAGAAACAATCAAAGAAACCAATGGTATCTAGACTTCGAATTCCCCTAAAACTTCTCATGTTATCAAGATTTCATTACTCAACTTAATTTATAGTTTATTGGATTATGACTCATCAATTATGTTAATATCTTTGTTAAGACTATTAATATCCAATTCGCAGTTAATTAACATAAATCTTTTTCTAGTTAAAGCCCTTAAGATTGTTTTAATCAATTTGTCATTTTTTTTCCAGGTTTGAACCTAATTCTAAAGATTTATGTCAACTTATCTTCATAGTTGCATACAACTCTTTTCAATTATGCTACATTTATTCATATATTGGATTTGTCAATCTCGATAACATGAAATCATACATAAATCAATATGCTAGCAAAATTAATTCAAAAATAATTAAGAACACATACTTAAATCTGAATGAAACTAAATAATGAATTAAATTAACATAAAATCACTACAACAATTTCCTCTTGCTCTTTCTGATCTTCCTTCTCTTCTTTAACAACAATTTCCTTTATTTCCTCAACCTCTAGCTCCTCTTCATTCCATAATATTATCGTATTCTTATGTTCCACCAAATTTGGCTTATGTATCCGAATAAAACACCCATCTCTTTGTTTTTATAGAGGGTAGCCTTGGTTGATGCAATGAATTTTATGAGGACGTCCTCAACATAATGATACTCCTCTTATTGTTGTTGTTCAAGAAATCCACATAAATTGTGATCAATTCATTCAAAGTTATAATAATTGATCCACTATCAATTATAAGTATTCTTGTATATGGTATCTTGAAGCCAGTTCTATATGCAAATAGGATGCTCCAACATATAATTTAGTGCTTGAAATTTATGATTAGGGTGATCACCCCCATAAATATCATAACATATCATAAATAGTAGATGAGCTTTTGAGTACACCTCACTATGCCTCTCGTTCTAAGCTCTTGTGTTTGGTGATTATAATGGTGAATACATAAATCATGCAAATGAACCACAAACACAAGATCAAGAAAGAGACCTATAAGGACAAATAAATAAATATAAAAGGAAAAGAAATAAAATCCACCTAAAAAGAAAAAAAATGACTAGATTAATAAAAAAGGAGGTTTTCTTAATATTATATTCCTCGATAATTGTGCAAAAAACTTGATGGTATTATTTTATTTTTAATCATAAGCTTATGGTGTAACTATAGCTAACATTAGTGAGTATGAGTTGATCCCATAAGGAATAGAATTACTAGTATTTACCATCTTTCTATTATCTAATCTGAAAATATTATATTGCTTATTATTTATCAAATTCAAAATTAAAACAATAAATTAAAATAAATTAACACAATTTACTAACTCGAATGAAGATTAAACTAAGAAACATTCAAAGAAGATGGAAAACAAAAGCGTCCTCACACAAGATCTCTCTCCATATAATTACCAATTTGATTATTTGCGTAGTCTATTAGATTGTTTAACTCTCAATTTTGCATTCGATTTACTCTCTCGATTTATTACCAAAGCATGCAATTACAACAAATAATCACAACACCCAACATAATTAACAATAAAAGCAACTAGATTAACATTAAATCCATTATAAATCCCTAAAAGAAGTTAGAACATCCTTAAACCAAGGTTCATCATCATCAATTCCATCTCATTCATCAAGATGAAAAGAAGAAAAGATAACTTGGAAGATTGGAGGTTGAAGCAGCAGCTGAAGCTCCACCTTCTCTCTTCTTTCTTCCTCTTTCTTAGCTTTTTTCCCAAAGTGGCAAATTGAGGCTCTCTTTAGGGTTTATTTCTTTTTCTTTTATAGTCTTTTTTCCATTTAGGGTAAAAACTAAGTTTTATCAGGGCCCAAATGTCCAAAATAACCTTCGAAAAGTTCAGTTCGAAAGTAGTCCCCGCGTCTATTGTCGCACCTGCCATGATCGTGGCACTTAAAAATTGCTTCTGTCATGATCGTGGCCTGTCATACCTACTTCTTTCACTATCATGACCTTCCTTGCTTGCTTATGTCACTTATGTGATACTAAAATGCTTATTAAAATATTATGCAACCTATAACTATCACATCCCTACACTTGAACTTTTTGCTTGTCTTCAAGCAAACACAAATCAAGCAAAACACAAACACACCAAACAATAACACTCACATATGCAATAATGGTACAATGATATTGAACTTCGTGAAAAAAATTTAACTACAAACACAATCCTTCAAGTTGTTCTAACTTATTAATTTATGAAATTTGTGTCTAAGTACTTCAGACTAAATATATACATACTAATCAAGACTTAATGTCAAATTCATTCACTCATACCACTCGTATATATACATTGACAATTAGTTAGTCAAACAATACTGTAACTATCAGTAAGTAGCTTTTCATAAGAAGTCATTTTATTCATAAAGATCAGTAGGATTTATTAAACAATACATTATTTTTGTTAATTTTCATTAACATGAACATAGCATTTTAACTCGAAGGCAAACATTTGTGATGAATGTCCCCCAGTTACTCAATTGGATCATGTTTTTATTAAGCGACTTGGATGGAATGTCATTATAGTCTTTTGACATGAAGGCAAACATTTGTGATGAATGTCCCCAGGTTACTCAACTATATTACATTCTTAACTGGCTAGTAGCTCTATTTATAACCCTTGTTTAAAAAAGGGTCAGTGGAATAACTATTTATTAAACAAAAATAAACATTTTTTTAAATATTTTCTTACTTGCCTCATTTCTTTAGCTTATTGTTTTCTTGAAAAGATACTAACAATGCTACTTATTCGATTGACCTAAAATTATAAATGAATGTGTCAAATTCCTAGGATGAAGGAACTAATATCATATTCTAATTAACATGCATATTTAACCAAAGTAACCTAGGGCACTAATTTTACAAGATAATAAATCTTAACAACCTAAAAGACTATGTTCAAAGCTAAACCGATTTATTAAGTCCTAGCCATTGACACATTCACACGAGTCACGTTACGAAATCCTAAATGAGACTTAATATATATAGCATGCAAAATTCACACTCAAAATAAAAACATACAATGCATACAACCCTCCCCACACTTGGACAATACATTGTCATCAATGTGAGAAAAACAAACAACACGTAAAAGTGGGGAAGTAAAACATAATAACAAGAAAAACACAAAAAACAAATAAAGAGATAAGGATTAGAGCATAAAACCTGTCACAATGATTGAGGTGGTGACATGTTGTTGTCTGAAACCAAATTCGCTGGACGCTCAAGATTAGTGCCCTATATATAATTTCTTCAAAAAGAATAAGAGAATTAGCAATCCGAACCATTCCAAATCATTAAAAACTTATTTTTATAATTTAAAACAAATCTAACTGCATAACAATTTCAATTTAATTATCAAATGTGCTAATTTATGGCCATTAGCTTGACCTTGAATCTTTACAAACTTAGTCGAGATAAAATATAAGTGGCTGACTTCCACCTGTGTTGCCTAATTTCAGTTTTGAAGCTTGTAAATAAGCTACAAATTGGAAGACAATCAGAAGGAAAAAAATGATAAAATTAAGGAAACTAATTAAGGTCAATAGTCCTTTTTATTAACAGACTATCAATAAAATAGAGAATAAGAAAACCTCTTAAATCTTCTATTGAATCCAACAGTTTGTCCTATAAGAGGGTGAGTTGTTCTTGTACTTCCTTAATCACCCTCGTTTCCTCTTCTTCTCTCACTTCATTAACAGAGACTTTTGTATTTTCTTCAACCTCTATGTCCTGTATCCTTTCTTCTTCATTCTATTCTTTTTCAGCTTCTTGAACAGAGACTTCCTCATATTCTTCAAACTCAATCTCCATTGTCATCTATTCTTCTTCCTCTTGCTCCTTTAAATATTTGACTTCATCAATTCTCATGAAGGAGTTACCCTCCTTCGGATTCTTTAATACCTTATTCATATTGAATTTCACTTGTTCATCTCTAATTTGAAGGATGAGATTGTCTTCATGGACATCTACCAAATCTTTTTGGTGGTCAAAAAGGTTTACCAAGAATCAGCGAACATTTTTTATCCTCTTCAAAGTCTAGTACAACAAAATCCACAAGAATGATAAACTTGTCCACTTTTACAGGTACATCCTCTAACACACCAAACGGTTTCTTTATCAACTGATCTGCTAACTAAATTCGCATAAATGTTGGCTTCACATCTATCAACCCCAGTTTCCTAAAAATTGCCAAAGGCATAAGGTTTATACTTGCGCCTAAGTCGCATAAACATTTTGAAATCGTTAAAGTACTAACTACACAAGGTATTGTAAATATCTTTGGATCTGTCAACTGTGAGGGCATAATAAGGTTGGTAATTAAAGAGCTGGAGGTTTCTATCATGGCTACCGTTTGATTATCATCCCATGTCTACTTAGCGGATAATATGTCTGTAAGGAACTTCACGTACTTAGGCCTGCGTTTCAACACTTTCATAAAAAACAAGTAAATTTACCATTTCTTTAGCTTTTCCATGAACTTTGCAAATGGTACATCTAATTCGTTCTTCTAAAGTCTTTATGGGAATGGTATTTTCGGTGCGTAAGGTGGAGGAGGAATGTGTGGAGATCCTCATTCTTGTCTTCATTGTTTTTCTTCTTCTCTTAGTCTTATACAAAGTGGGTCTCAACTTGCCTTTCAGCTGGTTCTTTTAGCTCTTTCCCACTCGTAAGTGTGATAACCTTACATTGCTTCCTTAGATTTACTTTTATGTTGCTCAAAAAGTTTTCCACACTTCTCTTACAGAATTCCCTATAAAACTGGCTCATTTGAACCTCTAGGTTGTGAATAAAAGAGTCATGGTCTTCCGTTACTTGCTCAAACTTCTCTTTCAATCTCTTTTGGGCCTCTTTCATGTTCATGAGCTTGTCCATGATCATGTCAAATTTACAATCCCATCAACTCAACTCATCTTGTTGAAATCTTGGTAGATTTTGAATTCCCGTTTGAGTTCTTACATTGTTAGACTAAAAGAAATCTGGGTGGTTCTGCCACCTCGGATTGCAAGTGTTCTAATAAGGATGATTACTTCCCTGACTAAATTGTGCTTCACTGAAGTTCTCAAGCGTCCTTTACTTCATATGATATATTTCCTCCATCATCATTCTTTCTATCTCTTTTTGGCATTTAATTTTTTGGATTCCTCATAGTTGCCTTGCGATGTCCAAATTGATGTGTCTTCTAATTTAAGCCCAAACTTCCTTCTTCTTTTTTTTTTTAATTCATGTGATTGGGCACCATAATCACAAGAAAGGGTAATAATTTCTTTAAAAAATGAATTCAAAAAGTCCTAAACTAATTCCCCAACAATGGCGCCAAAAACTTGTTGAGCAAGTTTTAATCTTATAAAATTCTCAAAATTCCGTAAACATACGGGTCGTAGCGTAGTATATGATGTGTCAATCCCACGAAAAATTAGTGAACTAATCGAATCCTAATTTTCATAAGGCCTAAAAATGTAATTAAAATGAAAATAAAAACTAAACAAAAAAGTAAACAATCGAATATAGAGTGATTGAAATGAGAATTTTAAATTAATGTAAGAAATCAATTTTAAGCACCATCAATTAACAATTGAAATTCAAACGAGGAAGATTAACAAATTATAGGAAAGGAGATTTATCTTATCATCAATGCTAACTTAGTGACTTTTGTGTTAATGTGGTGTTGGTCCTAGACTTTCAAAGGGTGGGTTAGTCTCTTTCGAGTTGTAATCACTAAGCCCTAAATCATAAACCCTAATTAAATTGAGTTACCGAATATGTAATCTCTCAATTAATAAAACAACCCACAACCTAACTAGTTCTCAAGCATTCCAATAAACAAACAAGTCCTCACATGAGATCCCTCTCCTTATAATTACCGATTCGATTATTTACATGGTCTATTAGATTGTTTAATTCTCATTATCCAAGCTAATCATTTTTCATTCAGTTCACACTCTCAATTTATTACTGAAGCATGCACTGACAACAAATAATCACAACACTCAGCATCATTAACAACAAAAGAAACAAGATTAACATTAAATCAAGTATAAATCCCTAAAAGAAGTTAGAACATCCTTAAACCAAGATTCATCATCATCAATTCCATCTCACACATAAAATGAAGGAAATAAAAGATGAAAAGAAGAAAAGGTAACTTAGTAGATTGGAGGTTGAAGCTGCAGTTGAAGCTCCACCTTCTCTCTCTTCCTTTTTCCTCTTCCTTATCTTTTTTCCCAAAGTGGCAAATGGAGGCCCTCTTTAGGGTTTCTTTCTTTTTCTTTTATAGTCTTTTTCTATTTAGGGTAAAAACTAAGTTTTACCTTAACCCAAATGTCCAAAATAACCCTCAAAAAGTTGAGTTTGGAAGTAGTCCTTAAGTCTGTCCTCACACTTGCCATGACCGTGGCCTATAGTGCCATGATCGTGGCATTTAAAAATTGCTTCTATCACGATCATGTCTTGCCATGCCTACTTCTGTCACGATCGTCACCCGTCATACTTGCTTCTGCCACCATCGTGGCTTTCCCTCCTTACTTCTGTCGTGATCGTGATACTAAAATGTTTGTTAAAACATCATGCAACCTACAACTATCACATCCCCATACTTAAACTTTTGTTTGTCCTCAAGCAAAAATGAAACAAACAAAACCAAAACCAAAACATACCAAATAACAACACATATGTATATAATAATGGTACAGTGGTATTGAATATCATGAAACAAATTTGACTAAAAACACAATCCTTCAAGTTATCTAACTTATTAACTTAGGAATATGTGTTTAAGTACTTTGGACTAAATATACACACTAATCAAGACTCAATGTGAAATTCATTTACGCCTATCACTCACACACACACATTGATAATTAATTAGTCAATCAAAATCTTAATTATCCTTAAGTAGCTTTTCATGGGAAGTCATGCTATTCATAAAGAGTAGGATTTATTAAACAACACACTATTTTAGTTAATTTTCATTAACATGAACTTAGCCTTTTGACGTGAAGGCAAACATTTGTAATGAATATCTCCCAATTACTCGACTAGATCATGTTTTTATTAAGCGGCTTCGTTAGAATGTCATCATAGCCTTAGGTAAACCTTTATGATGAATGTTCCCGATTACTCAGCTATATCACACTCTCAACTAACTACTAGCTTTATTTATAACCTGATTTGTTTTAAAAAGGGCCAGTGGAATAGTTATTTATTAAACAAAAACACACTTTTTAAAAATATTTGCTTGCCCACCTCATTTCTTTAGCTAATCATTCTCATGAACAGATACTAATGATGCTACTTATTCGACTGACCTAAAATTATAAATGAATGTGTCAAATTCCTAGGGTGAATGAACTAACATCATATCCTAATTAATATGCATATTTAACCAAAGCAACCTGGGACACTAATTTTACAAGCTAATAAATCTTAGCAACCTAAAAGATTATGTTCAGAGATAAATTGATTCTATTAAGTCCTAGCTATTGACATATTCACATGAGTCACATCATGAAATCCTAAATGAGATTTAATATATATAGCATGCAAAATTCACACTCAAAATAAAAACATACAATGCATACAACCCTCCCTAAACTTGGGCAACACATTGCCCTCAATGTGAGAAAAACAAACATCACGTAAAAGTGGGGAAGTAAAACATAATAAAAACAAACAAATAAAGAGATAAGGGTTATAGCATCAAACTCGTTGTGGCGATTGATATAGTGACGATGTTGTTGTCTGAAATAAAATTCGCTTGATGCTCGAGATTAGTGACCTATCTTATAATTGTGTCAAAAAGAATAAAATGATTAGCAATCCAAACCATTCTAAATCATAAAAAACTTATTTTCGGAATTCTCAAAAATCTGACGATGTAGCAATTTCAATCTAACTACCAAACGTGCTAATTTATGGTCTCTAGCTTGACTTTGCATCCTTTGAGACTCAGCTGGGATTAATTATAAGTGGTTTAGTTTCACTTGTGTTGCCTAATTTTAGCTTTGTATAATCAGAAGGACAATATTGATAAAATTAAGGAAACCAATTAAGTTCAGTAATGTCCTTTTTACTAACAAACTATCAATAAAATAGGGAATAACAAAACTCCCTAAATCTTTTATTGAATCCATCAGTTTTTCCTATAAGAGGTGAGCTGTTCTTGTTCTTCCTTAGTCACTTCTGTCTCCTCTTCTTTATTCACTTCATAAATAGAGACTTTTGTATCTTCTTCAACCTCTATGTCCTGTATGATTTATTCTTTGTTCTCTTCTTGAATAAAGACTTCATTATATTCTTCAAACTAAATCTCTATTGTCATATGTCTTCTTCCTTTCGCTTCTTTAAAGATTTAACTTCATCAATTCTTATGAAGGAGTTACCCTCATTTGGATTCTTTAATAACTTTTCGTGTTGAATTTCACTTGTTCATCTCTAATCCAAAGGATGAGGTTGTCTTTATGGACATTTACCAAAGCTTATCTGGTGATAAAAAAGGGTATACCAAGAATCAGCGGACAATTTTTATCCTCTTCAAATTCTAACACAAGAAAATCCATAAGCATGATAAACTTGTCCACTTTTATAGATACATCCTCTACCACGTCAAACCATTTCTTTATCAATTAATCTGCCAATTGAATACACATAGATGTTGGCTTCATAGCTCTTAACCCCAGTTTCCTAAAAATCGACAAAGGCATTGAATTTATACTTGCACCTAAGTTGCATAAACATTTTGAAATCTTTAAATTACCAACTACATAGGGTATTGTAAAGCTCTTTGGATTTGTCAATTGTGAGTTATATGGATGGTAATTAAGGAGCTGGGTGTTCCCGTCATGGCTACAATTTGATTATCATCCCAAGTTTGCTTGGCGAATAATATGTCTGTAAGGAACTTTGCATACTTAGGCCTGAGTTTCAACACTTCCACAAAAGACAAGTAAATTTGATATTTTTTTTAGCTTTTACATAGCCTTTTGAAAATGGTACATCTAATTTGTTCTTCTGAAATCTTTATAGGAATGGTAACTTCAGTGCATAAGGTGGAGAAGGATTGTATGGAGGGTCCCCATTCTTATCTTCATCCTTTTTCTTCTTCTCTTGGTCTTCTATAAAGTGGGTCTTAGCTTGCTTTTCTGCTGGTTCTTCTAGCTCTTCCCCATTCCTATGTGTGATAGTCTTACATTGCTTTCTTGGATTTTCTTCCATATTGCTCAGAAAGTTTTCCACACTTATTTTACAGAATTCCCTATAAAGCTGGCTCATTTGAACCTCTAAGTTGTGAATAAAAGAGGCATGGTCTTCCGTTACTTGCCCAAACTTCCCTTATAGTCTCTTTTGGGCCTCTTCCATGTTTATGAGCTTGTCCATGATCTTGTCAAATTTGCAATTGCATCAACTCGACTCATCTTGTTGAAATCTTGGCAGGCTTTAAATTCCCATTTGAATTCTTGCATTATTAGACGAAAAGTGATCTAGGTGGTATTGACACCCCGGATTGTAAGTGTTCCAATAAGGATGATTACTTCCCTGACCAAATTGTGTCTCATTGAAGTTCACAAGGGTCCTTTACTCATATTTCCTCCATCATCGTTCTTTCTATCTCTTCTTGGCATTTAGCTTTTTGGATTCCTCATAATTGCCTTGTGATGTCCAAATTGATGTGTCTTCTAATTTACGCCCAAACTTCCTTCTATTTCTTTTTTTTTTAATTTTTTGTGATTGGATACCACAATCACAAGAAAGGGTAATAATTCCTTAAAACAAATGAATTCAAAAAATCCTAAACGAATTCTCCAACAACGATGTCAAAAACTTATTGAACAAGTTTTAATCTTATAAAACCCTCAAAATTTTGCAAGCGTACAGGTTGTAGCATAGTATATGATGTGTCGATCCCACGAAAAATTAGTGAACTAATCAAATCCTAATTTTTCTAAAGGCTAAAAATGTAATTAAAATGAAAAAAGTAAAAAAAAAGTAAACAATTGAATATGAAGTGATTAAAATGCGAATTCTAAATTAATGCAATAAATCAAATTTGAGCATCACCAATTGGTAATTGAAATTCAAACAAAGAAATTTAACAAATTATGAGAAAGGGGGTTTATCCTTTCATCAATGCTAACATAGTGACTTTTATGTTAATGCCATATCGATCCTAAACTTTCAAAGGGTCGATTACTCTCTCTCAATTGTAACCACTAAGTCCTAAATAATAAACCCTAATTAAATTGAGTTACCAAACATGTAATCTCTTGATTAACAAAACAGCTGACAACCTAATTAGTTCTTCAGCATTCCTATAAACAACCAGGTCCTCACCTGAGATCTCTCTTCGTATAATTATCGATTTGATTATTTGTGTGGTCTATTAGATTGTTTAACTCTCATTAACCAACCTAATCATTTTGCATTCGGTTCACTCTCTTGATTTATTATCGAAGCATGTAATTACAACCAATAATCACAACACCCGACGTCATTATCAACAAAAGCAATAGGATTAACATTAAATCAAGTATAAATCCTTAAAAGAAGTTAGAACATCCTTAACCAAGGTTCATCAGCATCAATTGCATCTCATACATCAAATGAACTAAATAAAAGATGAAAAGAAGAAAAGATAACTTGAGGGATTAGAGGTTCAAGCAGCAGCTAAAGCTCCACCTTCTCTCTCTTCCTTCTCCCTCTTCCTTAGCTTTTTTTTTTTCCCCAAAGTGGCAAATGAAGGCTCTCTTTAGGGTTTCTTTCTTTTTCTTTTATATTCCTTTTCCATTTAGGGAAAAACTAGGTTTTACTCGGGGCCAAATGTCTGAAATAACCTTAAAAATTTTGAGTTCATAAGTAGTGCCTGTGTCTATCGTCGCATTTGGCCACGATCGTGGCACTTAAAAACTGCTTCTATCACAGTCATGGCCAACAAGGCCACAATTGTGGCCTTTCATACCTGCTTATATCATAATTATGGCCTTCCCTACTTGCTTCTATCACGATCGTGGCCTTCCTCCTTTGAACTTTCTCTAAGTCTTCTCTAGCCTTCTTTACCTGATCTTAAACATTAACAATCTCATCAAAAGACCTCAAACACAAAAAAAATAAAGCCCGATATCATGCTCTAACCCATATAACACTAAAAAACATAAACACATAATCACACTAACGCAATTCTAAACCTAAACATGCATAAATCATCTAACTAATAACTAAAGACATACTTTGCCTATTAAAACATCATGCAACCTACAAGTATCACCTCACATTGAATTTCCTCATTATCTGCTGAAATTTCCATTTTTGAGTTGCTACTATCTCCGTGCCATTATTCTCTCATCACTCTCAATTTCCTCATTATCTACTGAATTTTCCATTTTTTGAATTGCTACTGTCTCCATGCTATTATTCCCATTTTGGTTTACCACTTCTTCTTCCTTCCTTCTAGATTTGGTCATCTTAAATGGCACATCTTTTACTTATCTTTGCTTGTTATTAAGAACTTCCTTCCTTCTCCATTCCTTCTTTTCTTCTATGTTTTTGGGCTTCCACATGTATGAGACTCGAATAACATCTTCCTCTAAGCATCCCACTTCACCTAACTTTATTATTTTTAGGGAGTCAGTAGCTTCCTGGACACATTCATATCTATACAAACTCTGGCATGACCCATTCCCTTCATCATCACAGTGTTCTCATCTATTCCTAGTCGCTTCCTTAACTTACTAGCAATATGACTCATCCCTATAGCCGAACAATACTCCAATGGTATTTTGTGAAAATTCACCCATATAGGTATTGTTACTAGCTACTTCTATGAAGAGTTATACAATCCCCCCCTCCCCCCTTCCCCCCCTCCCACCAAATCCATTTCTTAAGCAATATGGCACGACCTTTTATATGCCAAGGTCCTTCATTCATCATTTTCTTAGTTTTTTTCCTCAATATTAAATTTAAATAAAAAACAATCCCTCTTTATTCACCATTGTACTTACCAGACCTTGATTTCTCCATGCTTTTTGTCCTCACCTTGTGGAATGCTAGCCTCCTCTCAAGAAAGAACCCCATTAAAGAGGTGTTCCACTTCAATGCGCCTTGCTTAAGGACCTTCGAAGGTGCTTATATTGGGTTATATGCATTAGCAATGGCGAACCGAGTTTGCTCAAATTTCCCGTGTCAGCCACAATAGAACTCCAAGTATTCTTGCCTTTCTTTTGCTCTTGAGCCATTCTCCCTAGATCATCCCCTAGCAACGAGAAATCAGCTAGGTTGAGTTTGGGTTTTTCAGGTGTGGTTAATGGGTGTTCTATTTCAGTTTGGATGGGTTCCATTGTTTTCGTAATGGGTGATTTAATGGTCAGATGTTGGGTGGAAGAGGGCAAAGTTAATGAGGATGAGGTATGGCTGTTGGAAAAAGAAGGTATGCCAGAGAGAGATAGTCATTTCAGAAACTTTTTTTTGTCTTCCTAATTTTGTTGGTTGAACTTAATTAACCAATTCGACTATTTTGTCATTAGATGATATTTTGAATAAAGAATTTTTCATCTAATCTATTGAAAAATATGTATTAAAGCTCTTTTTTAAAATATTGAATGAGCTTAATAATACTTAAAACTTGCCTGATTAACTATTATGTTAAATCAAATTTGATTAAATTGAATTTAATCACTTTATTAACTTTTAACTATTTTTCATTTAGATTGAATATTTCAATATTTTGAACATTACTTCCTCCTATTAACTTTAAAAAAAAAATCAAATCCTAATGGAGGGTGAGGGAAGTAACTATACTTTGTTATTTAGACTCGGCGTAAGACCCTCTTGTTTTTTTTCTTTAATATGTCTAAAGTGTTAGACTGGTGAAGGTACTCATAAGTTATGGCGAATATTACAACAATACCCCCAAAAAAATACAAATACAAGATGAACCAAGTGAATTTTTTTAATTAAACTTATTTCTAGTCATGATTGTTATTTAAAATAATTATATTTTGCATTTGTCTCAACGGACTAGCTAAGTGATAGGTTTCGGCAAGATAAGATCTTCTGTCTAATTTTATGGTGTCTTATTCTGTCTCATGAATCTCAGCCATTCATTTATGTGGACCTCACGTGAATCCCGCATAAATAAACGTGAGACCCGTATAAATTAATGGCTGAGATTTATGGGACAGAATAAGACACCATAAAACTGGACAGAAAATTTGAACTCGGTTTCAAGTACAAGCATAAAGATTTATAACTTTTTTTTCTAGGTACATCAGAAGCTGTTTTCCGAAAACCTTGAGACAAAGGTACACGTACAACAGAGGAACCTCCCATCAATCCCAAATCATGACAACAGCAATAACCCCAACCCCAAGCAGAACAGCAACAAACTTGAAGAATGGTGTGTCGAAGAATAATTTAGCTTGTGGTTTGAATCCTTTGGCCATAAGATGGTTTATAGCAACATAGATGAAAACCCCACATGCAATTCCCATTGAGATACCGTAGATCCAATCCGCGACTTTGCCTTGTGTGGTTGCATCAATGGCAATGCCAATTCCTACTCCAATTGGACTGGAAATGGCAAATGCAAAAGAATAAGCCACAGTCAATAGAAATGGCCTCTTTGGAAGCATTCTTAGTAGTGCAATTCCCATTGCAATAGCTGCGAAAATTTTGTGCAAGGAAATTGTCCACAGGTTTCTCCATGCATCTGCCTCAGTCGCTGAAAGTATCGAAAATATCAGTTTCTTAAAAAGGAATCCAAAACCTATTTCTCTAAGGATTTGTGACACTTGGAATATGTAATTAGAAGTAGTTTATTTGTCACCGAAAATGAGTACTTCAGCAAAAATATCAACTCATATGGTTTGTTTTCCATTTTCTCCTGCGCTTGAGTCTTAATGTAACCAAAAGAAAATGAGCATTTTTATCCCAAACCTTTGAAGACAATGGATTGAAAGCTGAACTCCTTGTTTTTTGGAGGCGTGAATTTAATACAAGACCAATGTAAGATCTCATCTTTTTATATTAAATGATAATGTTACGGGTAGAATTTTTTCAATATGCTGACTTGAAAGCACATAAATACCTGCGACTCCGACAGCAATACCCTCAAAAACCGAGTGAAAACAAAGAGCAACTATTAGCAGTACTGTGTCACCAAGAGAAGTGGTGCCCAAGAACAAATGGTTAAGTTCCACTTCCAATTCTCTTTCAGCAGACCTTCCTTGTTCAATTTCCACTCTGCTTTGTTTTTGGCTTCCCCTTGTAAGAAACATAACTATGCAATCACCGAGCATGGTCAAAAGGTACCCAGAAGATGCCAACATGAAAGCGAAAGGATATGTCTTTGTCGTAAGACTGCCAAAAGTATCTGCTGAATCGCTCAAAAAATGCATTAGAGAGGTGCCCAGAAAAACCCCACCAGCAAATTGTGTTCCCAAGAGGAGAAAAGTCTCGTTCCATTTGAAAAAATATGGGGAGACACCACCAGCGAAGGTGGTGACCAGAAGTATGATCAAGCACCAAACTTTCACCAGAATCAAATTTCTGGAGTGCAAGTCTACGGCGACGCCTTCGTGACCGCCATCTTCATCGTCTCCATGGCCGTTGATTATAGAGCATTCCAGGAGCAATGAAGAGATCAACAGAAAGGTTGACCACGGAATTTTAAGAGATGGCAAAGAAGCCATGGTTAGTGGATATTGATGAAGCTTTTTCCCCGAGGATTTAAATTTGCCGTGCATAATTAGCTGTATATTAAGGGGATCGGTGTTGTACTGAAAAAATAGATTAAAATGCTATGAAGTACAGATTTGACTTTCCAACGTTGCTGTCAGCTTGTACTGCACAAAACTGAATCAAATAAGTAAAAGTTAGTCTATCATGAACATGTAGTAAGTAATTCAGACATTATATCGACAAACAGGGTAGCTATCCAAGGCCCATCCTCATTAGGAGCCCACCTTTAACGCATTTGAGTAGCATATTTTTTTAGCATTTTTTCAATTAGAAGGATAGTAAATTATTATTATTTTTTTTGAAAAGAGAAGGATAGTAAATTATTGATTGTCCTAGAAGAACAAGTTAATTTTAATAAATAAATAACTTCCTTTATTAGCTATATTACTGAAAAAGTTACCGTGAACTTTTAATCTGTAACTTTCTTTAGTCGTACAACTTTAACTTGTTATATTTATAAATACTTTGAAGCATTTGTGTTTATTTTTTATACTCTTTTTTTTTCACTAACATATGAATCTAATATGTTTAAACTCAAAAATAGGTGGTAAAATTTTTTTAAGGTTATGTTTTCTGAGTTCTTAGTGATAATTTAAAAGTAAAGTTTCTGATTATTTATTTATTTTTAACTTAATAAATATTTGAACATATTATAATTAATTTGTAAGTTGTCATTGACGTGGACATTATATTAGCACTTTAAATCAAAACATAATATTAAATGATATTGTCTTTATTTTTGTTTCTCCTTTTTTATTTTTAAATTACTTGTTATTTATAAAAATATAATTAAACATTAATAAATAATTTAATTTTTTTAATTGCAATTTTTATTATACTTTGCCACATGTGATAATTATTGGATTTGTGTTATTGTAGAGGTTCACATAAGTTTATTTATAATATGACTAAATCAAATAATTTAAGTTACTCAATTCAAAGACTTCATAAACGGTTTCATTTATTATAAAAATTTGTATAATTCTATTAAACATGTTGTGATAATTAAATAACAATAAAAATATTTTATAATTAAATAAGATCGTAAATAGTTGGATGTGTTTGATTGGTTTTTTATAAATGGGTTGGTAGCAGTAGATTACTACATTTACCATTATGTTAATTCCTATAAAAGAAATTTTTATTAAAAATCAGTAATGTTAATTAAATTCAAAAGTTTTTTGATTTAATAATTTAGATCTTTATCATAATATTTGTAAAATATTATTAACTGATGCTGTGATCATTTAATATTTTGTTGAGTATGTAGACTTATAAATTGGGCCACTTATGTATGAATATTAAATTTTAATAACAAAAATATCCTTTAAAAGTTTACATGTTTGCATGTTACCGATTTATTGAGATCTTTTTTTTACTTCGCCCAGGGCCTATAAAATGTTAGGAACGACTTTAAAAGTACCTTATATGATTCTAACTTGAAATATAAATATTTTTCTATGAAAAAATCTCAATAAATAAAATAGTGAAACAATATACTGTTAATATACCATTAAGTTTCTACCAAAATTCTAACATAAAATTTGATAAATCTAAAAAAAACATAGATGATACATATATACAATGTAATTGTAGAATATGATAAACTTTTATTTAAGTAATTCTATTATGGAGATTTTTCTCCTAATCAAACTATTGAATAATTTCACGTAGAACTTTAATATATGAATCACTAAACTCTAATATTTTATAACTAAATTCTTATATTATAATAATATCATACTGAAGCAGTATACTTCAAAACAATATTAGTAAAATCTATATATTTAATATTGTTCATTAATTGATTTATAAGGTGAAAATTAAATAAATGAAACAAGGTCTTATAAAGTGCTTATAAGCTAAGATCAAGATCATTTAAGGAGTAGATAAGAATCAAAACATGATTCTCATGGGTGGTTTGCTTGAATCAACTAATAAAAGGTAACAAAAGTATGAGAAATATCATAATGTAATACATCACGAGAAGTTTTGAGATGTCTTTATAATAAGAGCGAGTTATACGAGGTTCCACCTTTTTGTTAATCTAGTGTTTAGCGAGTTGGCAACTTCTTTAGCTAGCATTATTTATCTAATCAATTGAAAAAAATATTGGCGCATAGTATTACAGCTTTTTCATTTGTGAAGATCTTGGTGTTCCTTTCATTCCATGTGATGTAAATGGAGTAACTGAAGGCTATCATGAAGAGGATGTTTTCCTCTTTAGTGTGGTTGATTCTTCTACACCCATTTTGCTATGTTTGCCCGCTGATTCCCCTTACATTGTAAGTTGTAAACTGCCTAGAGCTTAAGTCATACTTGAGAGGCGTTGTTACATTTAAAGAATAAATGGTTGTGTGTCTACAACTAAGTGTTTTATAAGACACAAGTATAATTGGTTGAGGGGTCAAAGTTAGATCTTGTTTTGGTTATAATTATTTACTTAATTGCCAACCTTATAATGAAAGATCCATTGGGATAATTGTTACGAGGCTATACATGTTTATGCTATTTAACTAAAGGTGGATTGTTCCTAAGCAGTATTATGTAGGTTATATTAGTAAAGGCCCCAAAATCCTATATGAGTTGCACTATTTTGCAATGTTATGAATACCGTACCGGACTTGGTACCAGATTGAGCTCTGGAACGGAACTGTACCGGTACCAAACGGTACCGGGTACCGTTTCAGAATATTTTTTAAATTTATAAAATAGTCCCTAAACTTTTTAAAAATTACAAAATAGTCCAAAATTCAATTCCAATCTCAATTCTAATTCCAAATATAATTTCCAATCCAATT
>JAOTAX010000196.1:15601481-15615497 GCA_025629825.1 Erythroxylum guanchezii | reverse complement strand
TATGTTTGTGTTTTGCCGATGATATTCCAAAATTGTACTTTGCATTTTCAAGTTTTCCATAAGGGTGAGAATGTGTGATCTGACTTCAGGCAAAATACTATATTGATCTAGGCTGAATTGGACAAAGTTGTTCGCTTGAAAGTTGTAGATTATTTTCCTAGTTTTCCAATGATATATAATATGAAATTTTTGGACATTGGAGTTGAAAGATATGATTATTAGAAGTTTGGATGTTGCATAGGATGGACTTTCGGGACAATTGTTTTGTTTTGAAATTTTTACCCTTATAGAGGCAGAAATTGTTTTTAAGTTCTTCATAGAAGTTGTAGATCTAGAAGTTTTCTTTAAAACGGTCTAAGAATGACCTTAATCCGATATTTGTAGTGAAAGTTATGCCCTTTGTACTACTACAGGTTGGAAGTAGAAAAGTAGATAAGGAAAGTCATGATTGCGGCTCTGCGGAGCGATCGCGAAAGTCACGATCGGGCAAATGCGCGAGCGTGACTTCGTAGCTGCGCGTGCAAGTCGCGATCGTGCAAAGGCCCCCTGCTAAAACCTGAACATGTTTTACTCTTTTGACCATAACTTTGTCATCTGACCTCCAAATGACTTGATTTTTGAAGCAATAGATTACTAACACATTCCTCTATCTCTTCATAAAATTTTATAGCTTTTGGTATTAATTTGAAAGAGATTGATTGAATGAAAGTGAGAGGATAGGTTGAAAGAGTATGAGTTGGATATTGTTACTGAACATGCTTCAGTATTTTGGTGATATCTTGATTGGTAGAGCTCCAAATGAGATGATTCTTGTTTCTAACTAAACTAGAGACATAAAGATACAAGTTATCTGAAGGAATTTATTTTTAACTCAGTCTCTAAGACTTTCAATTTCTGGATGGAACTCAAGTTTAGTATGCAGTCTCGGTTAATAACAGTCCAAGAATGTTTGGGCTAGAACTTTTAGATTTATGAACCAAATTAAATGTTTTTATTGTCATTAGAAACTTAATTCAGTGGGAAACAAATCTCCTAAAGAAGTATTATTGAAATTCCTTTTTGAGTTGTCCCAAAATCTGTTCGGAAGTAAGTGAGATGAGTTCATTTTTGAGGTTTGACTTGGTGTGGGCATGCCATCTTTGTGGGATGCGCGTCCAGATGTCACGTAGGATGTTGGAGACGTGACTCGCAAGGGCGGGGTCCCATCACTTATGGTATCAGAGCGACTAAGTTGAGGTCCAGGTGTAGTACCAGGTTTAGGGGTATCCTAGGTATGAAATGGGTAGGTTAAAGATATGAAAGATACATGCATTGTTTTAAATGAACTACTTGTATTGGTTTGAATTGTTTCACATGCTTTGAAATTGTTTTATATGATTTGAACCGTTTTGCATACTTTGAAAATTGTTTTGCATGAACTAAAGTTTGTCAATGGTTTTATATTGAAGGAGTGATTATGCCGCCTCAAAAAAGATATCGAGGAGCTGCGACTCGATCCCGCTCTCGCCAAGGGAGCATGGATGAATCTTATGTCCCACAAGATGTGGGGACACATTCTGCTCCTGATTCGGAGGCACCTAGTGTGCAGCATGAAGTGCCATCGCCTCCACCTCGTATGCCTCAAGTAAACCCTCTAGATCCACGGTTCTTTCAAGCCTTTGCCCAGGCCTTCACTTATGCCATGGGCTAAGAGTCACAAGTGCCAGTTTCAGCTCCAGTGGAGAGGAGCGGGCAATATGATAAGCTCTGCAAGTATATGGTTGTAGACTTTAATGGTACTACAAATTTGGAGGAGGCTGAAGCATGGTTGAAGAGGACTGAGAGAGTCCTGCTTCAGATGAAGTGCTCCGATGAAGAGAAACTGGATTATACAGTTAGCTTGTTATAAGGGGACGCACTTCATTGGTGGGAATCAGTGCCCCACAGTCAGGTTATGCCTTTGGAGTTGTCATGGAGAGATTTTGTAGAAGTGTTCAAGAAGAAGTACCTATGCAGGGTTTATGTACAAGAGAAGGCCAGGGAGTTTTTGAATCTCACACAGAGGGATATGAGTGTGAGTGAGTATGAACTAAAGTTCACTCAGTTTTCCCAATATGCGGCCAACATTGTGGCAAATGAGTAAGACAAGTGCCGTAAGTTTAAGGGAGATCTCCATCTAGGGATCACAGAGAAAGTCTTGATCTACAATTTCTGTGACTATCAGCAATTTGTAGATGTCGCACTCCAAGCTGAGAAGCTAGAGAATATCAAGTATGAGGTGAGTAGGAAGAGGAAGAGCCGAGAGCAGTTTTCTAGGAAGGGGTTGAGTGCTCCAATACCTGAAAGGGGTGTGAAGAGCTTCTGCACACAGAGTGAGGCGGGGAGTAATGTCTTTGCTAAGAACAAGCAAACAAGGGCGGTGTCAGTGCAAGCCTCAACAGCAGGAGGCAACAGTAAAGTGGAGAGGAGCAGGAACATGAACCCCCAATATGAGCATTGTGGGAAGCTGCATAGGGGAGAGTGCTTCAAGTTACTTAGAGCATGCTTTCGATGTGGAGAGAAGGGACATATGATTAGGGACTGTCCCCAAGTAACAAGGCAAGAGGGGTCGCGGTTACAAGCCCCAAAGAGAGCTGAAACAGTGAGAACTCGTCCAACCACTGAAGTGGGCAGTTCTGGAGCTGTAAGGAAGGCTATTCCTTTAGGAAGGCCAAGGGGTCAAGCACAGGCAAGAGTGTTTACCATGACAAGGGAGAAAGCTGTAGCCACACCTGAAGTTGTCACGAGTATGGCTCAGCTATTTAATTCTGAAGCATATGTTTTAATTGATTCTGGTTCCACACATTCTTTTGTTTCTGCAAGCATGACATTGTATGGTGTGAATTCGATGCCTTTAGATAACTCTTTGATTGTTAGTACTCCCTTAGGGAGAAAAGTGATAATAAGTCAGGTGTATAGGGATTGTGAATTGTTTATTGATAGATCTAGACTGGTAGTAGACTTACTACCTCTAGACTTAAAGGGGCTAGATGTCATATTGGGAATGGATGTTATGGAAACATACCATGCGAAGTTGGATTGTGGCCTTAAGGAGGTGGAATTTGATCTGGGCAACGGAGAGTAGGTGATTTTCAGGGGGGACAGGAGAATACCATCGCCAAGAATTATTTCAGTTTTGTTAGTTGACAGAATGACGGGAAAGGGGTGTAAAGCCTTCTTGGCGCATGTTGTGGATACTAATGTGAATAAAGGAAGGTTAGAGGATTTTCTGATTGTAAAGGAATTTCCTGATATGTTCCCAGCAGACTTACCTGGTTTGTCATCGGTGAGGAAAATCGAGTTTGCCATTGACTTGATTCGCGGTACTGCACCCATTTCTATACCACCATATAGGATGGCTCCAGTTGAGCTGAAGGAGCTTAGGGAACAGTTGGAGGAACTGTTAAAAAGGGGTATATAAGGCCAAGTTTGTCACCTTGGGGAGCATCTGTTCTATTTGTTAAGAAGAAGGATGGAACATGGCGGATGTGTGTTGATTACCGGAGACTCAACAAGGTGACCGTTAAAAACAAGTATCCTCTGCCATGAATCGATGATCTGTTTGACCAACTGCAGGGAGCAAGGGTCTTCTCTAAGATTGATCTCAGGTCAGGTTATCATTAGCTCAGAATCAAGGAGCCTGATGTAAGCAAGACAACCTTTAGGACTCGTTATGGGCATTAGGAGTTCCTAGTCATGTCGTTTAGATTGACCAATGCTCCAGCTGCATTTATGGATCTTATGAATAGGGTCTTTAAGGAGTATCTGGATCAGTTTGTCATAATGATTATAGATGACATTCTGGTATATTCCAAAAGTGAAGGGAAACATGAGGAACATCTCAGGATAGTACTGTAGACACTGAGGGAGAGGGAACTTTATGCCAAATTCAGCAAATTTGAATTTTGGCTCCATAAGGTGGTATTCCTTGGACATGTAATTTCTGATAATGAGGTACATGTTGATCCGAAGAAAATTAAAGCAGCGGTGAAGTGGCATGCACCTAAGACAGTAACAAAAGTAAGGAGTTTTCTGAGTCTGGCAGGTTACTATAGGAGGTTTATGGAAGGATTATCCATGATTGTTGCTCCACTAACTAGGTTATTAAAGAAAAATCAGAAATTTATCTGGAGCGATGAATGTCAGAAAAGCTTTGAGGAACTTAAGCACAGGTTGACAAGTGCTTCAGTTTTGATTTTGCCTACTAGAGATGAGGGTTATACAGTGTATAGTGATGTTTCAAAAAAGGATTTGGGTTGTGTATTGATGTAAGGAGACAAAGTAATAGCATATGCCTTTTGGCAGCTAAAGCCTTATGAGTTAAATTATCCGACCCATGATTTAGAATTAGCAGCAGTGATTTTTGCCTTGAAGATTTGGAGAAGTTATCTGTATGGGGTTCAGACAAAGATTTTTACGGACCATAAAAGTCTCAAGTATTTACTGAGTCAGAAAGAGCTAAATTTGAGATAAAGAAGGTGGATTGAGTTGCTTAAGGATTATGATTTGTTGATTGAGTACCATCCAGGCAAGGAAAATGTAGTAGCGGATGCCTTGAATAGGAAATCATCAATAGCCCATGTTCAGATAGTTTATCTGTTGTTATTGGAAGAGATGGCTAAGCTTAGGATCAGTTTGAAGCAGGAGGAACCTGATTGTATTGTTGCTACCTTCAGAGTGAGACGATACTTAGAGAGAAGGTTAGGGAGTTACAAGCGCAAGATGCAGAATTGAGTAAGCTCTGAGAAGAAATTTAGAATGGTAAGAAGTCCGAAGTGGTAGTGAGGGATGATGGACTCATGACTGTAGGGAATATGCTTTGCATCCCAAATGTCAAGGAGGTGAAGGAGGAGATACTGGATGAGGCACACAATGCGCCTAGGTAGCACCAGGATGTACAGAGATCTGAAAGAGCATTTCTGGTAGAAAGGCATGAAGAAGGATGTAGCAAAATATACAAGTAAGTGTCTAGTGTGTCAGCAAGTTAAGGCTGAACACCAGGCACCTTTGGGCAAGTTAAGGTTATTTTCCGTTCCTGAGTGGAAGTGGCAAAGGGTGACTATGGATTTTTTGATGGGGTTGCCCAAAACCAGTAGGAAGCATGATGCCATATAGGTTATTGTGGATCGATTGATAAAGTCAGCCCATTTTCTGGCAATTAAATAGACTGATTCTCTGCATGTGCTAGAAAAGAAGTATATTGATGAGATTGTGAGACTGCATGGGATTCTAGATTCTATAGTTTCTAACAGAGATCCTTGATTTACTTCGAGATTTTGGGGACGCTTATAAGAGGCCCTAGGAACTAAGTTAAGTTTTAACACTGCTTTTCACCCTCAAACAGATGATCAATCTGAACGGACCATTCGGACCCTTGAGGGAATGCTCAGGGTGTGTGTGATGGATTTTAAAGAAGCTTAGGATGAACATTTGCCATTGGTTGAATTTGCTTACAATAATTCATACCATTCAAGCATTCATATGGCTCCTTATGAAGCACTGTATGGGAGGAGATGTAGAACTCCGATATGTTGGGATGAAGAAGGAGAAAGAAAACTAATAGGACCAGAGTTGATTCAAATGACAGTTGACAAGGTCAAGTTAGTTAAGCAAAGGCTTAAAGTAGCTCAGAATAGAATGAAAATCTATATTGATGCACACTGAAAGGAAATGGAGTATAAAGTCGGTGAGAAAGTCTTCCTTAAGACATCTCCTTGGAAAGGAGTCATGAGATTTGGAAAGAAGGGCAAGTTAAGCCCAAGATATGTGGGTCCTTATGAAATTCTTGAGAGGATTGGATCATTAGCCTATAGGTTGGCACTGCCACCGGAATTATCACAGATTCATGATGTCTTTCATGTTTCCATGTTGAGGAGATATAGATCAAACCCCTCTCACATCATTCAGGCTGCTAAGGTTCAATTGAGAGATGATTTGACTTATGAGGAGACTCTAGTGAAAATCTTGGATACTAAGGAAAAGTTCCTCAAGCACAAGATAGTTCAATTAGTAAAAGTCCTGTGGAGAAACCATTCTGTAGAAGAGGCCACGTGGGAGCCCTTGGAAGCCATGAAGAAGAAGTATCCATACCTCTTCAATGACTCAGGTAAGAATTTCGAGGACGAAATTCTTTTAAGAGGGGGAGAAATGTTGGCCCCCGAATGTTTTTTTTAGTGAAGCATGATTTAGATAATTATGAGGTTTAGAGAGATGAAATTTTTTTTGAAGTAATTAATTAATTATTTATTTATGTCTATGTTAGTGGACTTTATTTCATGGGATAGTTGAATTAAAGGTGGAAAAAATGCATAAGGGGGTATTTTGGGTAGTTTACTTAAGGTTAAAAGCACTAAGGCATTAAAGGAAGGTCAAGGAGGACTTTTCTCATTCATTATCGGTAAAATGGGAAAGAAAAGGTGTTGTCTTGTGCTTGAGAAGAAGAAAAACGTGGAATAGGTGAAGGAAGAAGTAAAATACGAAAATCAAAAGTGAGACAGAGAGGTTTCGGTGAAGTTGAGAAAAAGAATGGAGTTTTGAGTTAGGTTTCACCTTTTCTTAGTCTTAAAGAGAGAGTTTAAAGTGACTCAAGAAGGGAAAAAGAAAGAGGAAGTGAAGAGCTTTCTTTAGAGCTAATAATCTCATAAATTGGTGAAGATTCAAGGTAAGTTCGATTTTTTATACTTGGGTATATGGAAGGGGTTTTGGTTCATGAAGTTTAGGAAATACATGTAAGCAACCTAGAGTCAATTTTAGTGAATATGCTCTATGGGTTCTCAATTGGGATTCCTATTGAATGGAAATTTTATCATTTATGAAGGAAATCAAGGAGGGGATCAAGAAAGACAAGAGGAACAAGAGGAGAGGCATCTTGAGCAAGTTTAAAAGCAAGGAAATTCCAGGTGGGTTACTTTTTTATAATTGAAAAATAAGCCATTAATGTTTTCTTCCAAATCAAGAAAGTTATATGTTTTTAATTGTGTTATAAATGTGCACTTTATTGCTTTTTGAATGCTTTGAAAAAGTGCTATGAGTTTAGTAAGTGGATATTGTGTTGATGATTTATAAAAGAATGTGGAAATGATTTTGAAAAGATATTAGGGTTATGAATTCACTTTTCGGAAATGTGCCATTTTGGGCAATATGTTTACAAGATGTGAAATGTATGAAAATGTGGGTTTGTTGTGGTCCCTTAAGTATGTCAAGTACATTTTGACAAAAGGCTTCTCCCACCTGCCTGCTAGTGACTTGGAGCTCCTTCATAAACTCCCCTAAGTTCACGACTACACAAGACCACTGTGTGGAAATGTATAGTACGTTCTGTTTTTGGATCCACCTAAACCATTCCAATGTGCTTATGTGTTTATGATTTGTGACAAGTTTGATGAATTCATTATTCTTGATGTGATGAATTGCTTGATAAGTTGTGAATTTGGGAAATATGTGTTTTATGGATCTCAATGTGATTTTGACTATGGAAATGAATATTTCAAGAGTTTTTGCTTGTTTTTCGTTATAAAATTGTTACCCACAAGCTTTAAGCTCACCCCTCATTCCTTCCCATCTCCAGGTGACGAGCAAGAGATCGAGTGAAAGAGAATCGAGGCGTCACTCCAAAATTTGCATCTTTTTGTGTTTTAAGCTAAATTTGTAACTACAAGGCTTTAGTTGCATTTGAGCATATTACTGTTCATGTATCTTTTGCATTTTGACATTTTGAAATATTGATGTATTGTGGCTGAAAATGCCCACTAAAACTTTGTAAAAACCCTTATATTTTGATGTTAATGAAGTATGTTTGTGTTTTGCCGATGATATTCCAAAATTGTACTTTGCATTTTCAAGTTTTCCATAAGGGTGAGAATGTGTGATCTGACTTCAGGCAAAATACTGCATTGATCTAGGCTGAAATGGACAAGGTTGTCTTCTTGGAATTTGTATATTATTTTCCTAGTTTTCCAATGATATATAGTATGAAATTTTTGGACATTAAAGTTGAAAGATATGATTATTAGAAGTTTAGATGTTGCATAGGATGGACTTTCGGGATAACTGTTTTGTTTTGAAATGTTGACCCTTATAGAGGCATAAATTGTTTTTGAGTTCTTCACAGAAGTCGTAGATCTAGAAGTCGTCTTTAAAACTGTCCAAGAATGACCTTAATCTGATATTTGTAGTGAAAATTATGCCCTTTTTACTACTGCAAGTCGAAAGTAGAAAAGCAGAAAAGGCAAGTCTCGATCGCGACTCTGCATCACGATTGCGAAAGTCACGATCGGGTAAATGCGCGAGCGCGACTTCGCGGCCGCACGCGCAGCTTGCGATTGTGCACAGGTCCTCCCTCCCCCCCGAAACCTGAATATGTTTCACTCTTTTGATCATAACATTGTTGTCCGACCTCCAAATGACCTAATTTTTGAAGCAATAGATTCCTAACACATTCCTCTATCTCTTCATAAAATTTTATAACTTTTGGTATTAATTTGAAAGAGATTAATTGAATCAATATGAGAGGATCAGTTGAAAGGGAATGAGTTGGATATTGTTACTGAATATGCTTCAACATTTTAGTGATATCTTGCTTTGTAGAGCTCCAAATGAGATGATTATTGTTTCTAACTAAACTAGAGACATAGAGCTACAAGTTACCTGAAGGAATTTATTTTTAATTCAGTCTCTAAGACTTTCAATTTCTGGATGGAACTCGAGTTTAGTATGTAGTCTCGGTTAATAACAGTCCAAGAATGTTTGTATAACTTTTAGATTTATGAACCAAATTGAATGTTTTTGGTGTCATTAGAAAATTAATTCAGTTGGGAACAAATCTTCTGAAGAAGTCTTATTGAAATTCCTTTTTGAGTTGTCCCAAAATCTGTTCGGAAGTAAGTGAGATGAGTTCGTTTTTTAGGTTTGACTTGGTTTGGGCACGCCATCCTTGTGGGATGTGCGTCCAGATGTCACGTAGGACGTCAAGCACGTGACTCAAAAGGGCGGGGTCCTAATAGGTGTTGTAGCATTTTAGTGTAGAGTCTACGTTTAGTTATTGTTGATGTTCCCTTTGTTCACATCAGGTGCTGCTAGTTTCACATTGTTCACGTACAGGTGTTGCGCTGGTGCTTGGTTAACATCGTTCATGTACTGGTTCATTGTCTACTTCTCTGAACCTCATGCACTAACACTATTTGGAAAGGATTAAAGTCAAAGTTTATTCCAGAAAAAGTCGCTTGCGTGTAGTCCTGCAATTGTAAAGATAATCCTAGTTTTTGAAGTAAATTAAGTTATGTTCTAAACCATTATTTGCTTTAGAGATGTAAATGTATATATGCGGATTTTAGTTGAGATCTTGGCGGAAACTAAATTTGCTGAAATAAAAGTTGCATAAAGAGTTATGACTTGTTAGCAATGTATGGTTTCTTTTATCTTTAGGGTTATCTTATCGGTAGATACGACTTGTGATCAATATCCTAAGGCCTTGAACAGTTTGCACCTGTAAAACTTGTGATGAATATCCTAAGGCCTTAAACAGTCTGCACCTGTAAAACTTCTTAATGAAACTAACAAAATCCTCCCAAAGTGTTAAGATTAACACTTCAGTTAAATATGCTGCATAAGTAATACCCATTTTATCGTGTACAATTATGATATATAAAGATTATTTAGTAAAAAACTAATTTAACGAATTTATTTGACTTATTTACTTCAAATGTTTTAAGTCTTTTTTAACATAATATGGCTACTATCTCTTATTTTCACATCTTTAATTATTTAGATGTGTTCTTGAATTCTCTGAAATCCTTAAGGCTTTGTAACTACAATTTTTATTTTTATATTTTTAATAAATTGTATATGTAATGTTTCTTGTTTGTTAACATATTCCTTATTGTATATGTTACTTTGATGAATAGTTAGCTAGATAGGCATTGGATGACTTTTCCTAGATATAGTGATGAATATATGAGTGTAGTTGATTGTTTTCTTTAAAAGGCTATTTCTAAGGTGGCTAACGGGAACGAAATTCCTTGTAAATGTAAGAAGTGTTACAATTATTATTGGTATACAAGAAATATTATATATTATCATTTGATTGTTAATGAATTTGCTCCTGGATATGATGGTTAAGAATTGAATGAGGAAGGATCAACTAATACAAATATGCATATGAATGATGAGAATGAATTTGATAGAAGCTCTATGCATGATAATATAGATGGATTACTACTTGACACATTTAGAGACGTAGATGAATGACCCAATAGTTGTGAATGAGTTAGTAATGGTCTAAATGTTGATTCTAAGAAGGTTTTTTAAATTGGTAGAGGAAGGGAAATAAGAATTATATCCTGATTGTCAAAGTTTTTCTAAACTTTCTTTCACCATTCGACTGTATCTTTTTAAGTGTACCTATGGAATTAGTAATGCAGCTTATATCGATCTCATGGGGATACCTAAAGAGGCCTTTCCTAGTGCAAAGATTCCTGAATCTTTTAATGCGAAAAAGAAACTTGAGAAGGATTTAGGACTTCATTATGAAAAAATTCATGCATGTCCCAATGATTGTGTTTTACATTGGGGAAATGATGAGAAAGCAATCAGCTACAGAGTGTGTGGTGTATCTAGATAGAAACAAAGTTGTAATGGTGAAGATAATAGAGATCAGGTGAGGCAAATTCCAGCCAAGGTGTTCTGATATTTTCCATTAAAATCGATGTTGCAACATCTATACATGTGTCCAGAATTAACTGAAATCATGAAATGGCATGATAAAGAGTGTCCGAATGATGGTAATTTAAGGCATCATGCCGATGACCAAGCTTGGAAAGACTTTGACTCATTGTATCCTGATTTTGCACAAAATTCTCGTAATATCATATTAACTCTTGCCTCTAATAGATTAAATCCTTTTTGCATAATGAGTGTTTCACATTAGACATGACCTATAATTCTAGTAAACTATAACTTAGCACCATGGGGATGTCTGAAATCAGAAAATTTGATATTGTCTGCAATTATACCTGCCCTGACTTCTCCTGGAAAGGATATTGGTTTTTTTATGACCTTTGATTAAAGAGTTGACAGAGTTGTGGGACTTTAGGATAGAGACATATGATGCTTCAACTAATGAATCATTTAAGATGCATGCAACCTTGTTATGTACAATTAGTGACTTTCCAGGATATGTAATGTTGTCTGAATGAAGTACAAAGAAAAGTTAGCTTACCCTAATTGTCATTACGAAACTTGCTCTCAATATTTAAAGTATGGTAGAAAGACTTGTTATCTCAATCATCGGAGATTTTTGGATAGAAATAATCCTCGGAGGCCCAATAGAAGATCATTCAATGGTGATATAGAGTTGAGAGAACCACCAATTCCTCTTACAGGATCTGATGTATTTGAGCTTAGTAATGGTTATCACAATGTGTTTGGGAAGGCAAATAAACAAAAAACACCAAGTGATAATCCTTAGAGGAAGAGGTCTATATTTTTTGAATTACCTTACTGGAAGCATAATGGGTGTCGACATAATCTTGATGTGATGCACATTGAGAAAAATGTATGTGATAGTATTCTAGGAACTTTGTTGGAGATTTTGGGGAAGCAAAAATATCATCTTAATGCAAGGTTTGATTTTAAAGAAATGGGGATTAGAAAAGATTTAAAACCTATCAAAGTAGATAACTCTCATGTGTCACTACCCAGACTTGCTTTTACATGAACCTAGAAGAGAAAGAAAACTTTTGTTTAGTTTTGAAGAATGTAAAACTACCACAAAGTTGTGCATCAAATATTGCACGATGTGTTGATGTTAGTAAGAAAAAAAATATCAGGATACAAAAATCATTATGCTCACATTATTATGCAACACTTCATTTGTTGTCAGGAAAACACTATCAAAAAAAGTTGCAGTTGTTTTAAGTAGATTAGGTGCTTTTTTCAAAGGAGTATGTAGTAAAGTAATTAAGTTAGTGGATCTTAAGCATCTGGAGAAGGAAATTATGGAAGTACTATGTCAACTTTAAACAATCTTTCTAACTTGTTTCTTTGACATCATGATTCATTTACCTATTCATTTATCAAAGCATCAAATATATTGGACCAGTGCATTGCCACTCTATGTACTCTATTGAGAGGTACTTGGGTTAATTAAAAAGATTTGATAATAATAAAAGCCAACCAGAAGGGTTTATTGTTGAAGGATACTTAGCTGAAGAATGTGTAAATTTTGTTATATTTATTTACGCCATGAGATGAGAAAAAGATATAATAGGCATATGGAACACAATGACAATACATATCTTTTTGGCCTAACTTCTTCGTTTTTCCAAACGATGGGCATCCTATTAGAGGGAAAGGGCGAAGAAAAGGCAAAGTTGTAAGTTTAGCCTTAAATACATTACATCAAGCTCATCGATACATTTTATTTAATTCAAATGACAAAGATGATGAGAAGTACATTAGGTACGCTACACATATATTATTTATCCATCTTAAGATCAATTATTTTATTCCCATCATATTAATTAACATATGTCATTCTTTTTAAGGGGCATCAAAAATTGAAAGAGAAAAGCATTAAAAGAAGTCGATGGGCAAAGGCACAAGATCATTCTAATGAGTTTCCTCAGTGGTTTCAAGATAAGGTGATATCTTGTAATGATAAACTAAGTCATATTCATTAGTTGTCTAAAGGCCCTAATAGTGTGGCAAAGAAATATTTAGGTTATATTATTAATGGATATAAGTTTATGACTGAAAAATGGAATGCGAGGTGTAAGAGTCAAAATAGTGGAGTCTCTTTGATAACATTAACTATGAGTTTTGCAAGTTCTAGAGATCAAAATCCAACACTTGGAAATGTAACCTACTATAGAGCAATAGAGGAAATTATTAAAGCGGATTACTGGGGGCAGTTCAGTGTAGTGTTGTTTAAATGTTATTGGTTTTAAAAGGAGAAAGACGATTATAGGTTTACTCAAGTAAACTTCAAAAAGTTATATTATATGGATGATCCTTTTGTATTGGGAAGCCAAGTTCATGAAGTGTTTTATGTAGCTGATTGTTTTGAGGAAGGTTGTCATTATGTGGAGAAGAAGGTACCTAAGTATTTGATTGATGTACCTTTGGATGATAATGAAAATGTTGAAGAAACATATTAGTGAGAACCAAATAACTGTGTCAGTGATTTATTTCGAAATAATGGTAACATAGACCCTAATTAGTCTAGAGAAGAGTTACTTATAGACATTGTGGACATACCTTCAAATATCTTAAATATAGAAACATAAAATGATGATGATGAAGATGATTTAGACTTTGATGTCACTGACTGGGATTATATGGATATTGATCAATAATCTTTAATAGAAGGTCCTTATTTAATTTTCTTTCTCTATTAAAAAGATAATTTTTGTTAATATATGTTTAAATATACTTTGCTAATCTAATTATTTATATATGGTTGTTAACAACAATATTCTTTATTATTATAGGTCTTCACAATGAAAAAAGGGAAGAAGCAAACATGTGCAATCCAATTTGTTGCACTAGGGTCTATGGCTAATTTTGTAAGAAAGCAACAAAAGAAGACTCGTGCTTATGAACTAAAAGATTCATCTAATATGTCACATAGAGAGGAAGAGCATTTGGAAAATATTGAAGAGAAATGCCAATTTATTAAAGAAAAGGTGTATGTTTTCTCATTTGCTTTAGTAATATTTATGTGATTATTCTACTGTTAAATTTGGTTTGCATATAATTGCCATATATATGTGATTATTCTACTGTTAAATTTATTTTCTTTCCACTATTTTTCATTGTGACAAATTTTAATAGAAAGGAATGGACTAATAGTGTAAGAAGAATGGCAGACAACAACTTTTATGTCCTTCAAGCAGTGTTATTGACTTTTTAAGGTGGAAAGAACAAAAGAAACTTGTTGAGGAACAACTACAAATGGAACAAGTAAGTTGGGGGGGGGGGGGGGTCAAATATATTAAAAGA
>JAOTAX010000196.1:15587354-15597577 GCA_025629825.1 Erythroxylum guanchezii | reverse complement strand
TGTCTTATACCCTTAAGTGTCATGCCCAATTTGCCCCTATACAATCTTACAACATTAATACTTAAATTCAATTAACCTATGTCATACAAATCCTACTAACCTTAACATAAATAATTAGCTCCAAAATTCAATCCATAATACCCCATAATTCATTTAAATCATGCTTAATTTATCAAGAAAAATTCGGGGGCCAACAAAAACACCTAGTTCACCAACTAATTACAATCCTATCTCCTATTGCAATTTCACTTATAAAATTATCTCTAATATTCTAAGTAAAAAACTTAAGATGCTCCCATTAATAATAGGAATATTAACGATAATTTACTTCTAGTTGAAGAACTTTTCAAGAGTTATTAAAGCAAGAAAGAACTGAGGAGTTTCTCTTTAAAGATTAACTTTAATAAGGTATTTGATTCAGTGGATTCACTCAGAGTTTTTGGTTTTCCAAATCTATTCGTCTCTTAGATCGAAAGTTGCATTTGCTCCACCTCTTTCTCCACCGTTTATCCCACTCTTTCCTTCAATAAATATAAGGGCATAGATAAGAAGATCCTATTTCTACTTATGTTTCACAATTTGCATGAAGGTGCTCACAAAATTATTCTCCTTCAAGATTAATCAAGTACAATGCTTCAAATTTCATCATAAGTGTAGGAAGTTGAACATAATTAGTTTAACTTTTGTTGATGATCTTCTCATGTTTAATAGTGTGGAACCTGATCCACTTTATGTCTTTATGGAGTCTTTGGATCAATTTAGCTCTATTTATATCTTAAACATGAATAACTACAAAAGTTATTTATCTGTCTTATATGACTCCTCTCATTAAGTTAATTTGTTCACAAATATATTTAGCCTCAACTTGCAAAGATTGCATTTTAAATACTTCAGCATACCTATATCTGGAAAAAGAGTAAGCTTCAAGGATTTTCTTTATTCGGTGCATTTAAGAGAAAAATCAATTGTTAGAATAATACATTCATCTCTTTTGCTTGAAGACTCCAGGTTATCAATTTCATCTTAAATAGCCTTCTTATTCATTTGTATTCTCACCTCTTCCTGCCTCGAAGTCTAATAAGGGAAATTGAGAGAACTTTGAAGAATTTTCTATAGCTGAGAGCAGTTAACAACCACCTTAGAGCTAAAGTTAGTGGTTTATTATATGTACATCTAAAGAAGGTGGTTTAGGGATTACTTCGATAAGCATCACTAATAAAATGCTCTTAGCAAAGAAAATATAAATTTATTCATAAATTCCTAATCAATTTGGATAAAGTGGGTATATAGGTACATCTTTAAAAATTATAGTTTATGTTCCATCAAGTTGAAACACATTCTTGGTCTTTTAATCAAATCCTTAAGATGATGGACATCCTAAATCAAGGAATCAAAATTAAGATAGGGAATGGAGAAAAAGTTGGTTTTGGTTTAATAATTAGAATGACCTATGTCCTCTCCATAATATTCCAAGATTGGAAAATCTGAAGATCATTATTCCTCCCAATGCTAAAGTCAACAAAGTAATTCATGATAAAGAATGGTTTTGTAGATATAGCGGTCTTGTTTCCATTATAAGTAATGCTCCCAATTATAATCCCAATATGAACTTGATAGATCCACCTAAGTGGAAGCATCATAGGTCTAAATACTTCACCAATAAATCTTGCATATAGCTCATAAAAAACCTGGACCAAAAGTTACTAAGTGGAAGTTAATATGGTTACCAACAAGTATCCTAAAGCTTCACTCATCCTTTATTTAGTAATTAGAAACAACTTAGTGATAAAGTTTGATTCAAATTAACATGTGTTTATTTTTCAATTTGACTAAGTCCTTGAAGTTTCAGATTTGTATTCCACGATTTTCTGGTTTTAGTTACTCAAAGATAGCATCATCAAATCTAATTGTAGTTGAGAAATTTTAGGCTTGTTTAGTTTCTTTTAAGCATATAAATAGGCACTTTCAGATGTTAAATAAAATCAAGCAAAAGTCCTCTGCTTCATTTGCCTCTTTGTCCTCTACTTCATTTATCTTTTTTTTTCCAACATGATATCTGAGCTCTAGTTATTCTTGTGCTTGTGAGGATTTAGTAGCAATATGATATCAAACAACTTCTTTATTCTCATTCCTATTTTCAATGGAGAAAAGTACCACTCTTAGGCTAACAAAATGAAGTCTCATTTGCAAGTTGTTAGTTTATGGGAGGTCGTTAAAAGTGAGTTTAAGCCTACACTTCTTCTGCAAAATCCAAAACCAAATTAAGAAGAAAGATGAAGAGAGGGCAAAGAAACCAAAAGCTCTATCTTGTCTCCATTCGGCAATGACGGAAGGAATTTTCACGAGAATAATGGCATGTGAATCTCCTAAAGAAGCGTGGGAGAAACTAAAAGAAGAATTTAAGGGCAACATTTAAACTAAGATGATGCAAATTCTAAATCTCAAAAGGGAATTTGAGATGTCAAAAAATGAAGAATTCTGAAGGTGTCAAGGAATATGGAAGCAAACTTATGTCCATTGTCAATCAAATCAAGTGACTTAGTGAAGAATTTCCTACTCAAAGAGTTGTAGACAAGCTTCTTGTGACACTTCTAGAAAGGTACGAGTCAAAATTTTCATCTCTTGAAGTTACTAAAGATCTATCAAATATAACCTTTGTAGAGTTACTAAATTCTCTTCAAGTTATGGACCAAAGAAGAATAATAAGGGATGAAGAAAATGGTGATAAGGTCAAAGAAGCATATACGGTCAAAAGTTCCTCTTCAAAGGGTAAAAGTAAAATTCTCAATTGTACAAAATGTAAGAAGCCCGACCATGAAGAGAAGGATTGTTGGCTCAAAGGAAAACCACAGTGCTTCGATTGCAAGAGATTTGGGCATTTACAAAAAAACTACAGGTTTCAAAATGAAGATAAAACAAGCATGGCATAAGTGGCACAAGAAAAAAAAAAACTCTTTTTTAAAATTGTTAATGAGAAGTGCATCATAGAGAGATGTGCTCCAATATCTATAAGTTGATGATAATATGCTTTGACAAGTTTGAAGGTAGTGATGATAAGTGCATTATATTAGGAGAGAAGTACTCCATTAATAAAATTTTGAATCAAGGGGGAGTGTTGAAGGTTGATTCAAATTACCATGTGTTTATTTTGTAATTTGACCGAGTCCTTGAAGTTTCAGATTTGTATTTCACAATTTTCTAGTTTTAGTTAGTTAAAGATAGTGTCAACAAATCTTATTGTAGTTAAGAAATTTTAGGCTTATTCAGTTTCTTGTAAGGCTCTACATAGGCACTTTCAGATGTTGAATAAAATCAAGCAAAAGTCCTCTGCTTCATTTGTCTCTTTGTCCTATGCTTTTTTTGTTTCTCTTTTTTTTTCCCCAAACTTAGCAACTAAGACAGACTAGAGGAAACTAGCCCATCAGACATGTTCACTCTATCATCTTTCTTTGGAAAGCATTGATCATCTACTCCGTACATGCAATTTCTCCTATACTTTTTCGAGCTACTTTCTCCGACTCCAAGTTCTTCTTTAATGTCTCCTTATGGTTTGACTTTATGTCATAAGCTAAATAGGTTAGATTCACTAATAGTGGTGATCTAACTAAAGTTATAAATACCGTACCGGGCTCGGTACCAGATTGAGTTCTGGAACGTAACTGTAATGGTACCGGGTACCGTTTCGGGTAATTTTTTAAATTTATGAAATAGTTCCTAAAATTTTTAAAAATTGCAAAATAGTCCATATTAGTATATTGTACAGTTGTGCTGTATACTTTACTAGTTTACTATTTACATCAACAAACATTCATTACATCACTTTTTTATGCTCAAACAAATTTTTTCCTAAATGAGTAAATTCAATACTAAATATTAAAAATAAATTACCATTTCACAAATATTAACAATATATCAAGTATCAATTAATGATTTAAGTTTTTACAATTTTACAATTTCACATTTAATTATCCATTCTACATTTGATTATTAATTTTACATTTAGGTTTAAATGTTAATTATCAACTTTCAATTTTAAGTTTTAACAATCTTTGCACAATACTTAATTAATTAATTACATACTAACCCTATTTTACAATTCCATTTTCAATTCCAATTCTAATTTTCATAACAAAATAACATAAGTTGCTTACCCACGGTATTCTTCAATAAAAGTGTACAGTTGTACTGTATATTTTACTAGTTTACTGTTTACATCAACAAACATTCATTACATCACTTTTTTATGCTCAAACAAATTTTTTCCTAAATGAGTAAATTCAACACCAAATATTAAAAATAAATTACCATTTCACAAATATTAACAATATATCAAGTATCAATTAATGATTTAAGTTTTTACAATTTTACAAAATTTTATTATCAATTTTACAATTTCACATTTAATTATCAATTCTACATTTGATTATTAATTTCACATTTGATTATTAATTTTACATTTAGGTTTAAATGTTAATTATCAACTTTCAATTTTAAGTTTTAACAATCTTTGCATAATACTTAATTAATTAATTACATACTAACCCTATTTTATAATTCCATTTTCAATTCCAATTCTAATTTTCATATAACAAATTCATAACAAAATAACATAAGTTACTTACCCACGGTATTCTTCAATCTAACAATTTCAAATTATCAAATAAATAACATAAGTTACTTACTCACGGTATTCTTCAATCTAACAATTTCAAATTATCAACTTCAAAAATTCCATTCCAAAACCGTGGAAATTCCATTCCAAAACAATTCCAAACATTCAAAAATTCCATTTCAAAAATTTTCAAACCAATCCTCATTCCAATTTCCAAAACAAAACAATCAATATTCACTAATTAATCCATTCCAAAACCGTGACACCACCAACTTCTTCAACAATTCAACCTCCAAATCCAATCCTCCACCCAATAAGAGCATATTCATCAACACTAATACACAAATCCAAATTGGTAAATCCAATCTAATTCACAACACAAAAAAGCATTGCAAGGCTTACCAATAATTTTTGGAAACACCAAGAACAAGAAGAGAACAGATCAATTCATCAACCAACAAAATCAAGTGTCAACAAACCCAAAAAAAAATTTAACCGTCGAGTGACTCAGGTCTTCTCTTCGCTATTCGGGTTGGGGCTTTGGGTTTTCGGGTTGTCCGTTGTCCAGCTGGCAAGTCTAGCTTTGGTTGTCGGAGGGTCTGTGGTGGTGCAGTGGTGCGGACTTGCGGTGGTGCAGTGGACATGGATCTCAGGGACGCTTCACAAACCCAGATCTCCAAACACGATGAGGCGAGGAGGAGAACCGGAGAAGACAACAAGCGTCAGTGGCGGTGAGACGATCCAGACGGCGGCGAGAGAGACGATGAGAGCGAGAGAATGAGAGAGAGAGGGTGAGAGTTAGAGAGAAGAGGGCTGCGGTGGTGGTAGGTGGTAGCAGTCGAGGTCGGGGGGGAGGGGTGGGTAGATTTTAGATTTAATTTTTTTATTTGCAAAATAGTCCTCTCGGTTTTAAAATTTCCGAAATAATCTGGAATTTTCCGATATGTTGGGTACCGGCCGGTGCCCAACGAAAAACCCTAGTACCGGCCGGTATTTTTGGTCAGTACTGAGGTTGGGATTCAAGTACTAGTCTCTAACCAGTACCGACCGGAACGATACGGATCCTATAAGCCTAGATCTATCCGTCTTCAAATTAGTCATTAGTAATGCAAAAAAAATTTGAAACAAAAGCCAAACTACACAATCATTTATTCAATCCATTTTACAAGGCATTAGGTAGATAATTTTTGCACACAATATTCCTTCAAGAATAAGTTATGGTTTAATCTCTCTACGGGTACTCCCCATCTTGTAACTCCTTTGTCTATCTCCTTTTAGTCTCTTTTTTTTTTCCTAGTTAACATGTTGTTTAGCTTATATGGACCATGTCATGTAGTTCTCTTTCTTTTTGTATCTAGTTTAGGATCTTATTAATATTATTATTGCAATTTTACTTTTCTAAAAGAAACTTTGTAACTCTTTGTAAGAATACATCTTTCAGAGGTAAACAAGATACTAATATGTTGATTTATGAAAGGTTTTTCTAGATTGAAAACTAGAAAAGGATAAAGAAAAAAAATCAATTATAGGAATGAAAATCCAATTTCAAAATTTTTCAAAAGTGAAAAAATCTAAACTTTAACACGATCAGTGAAAATTTATGATAATAAAATCCAAATGTCTAAAGAATATTTTTTGCATAAAAATATTAATTGAATGGAGAATTTTTGCATACAATCAAAATTAAAAAACAAATTTATAAGTAATAGTCATTTATATAAAATTTTAAAATGTAATTAAAATTTTAAGAGAGCAAAATCATTTTTTCACGCTTTTATTTGCTAAACAAATATATAATCACTAATTTATACATAAAATTGAGATTAATTTAATAAAGAAATAAACCGATATGTAGATAGAACAAATTTAGAGTGTATTTTGTTTGGCGTCTTACACAAATCCCAGAGACTGGGTTCTATTTGTAATTTGCGCTTTTAGTACGAAATCCAGATTTCTCAGCTTGTTAAATAAAGGGGCTTTGGTAAAAAAACACCGCTGTGTCTTGTCCACATGTAAATTACCAAATCCTCTAGCTGATCATAGACCTAAACAACGTAATTGACCCACAATCGGTATGGTAGATGACCAATAAATAAAAATAATTAATCAAATCGATAAGAATTTTTGACAAACCTACCCCAAAAGAAAAAAAAAATTTCATCCTATTTTCTGGAATAATTTTAGAAGGTGCCAAAATTAATACATTACAAGATAGACTGCCCTCATTTGCTTCTCTTTTTTGCTTCATTATAGAGAATGACTCCAAATACAGTAATTGAGTACCCAAACATTCCAATTACTGATACAGGATTCCTAAATATCAAGATTGAAACAACCACTGCAACAGCTCCTTTTGCGTTTCCCAGCACCTGCAACCAAATGCAGGTTTGTTATCCTTATCAACAAAACTAAAGTCGCGACCATATACCGGAAATGCACTAAACAATAGACGTCATTGCCACACACACAAAATGTTGGCCAGCTTTGTAAAGCTAAGCTCCACTGTGTTATAATCTTTAATAGGAAAAGGGAGAGCACTTTGATGGATAAACAACATAATGAAAAGCACTAGAAGAGTGGATTTCCTAAGTTGCAAGACAGATTCAAATTCGCAATGATGGCAACTTTGAATTTTGTATTTCTCAGTCCTAGTATGGCTATTTCTGTGAGTAGCAAGTCCACCTGTCTTAAAAAAGTGTAAGGGGCTAAAGCTTTTCATAAAGAAACATGAGGATGATCCCATGGAAGATGAGGATAATATAGAAGTGAAGTATATCAGATAGACATCTGCGGCAACAAATTATTAAAGCTTACTCAGGTTCTCACAATCCAGAAGATACTTCAGAAAAGGTTAAATTGATTCAGTTGCCACAGACATGGATGCTTCTCCAGTACAGAAAAATTCTAGCAGTATAACATGTTGCATGGCCCTGATTTTGTAAATGAACAAGGATCCATACCTGGAGTGTCAATGCGCTAGTGTGCTTAGTGACCAGGAAATTCGTCAAATTCACAAAATAAGCTAGCGCTGAATTGAAAACTAAATACACTATGAATTTCGGATCATTTCGTCCAAGGGACACAGTGATTCTGACCACATCCCTTTCCATAAAAAGAGCTGTGGGAAGAAGGGCGGCAACGGCTACAGGAGCCATGTACATTAAGAGGTTCATGGAATGAAGTCTTTCCCTGGCAAAAAAAAGAAGGGAAGTATAGAAACTTGTTCATTTGACAATGATCATCAAAGATTACAGACTAGGAAAAAAGTGCGGCAGAAACATAAAAACATGCTTATTTTGAATCCGAAATATCAAAAAGCTTCACATTGCATGTTGAGGAAACAAAGAAGGAGGCTATTACCCTTCAGAAGACAGCAAAATTCCTTGAAGCACGGACTTTAGAGCACGTGCTGCTGTAGCACCAATGCACATTATAAATCCAAAGAGATGGAAACTCGGTTCTCCCTTGAATCATAAAATAAGAAAAAACAAATGGACATGAGTCTCATACCAAGAATTGACATCAACAATTTCGTGAACATTTTTATTTTCACGCAATCCTTTCAAATGTTTTGGTGAAAATAAATTGACTGTCTAAAGTTTTCGAGTCAAAGAAGACAACCTAAACCACATACAATACAAGGATTCATGCCAACCTTCCACCAATTGATTCCCAAACAAAAGAAGACGAAGAAGAGAAATTTACCCCACTAGCAATGATAACACCAGCAACAACAGGAATGAGAGTTACATAGGTGACCCATGCCTCCCTCCTCATCGTCATCAAATAAGCAAACACTGCCGTGAAAAAAGGTGTGGTAGCCCCAACAGCCTGGTTAAACGACACCGGAAGATACTTGAGGGACACATTGCCTCCCACAACCGAAGAGCAAAAGATGATCCCAAGTGCAGAAATCTTAAGGAACTGGAATCGGGATCTCAGGGTCTGTAAAGGCACGATCTTGAGACCAGAAATGGCAACGTAACTAAGCATTGAACACGCCAACATATGACAGAGAGTAAGAAATATAGGGTACTTGAATCCATAGTTGCTAAGCAGATACTTGTTCAGCAACAACACCCCAATATTCGATGAGTACCACGCAGTTATGAGCCCGATCGTGAATAGCCGACTCATTACAGAATTATATTTCTCAAATCTTAGAAAAGGGTATGACGCAGAACTCTCGGATCAGAACTTCGCTCTCTGTTTCTCTTATCTTTGGGACGTAGTTTACAAATCCAAAAGAGCTACAAGTTTGAAACTTTCAGGTACAAGAAGACACGAGTCAGGTTTGATTGATGAGAGACGAACAAGAGGAGGCAATGCAGGTCAAGACAGAGAGAAAGATGAACTTCTGAGAAAAAAGAGGGAGAATGTGTGGTTAGAGAAATTAAAAAAAAAGGAAGAAAAAAGAAATAAAAATAACGAAGACAAAGATACTAACAAAAGGGTCAAGGGTCACAGGAAAAAGAGAATGAATGTGTTTTGTTTCACTACAGGCTTTCAATGATTTGGGGTATGTTTGGACGTCAGAGGAGGGATAGAAAAGAATAGAATGGAATAGTCTAAATGACTCAGGTCATTGTTTGAGAGCCTATTTTGAAACATGATGAAATGGTAATTGATGGCTTTAGAAACCTTCTTTTGCCATCCAAAATCTAATATTTTGTGACCCCTCAAATTGGGGGTTAGGGATAGAATGGTATGGCTTACCTTCTAATTCCTAATTTAATGACAAAAATACCCTTAAAAAACTAATGAAATTACAACCCCAGTCCAGCAAATACCTACGCGACTACATATTACTACGTCCATTGTGTTTCTCCTTCAACTGGCATCTTCCATTGACGAACATTTTCCTCCACAACTACTAGGGTCATCTGTCTTTGTTTCATCAAGTAAGCATCGACTATTCTTCTGTGTTCATCTTCTTGACACTTTTTGTATGTGAAGAAATCAGAAATTTTTATTGATGCTGGTGTCGTCTTCTTTGTTCATCGATGGACATGCGCTTATTATGTGTTATGTGTTTGAGAAGTTTTGTAAATCGGAGGATGTGTGTTTTATCCTATATTATGTACTTGGGAAATTTTATTCATCAATGGATGTATGCTTGTTTGTTCATCAACGAATGCGAAGAGAGTATAATGTGCTATTGATGGCCAAGTGTCCTGTTTGTTTTGATGCTCTAAGCTCCAATGTATTATGTTAATGCCTACCCCTTTCACATGCTTGATAGCCTTTTTATTTTCTTTTATCTCATACGATATATATGCTTTCTTTCATATACTCCTGCACATAAATTCCTGATCCAACATTTAAATTTTAATAAAAAAAATTGAAATTGATTTGCACATAATAGAAACATTATTCATAATTAAATTTTGAATTAGAGATTATGTTATAAATCCGAATCAAATTGTTCCCTGGTATAATTCATTATTTCAAAATTTATATTTCCAACACATTTGTATTACACTACAATTCTTTTATATTCCTTACACTTATCTTTCAACCCAATAACGTTGTGGTTTTGCCATAACATTGAGGTGTTTGAACCTGGACAAACCATACAGCCATCAATTAGATTATTTATTCCTGATGATGG
>JAOTAX010000196.1:15500201-15510379 GCA_025629825.1 Erythroxylum guanchezii | reverse complement strand
CCAACGCTTCGAAAATCAGATCGATCGGATGTCGGACGAAAAAGATATGATCAAAAGAGTGGAGGTAGGTCGAATCAAAAAATTGGTCGCGCGGACGAGCTGAGCGATTAGAAGCGCTGAGCGATAGCGGAAGGACTAAGCGATCTTGAAAAAGCAGAGAGATAGCGGAGGGGCTGAGCGATCGCGGAAAAGCAGAGCGGTAGCAAAAGGGCTGAGCGATCGTGGAAGGGTCGAATGATAGCGGAAGGGCTGAGCGTTCGCGGAAGGGCCGAGCGCTCACGGAAGGGCTGAAAGAATCAGAGGTCGGTCGGCCATCAGAGATCGGTCGGCCAACAGAGGTCGGTCGACCATCAGAGGTCGGTCGGCCAACAAAGGTCGGTCGGTCGGTCAGCACCCAATCTGACCTTCAAACTTCTAACACTCGTAACTTTTGACTCAGAACTTCAAATTTTACAAATTTGGTACCGTTGGAAAGATAAAAGACCGATCTACAATTCTCAAGAAGGACTCAAAACAAGCTCAGCCTCTAAAGGGGGTCAAAAGTTCACTCAAAGATGACTGATCGGCAACTTCATCCTAAACAGCATCAGAACTTCCAAACCTTATAACTTTTCACTCCCTTGTCCAAAAATTCCATACTTTATATCAATGGAAAGATCAAAACATAATCTAAAACTTTCATGAAGAACTTGAAAGCAATTTCAACCTCTAACTAGGTCAATTTTTCAATCAAAGTTTCTGCCCAGAAATTTGTCACCCTATACCACATCAAATCTTCAAAATTCCATATCTACCAATTCTCACATCCACAATTAGCATATTTTACATCATTTAAAAACTATGCAAATTCTCTATAACTTCCATGTAGACCACTTAATCCAATTTAAATCACATCAGTCCAGAATTTTCCTCGAAACACAGTACGCACAAAGCTATACTTATGAGCATTTTCCAAACACAAAGCAAAATAATTTAAATTCGAATGATCATAACTTTCAAATACAAAATAAACAAAGATCGGAGTGATGCCTTGACCCTTGACTACTCGATATGCTTATCACCTGGATATGGGGAGGAAAATGGGGGTGAGCGTAAAGCCCGTGGGTAACAATTTTATAATCGGTAACCAGCAAAATCATTTATAAACTCACTTCCATCACAAAAATTCACCTTTATGCAAACTATGTATGCATCACTCTTGTCAACTTATCATGAGTACATAAGCATATCAAAATGGTTCAGGTGGATCCAAAAATAGAGCGTATTACGCATTTCCACATAATGATCTTGCGTAGCAGTGAACTTATGGGAATTCATGAAGGAGCTCCATGCCACTAGCGGCCAAGCGGGAGAAGCCTTTTTGTCAAAATGCACTTGACTTAACTTAGGGGACTACTACAAACCCACATAACATGTATTTCATGACTTATAAAACATATTGCCCAAAAATGCACATTTCAAAAACTTGATTTCTTAAGCTTGATACCTTTTCAACATTATTTTCATAAATCAAACAAAATTTATATACACAATATGCAGCACAATTTCAAAGCATTGAAAGAACAATAAATGCACAATTTAGAAGTAGTTGAAACTCATTTATTTCCATTTCTTGAAAGAGACATTAATGGCTCGTTACTTAATTATAAAAATGTAACCCACCTTAAATTTTTGCCTATATGTTGCTCAAATGTGCCTCTCCTCTTGCTCCTCTTGTCTTTCTTGATTTCCTTTTTTATAGACAAAAAAAAATCCCAAGTTTAAATGAGTTGCAAAAAAAATTGAAGATCCACAAAGTACATTTACTAAAATTGATCTAGAGTACCTAAACCCGTGCACTTCCTAAGCTTCATGAACCAAAACCCTTCCAAAATCCAAAGCCTTAGAATGTTCTTACCTTAAACCTTCACCAAATGAAGAGATGTTTGGTTCCAAAGAAAGCTCTTATCTTCCTCTACTTTTTTTCCTTCTTGCACAACCTCAAAATCTCCCTAGAAGACTTAGAAATGATGAAACCCTAGCTCAACTCTCTTCTTTCCTCCCAAACATTGAAATCTCTTTTCTCTTTCTCTCTGATTTGTTATTTCACTTCCTTCTTTTCCATTTTCGTTTTTCCCCCTCTTTAGGAAGAAAACAACACTTCTTTCTTCCCATTTTACCCTTAATGAAAACTAAAAGTCCACTTTACCCTTCCTTTATACCTTATGTCCCTTTTTACCTTGAGTGATCTTCCAAAAATACCCCTTATGCAATCTTACCACCTTAACACTTTAATTCAATTAACCTATGTCACAAAATCTTACTCACATTAACATAATAATTAATCCCAAAAATTAATCTCTCAAAACCTCAACATTAATTTAAATCATGCCTAATACTAAAAAAAATTCGGGGGCCAACATTTCTCCCCCTCTTAAAGAAATTTCGTCCTCGAAATTCTTACCTGAATCATTGAAGAGTTGTGGATACTTCTCCCTTATAGCTTCCAAGGGCTCCCACGTGGCTTCTTCAACAGAATGATTTCTCCGCAGAACTTATACCAACTGAATTGTCTTATTCCTGAGGACTTTCTCTTTAGTGTCTAAATTTTCCACTAGAGTCTCCTCATAAGTCAAATCATCTCTCAACTGAACCTTAGCGATTTGAATGATGAGAGAGGGATCAGATCTATATCTCATCAACATGGAAACATGAAAGACATCATGAATCTGTGATAATTTCGGTGGTAACACCAACCTATAGGCTAGCGGTCCAATTCTCTGAAGAATTTCCTAAGGACCGACACATCTTTTGCTCAACTTGCCCTTCTTGCCAAATCTCATGACTCCTTTCCAAGGAGATATCTTCAGAAAGACCTTCTCACCGACTTTATACTCTATCTCCATTCTATCTTGAGCCGCTTTAAGTTGTTGCTTAACTAAGTTGACCTTATCCACTATCATCTGAAGTAACTCTGGCCCTAGTAGTTTCCTTTCTCCTTCTTCATCCCAACATATCGAAGTTTTACATCTCCTTCCATACAATGCTTTATAAGGGGCCATCTGAATACTCGAGTGGTACGAATTGTTGTAAGCAAATTCGACCAATGGCAAATGCTTATCTCAAGCTCCTTTGAAATCCATCACACATGCCCTGAGCATTCCCTCAAGGGTTCGAATAGTCCTCTCAAATTGACCATCTGTCTGGAGATGAAAAGCAGTGTTGAAATTCAACTCGGTCCCCAGAGCTTCTTGCATACTTTCCCAAAATCTCGAAGTAAATCGAAGATCTCTGTCAGAAACTATAGACTCTTGAATCCCATGCAGTCTCACTATCTCATCAATATATTTCTTTGCTAGCACATGTAGAGAATCAGTCTGTTTAATTTCCAAAAATTGGGCTGACTTTGTCAAACAATCAACAATAACCTATATGGCATCATGCTTCCTACTAGTCTTGGGAAAACCCATTAGAAAGTCCATAATTACCCGTTGCCATTTCCACTCAGGAATGGACAATGGCCTTAACTTGCCTGACGGTGCCTAGTATTCAGTTTTGACTTGCTGACACACTAGACACTTACTTGTATATTCTGCTACATCTCTCTTCATGCCTTTCCACCAGAAATGCTCTTTCAGATCTCTGTACATCCTGATGCTACCTGGGTGTATGGCATAAGGCGCATTATGTGCCTTATACAGTATCTCATTCTTCACCTCCTTGATATTTGGGATACAAAATATGTTTTCTACAGTCATAAGTCCATCATCCCTCACGACTACTTCAGATTTCTTGCCGTTCTTAATTTCTTCTCGAAGCTTGCTTAATACTGCATCCTGTGCTTGTAACTCCCTAACCTTCTATCTGAGTATCGGTCTCACTCTGAAAGTAGCAACAATACATTCAGGTTTCTCCTGTTTTAAACTTATCCTAAGCTTAGCCATCTCTTCCAATAACGGCAGATAAACTGTTTGAACGTGGGCTATTGAGGATTTCCTACTCAAAGCATCCACCACTACGTTTGCCCTTCCTGGATGGTACTCAATCAACAAATCATAATTCTTAATTAGCTCTAACCATCTTTTCTGTCTCAAATTCAATTCCCTTTAGCTCAATAAATACTTGAGACTTTTATGATCCGTAAAAATCTTCGTTTGAATCCCATACAGATAATGTATCCAAATCATCAGGGCAAAAACTATTGCTGCTAACTCCAGATCATGGGTCGGGTAATTCAGCTCATAAGGCTTTAGTTGTCTTGAAGCATAAGTTATCACCCTGTCTCCTTGCATCAACACACAACCCAAACCCTTTCTTGAAGTATCACTATAAACTACATAACCCTCATCTCCCATAGGCAGGGTTAGTATTGGAGTACTTGTCAACCTGTGCTTGAGCTCCTTAATGCTCTTTTGACATTCATCACTCCAGATAAACTTCTGATTATTCCTCAATAACTTGGTCATCGGAGCAGCTATCATAGAAAATCCTTCAACAAATCTCCTATAATAACCTGCTAGACCCAGAAAACTCCCCACTTCTGTCACTGTCTTGGGTGTATCCTAATTCACCACTGCTTCAATTTTTCTCGGATCAATATTTACCCCATTTTTAGAAATTACATGTCCAAGGAATATCACCTCATGAAGCCAAAACTCAAACTTGCTAAACTTAGCATAAAGTTCCTTCTTTCTCAATGTTTGCAACACTATTATAAGATGTTCCTCATGTTTCTCTTCACTCTTAGAATAAACTAGAATGTCATTGATAAACACTATGACAAACTGATTAAGATACTCCCTGAAGACCCTATTCATAAGATCCATAAAAGCAGCTGGAGCATTGGTCAATCCAAAAGGCATGACTAAAAACTCATAATGTCCATACCGTGTCCTGAAGGCTATCTTGTTTACATGATGACTCTTTGATTCTGAGCTGATGATAACCTAACCTTCTTTGAAAATACCTTTGCTCCCTGCAACTGGTTAAACAGATCATCTATTCGGGGCAGAGGATACTTGTTTTTAATGGTCACCTTGTTAAGCCTCTGGTAATCTATACACATCCGCCATGTTTCATCCTTCTTCTTAACAAATAAAACTGACGCTCTCCAAGGTGACAAACTCGGTCTTATGTACCCCTTCTTTAGTAGTTCCTCCAACTGTTCCTTAAGCTCCTTCAGCTCAATTAGAGCCATTCTATAAGGTGGTATAGAAATGGGTCCGGTTCCAGGAATCAAGTCGATGGCAAACTCAATTTCCCTCACTGGTGGCAAACTAGGTAATTCTTCTGAAAACACTTCTGAAAATTTCCTCACAATTGGAAGATCTTCTAACCTCCCTTCATTCACATCAGTATCCACAATATATGCCAAAAAGGCTTCACAACCTTTTCCTATCATCCTGTCAGCCAAAAAAGCCGAAATAATCCTTGGTAATGGTGTTCTCCTGTCTCCTTGGAAAGTTACCTTCTCACCGTTGCCCAGATCAAATTTCACCTCCTTAAGGCCACAATCCAGCTTCACTTGATACTTCTCCATAACATCCATTTCTAGTATGACATCTAGCCCCTTTAGATCTAGGGATAATAAGTCCACTACCAGTTGAGCACCCTCGATAGAAAGCTCACAATCCCTATACATTTGGCTTATAATCACATGTCTCCCTAGAGTTGTACTAACAAGCAAAGGACTATTCAAAGGCATTGAATTCACATCATGTAAATTCATACTTGCAGAAACAAATGAATGCGTAGAGCCAGTATGAATTAACACATATACTGCAGAATTAAATAGCCGAGCCATACCCGTGACAACTTCAGGTGCGGCTGTAGCTTCCTCTCTGGTCATAGCAAATACCTTGGCCTATGCTTGGCCCCTTGGCCTCCCTAGAGGAATAGCCTTCTTTATAGCTCCAGAACTGCCCACCTTTGTGACTGGTCTAGTTCCTACTGTTTCTGCTCTCCTTGGGGCTTACAATTGGGATCCCTCTTGCTTTGTTACTTGGGAGCAGTCTCTGATCAGGTGTCCCTTCTCTCCGCGTCGAAAGCATGCTCCAAGTAACTTAAAACACTCTCCTCTGTGAAGCTTCCCACAATGCTCACATTGGGGGCTCATGTTCCTGCTCCTCTCCATCCTGCTATTGCCCTTTGCAGTAGAGGTTTGCACTGAAGTTGCCCTTGGTTGCTTGTTCCTAGTAGGGGCATGATTGAGCCCAAGTTTATCATATAAATTGGCTGAACTTTCATAGTTTTTAACGTACTTTTTGACTCTTACTTAGTGATTTTGTGCTTAAATTAGTCCTTTATGGTGAGCTTACATTTTATACAATTTGTTAGTAAAATTGCTGCACATTGACATTAATTGCATTATAATTTTTCTAAGGACAATTGATACTGCAAATTGTTATTTTATATTGTAGGAGAAAAAGGAGTCAAAAATGATCAGGAGAGTTAACACGACGTGAGGTCTTTAACGCACGTTGCGGCGCATCAAGAAGAAGGCACTTCGTGGGGTAAACTAAGTATCTCGCCGCGGCGCATCATCAGGCAACAACGCGTCGTGGCGTTTATTAATTGTTCCGCCGCAGCGAGCGATCCAATATGTGTTTATCCGTTTATTCAATTGTTTAGTATGTGTTTTTGGTAGAATTGTGTTAGTTTGTGAATTATTTGTGTTTAAGTGTTTTTATGTGTTAGTAACTGCTTTTGAGCTTAATTATTATTTCTTTGAGGTATCTGGATATGTTTGTTAGTGTTTTAGGGTCAACAGTGAAGAACGAAGCAGTTTCGAAGAGACTTGGACCGAAACAATAGCCCATCTGCCACAATTGTGATAGAAGCAAGGGAGATAGTCCATGATCGTGGCCAAATCGCCACGATCGTGACAGAAGCATAAGACTTGGCCCACAATTGTGGCAGGCAGGCCACGATCGTGACAGAAAGCTTACAAGTGGCCTACAATCGTGGCTTGCGTCGGACAAACAAGCAGACACACAGAAAAGTCGAGTTTTGAGAGATTTTTGGATCTTTCGACCTTGGAAAAACCCTAGGACTACCTAGAACACATCAAGTACATAAAGAATGAGATAAAAGAGGTAAGGAGCTTCTTGCATCAGCCACCATCACGAAACCCTAGAGAGAGTTCATCGAGAGATTGAGAAAGAGACGAAGGAAGAGAGATGTGGAGAAGAAGCCTACACGAAGTACTTTTTAGAATAGGAGGTTTCCCGTCGTTGCTGCCTCCATCATCCATTCGGATCTATTTTCCAGTATATTTCCATTTTTATCTATGTATAGAATTGGAATAGCTGTTGAGATAGGATTTATGAATGTTGAGGATTGTCTAAACTCACCTTTGAGTTATTTTTATCTTTGATTTAATAAAAATCTGATTGTTTATGTGAATTGGATTCATTGTGATTTATTTCTGCATTTTCATACATCGGTAATAGACAGAGGGTGAACCGATGAAAAATAATTAAATTGGGCAAACGAGAGTTAGGAATTTAATAAGAATGAGAAATTAATCAAATCTGACGAGAGATCTAACATAGGTTCTCGGTAGTCTAGTGGAAAACTTCAGATCTAATTAGGATTTGGATAAATTGTGAATTGAGAAATTGCAATTTTCCATAATCTGATTAGGATTTATAATTTAGGGCTTTTGGTTATAACTCGAAAGAGAGTAACCAACCTTTGGAGAGTCCAGGACCAATAATCTGACATTTCATAATTAATTAGGTTAATGTTGAAGATAGGTAGAAATTTCCCCTTTCTTTCAATTGATAGTTCCTTAGGTTGATTCTTGGTATGTGCATTGCAATTTGCTGATTTGTTAATATTACATGATTTATTCTTGAGTTAAATTGGTTGATTGAATTGACTGATTGAATTGCGTTATTGTTTTAGCTTAGTTACAGTTGAATTTCTATAATTTGTTTCGGCCTTAGAGTTTAGGATTAGATTAACCCTCCTCATGGGATCGACACTGTAGATACTAAGCGAATGACCCGTACGCTTGCGGAATATCAAGGTTAAAATATTAAAACTACATATATTAAAAAACCGCGATCAGTTCTTAATTCCAAGATAAGCTAAAAGTAAGTGGTGGGGGACATTATTCCCTTATCTCTCTACTTACTCCCTCATCAGGTCAAGGATGGCTCATTGGTGGTTACACCATCTTTAAAAACTCTTAGAGAAGGAGCTAAGTCTTTAGCTATCACAATTATCAGGTAGGCTTGCTTTTCCTTTGGTTCAATCATGGGAATAAAGTAGTAAAAGAAAGTAGGACTAAAAGAAGTCCTTTTGAATGAGGATAATCCTTTTCTTTTCTCCTTCAATTCCACTTTAGTTTTTCAGAAAGTGATGAGGACGATATTAGGACGTATCTAGGATGCTAATCTTTCTTCAATTTTAGAAGTCAGAGCTCCTTTTGAAAAATGTTAGACAGTCTCATGTCCCTTTTGTGGATCAATCTTCATAACATTCGTTTAGAATACTGGTCTACTAACGACTTGAGTTATCTTGACATTAACTTAGAAATCTTATATGCATAGATGAGAACATTGTAGCTAAGAGGAGGTTGGATACTAAAAAATATATGTGATAGTTGAAATGTTAAAGGATTTACTAGATACCATCCCTATATACAAGCTAGGAGAAGACATGTCCTTGTTAGAAGATTCAATTAAAGCCTCTTACCTTTGGAAGCCTTCAATGGCTCAACAAGAAAAGTATGGAAGCCTATAGGCAAAAAATTCATTTAGAGTGATTATATGGAATTGATGGCAGCTGAGGAGAAGAGCTTTAATAATGATATTACAATCTTTACTTGTACCTCTGACCTAATCCCTCCTTGATTCAAGCATAAGGGGATAAGGCAAGCCACTAAAAGCCAAGCTTAAAAGTGCAGGAAATTCAAAGAGATCATTATTGATGTAGACATTCCTAAATCTAATTTAAATTTAGATAACTCTAGTCTTAGAGGATCAAGCTCTGAGGTTGCTCTAACCTCAAATTTTATTGCCCCTAGCAAGTCTATATTAATAGCTAGTCTTAAAGTGCTTATTGGTGAGTTTGTATCTAAGGATGCTTTCATCAATGTAAGTAAGAGAACATTAGGCAAGAGGAATAATGGGTTAAGGATCCTTTGTTTGTTGTAATGCTAGTGGCATTAACTACCCTAAAAGTAACAATCCCTTAGGAATTATATTTAGAAAATAAAACCAATGTTTATTGTTATTTTGGAGTCAAAAATTAAAGTTGATAAGTATAAAAGTTTAAGTTTTATGGTAAAGAATTTAAGACTTTGTTCTAACCATCAATACCATCACCTTGGTAGAATTATTTTTCTTTTGATCTAGATCAAGTTGAGGTTTTAATAATCCAAATTACATATCAATTAATGCACCTGAAGATTGGCTTGCTATAAAGGAAGGTTATAATTTACATTACACTAGTATATGGTTCCCATCAAGATTTTCACAGGCCTGATTGAACAATTTAAGGAATATTCACTCATCTTTAGCTAGCCTTGGGTTGATAATGGGAGATTTTAATAGTACTATCCACAATTTTGAGGCATTAGGCAATGTTAACTTATGAAACTACAATGGTGATTTGAAAGACCATGTTATAGATTTAGAGGTCACTGATATTAGATGTGAAGGATACATATACACCTAAGCTAAGTGTTCATCTTCTCCTAACCTTCTTAGAGGCTTTATCAACCATTACATTGAATTGGAGTTGCACAATCCTAGTAAGCACGTCATAAGAGATGAAGTGAAAACTGCTTTATTTCAGCTGATTCCAAGTGAATCACTAGGGCCATATAGGCTCAATGCATTGTTTCTTCAGAAAGCTTGGCCTTGGATAAAGGATTTGGTCATATATGCATTCCTTAAATCTTTTGAAAATAATTATTGTTACGAATTCCGTTCTGTTCCAGCCGGTACCGACCGGAATGTACCGTACCGGCCCAAATCCGATACCAGCTTTTAAATTTTAGTACCAGATTTAAATACCGGTTGGTACCGACCAATTTTGGTTGTACCGGCCGGTATTCAAAATACCAGTCAAATATTGGCTAGTACCGAAAATTTTAAAAATTGGGGGACTTTTTTGCAAAATTTTCAAAATTTCCCTCCCTCCCTCCTACCTCTCCTCCCCCACCCCTCTCTTTTTTCAAAGTTTTT
>JAOTAX010000196.1:15478277-15491517 GCA_025629825.1 Erythroxylum guanchezii | reverse complement strand
TAAGATTTTTGAAAGCATGGTTGATGTAAACAGTAAACTAGTAAAGTATACAGTACAACTGTATAATATACCAATATAGACTATTTTGCAATTTTTAAAAATTTTAGGGGCTATTTTATAAATTTTAAAAATTTTCCGAAACGGTACCCGGTAACAACCAGTACCGGCACGGTATTCATAACATTGAAAATAATGGAGAAAATTAATAGGAGTTACATTACCCTTGTCCCGAAAACTCCTAACCCTATGACAATCCTATATTACATGCCTATATCTTATTACGACACCTTGTATAAAGTTATCTCCAAAAAATTTGTTTAAACAATCAATTTCAACCTAATCAAATTAATTACAACAAAAAAATTTGTTATTCCTAATAAAGATTCTAAATATAATATATATTTTTATAAAAATAATTTCTATATTTTTAAATTATAAATCAGTTTAAAAAGTATATTAAAAATTTCTTAATTCGATTAAGATTGTATATTAAAATATTTTCTTGATCAAATTGAGATTATTCATATAGATTGAAAAAATGGTAAGCCTATTTTAGTTGGTTTTAGGTTTACAGGTATACTGTTTAAGCTTAATGATAGTAGTTACAAGAACTTGCCTTGAGATGTATCCATTTATATGCAATCCTTTTTAAAGTATAGTTGGAGTCTAACTATCTTTAATAGAGTTAGATCGCGATTAAAGAACTTTGATGAATCAACTCAAGCTCAATATGTACACTTTTTATAAATGTATAATTTGTCACATATTTTATTATGGAAACTTTTGATCAAGGATGAAACTTTTAATACTCAGGTTTGTAGAAATGTTGACTTAATTAGATAGTTTTCAAGCTACTCGAGGATCATTTGTTTGGCACTCAACCATAAATACCCTAGGCCTACAACATTTAAGCCAATGATATATCATAATAGACCTATTGGAGATACACATAAAAGTGATCTCAACTGTTGAAAATTCAGTTTTGTCTCCTTACACAAGATTGTTTATGATAGTTTTGATAATCTTTTTTGAATATTCATTTATCTTTTCTTGTGTAAGGTTGTATAAGATAGGTTGATTCAATAAGAATCTTCCTTCAAAAATCTCTTAAGAAATATTTCATGTGAATATTTTATATGGAATATAGTTGTCTCAGAGACACTTCTGTCATCCATAGGGAGATGAACTGTCATTTATTCTTAAGTATTGATCTAGGACAATCTTAATCGCATATCCCTCTATATAAGGCATAAGATGTGCAAGGTGACCTACTTTTTCCATTTTTAAAAGTTATTAGTGAGAGAAAGCACCCTTGTTTTCACTTGCATACCTTGAAAAGATTTTAACATTAATGTGATACCTAGACCTATCTTCTCCTTTTGCATGTAAGATTACATATATTCCCACTTAAATTTCTAAGTTTTTGGGAATAACAATGATGATATGAGTAGCTTAGAGGGTGAAGCTAGTAGCTGAGTTAGTTCTAACTTAGGTAGTTATAGTGAAGTAGGTTTAATAACAATAAATCGTAAAAGCTATATCTTTGAATCGTTTAGATCTACAGAATCCTATCTTCATTTATTGTAGCAATCGAGCCTACTTTTATATTGTCATATGAACCTAGTTCAGTTAGGTTTGAACAAAGACTATAAACACAACATCAATATAGCAACTTGATTCATCATCAGATTCTTGCATAAAACATTAGTGAATAATCCTTAGAGGGCTCCATTTCAATTTGTAACATCTTCTTTACTAGGATCCAACTTGAAGTTTTTAAAATCAACTACAATAATTGGATATGAAAGTTGATAAAAATAAAAGCCATGTTTAACATCACCTCATTCATTATACTAATGGGATAGATTAAGTATTTCAACGGGGAAACCTCCAAAACATTATCAAGGTGTCCAAAAGGGCTACAATGATCAAACAAAAAAATAAGATTATGGTCCAATATTCCATATTACTAGAACATAAATAAAATAAGTAATTGGATTACAACAATCAATCAAACCAATTGCATTAACAAAAGAATCAAATCATATCAAAGTATTAACATAAGGTTTATCTAACCTAAATACTAACTGGACGTTTAGTTACATTTTATCGAACACAAAATCAAACATAAATTGAAAGGAAGAGAAATTGAAGACAATTGGTTCATAATTCTAAATTTCCCTAATTGTCTTCTATCGAATATTTTCACAATTTAAAGACTTGATCTTGTATTTCGATGGATCTTTCGACGAAATTTTCCCATTTTTCGCTTCTTTGAACCAAAATCGCCATTGGAGAACAAACTCCACACGTCCTTTATATTAAAATCTAGGGTTTTAGGGAGATACACGATCTGATGCACGTCGTGCATCAAACCTGCATAACCAAAAATTACAAGAATAATGGAGATGCATGGGCTCGGGGAAGTGCACAACTATGTGCACGGTTGTGCATCCTTTCTGTACTTCAAATCTTCAATTTCTATCATGATCTTGTCCAAAATTTCCTCATTTTAGTCTATGAAGGCAATTATGTTGTGTAAATATACTTGAAGCATATTAAGTACCAAATATACAACAAAAGTATAAAATATCAAGCAAAAACAAATCAAATATGAGATAAAAATATGTTAAATTATTCATTTATAAGGACCTAGAAATTACAAAATTCTATTAGAGTAGTTTAAGAAAATTTTCAACTCAATGTCACTTAATAATTCAATATTATTCTCTTTTCCACTTTATTCTTAATTATTAAAAAAAATTCTTATTAACGTAACCACCATAATTACTAAAATACTTTTAACTATTAAAAGTCCTATTTTACCTCATTTATTTCTACTATAAAGATACCCTTTTTGGAAGTAAATTTCAATTTCACCCTTAACTTTTTGTATTTCCTATTTTGCTCCTTAATATAACTTAAATGTTTCAAAAATGTCATCTTCTTGACTCTCTCCTCTTCTCCTACCTCCTCTTATTTTCTCATTTTTCAGCCACCTTTTTTCCATTTTTATCTTTTTCATGACTTCAGTTTATTATCTAAAACAATCACAATATATAATCCAACTATAAATTGGTATAGAATGACTAAAACTCACAATAAAAGGCATATAATTATTGCTGAAAATTTACCTATGTGAAGTCTATGCCTTCCTAAGAGATTTTGAGGTTGTTAACTTCCACAATTAATTGCAAAATAAACAAAATGAAGGAACATGTGAGAGAAGTTTCACATGTAGGAGAAAAATGGTGCATATACACACTTACCAGCTGGAAATAAGGAAAATGAGGAAAATGAGGAAGATAAGTTGATTTTCGTTGGTGTGTAATTTTTTAGCTGCTAATTTCTATTTATACCCCTCTATTTAATAGTTTTATGGGCTAAGTTAGTTGTTAACGCTGGGCTACTGGGATTTTCCTATTGTGGGCTTTACGGTTGCAGTAAGGAAATCATTAGGCCTTGGGAGCTAAACTCTTTGAAAGTTCAGACAGAAACACCAGAATGAATTAAGACAACGAATGTAGCTCAAGCATCAATCTAATAAATTTTGGAGTTATTAATGCTAATCACAAACATTAAAGTGAAGGGGTGATTACTTACTGGAATCTGTCGGGTTTGATCTTTAGACCAAGCGTAGAGAAAGCAAGGGATTTAACGCTATCGTAGTGAATCAAAGTGAACACAAGCAATGGATATCGAAGCATCTGCTCTGGAACATAACCTGTAAAAGAGAAAGAATGGAGGAGTAAGCAGAAAGGAAGACTTAAGAGTAAACGAGAGGACATGAAAATAAAACAAGAACATGCAATATCCTAGCTATCAAAGCAACTGCTCTGGAACATAGCACGCAAAGAGACATGAAGAAGAAGCTAGTAGAAATGAAGACTGAAGAGGAAGACGATTAAATAAACTGATACAAGCAACATGTAAATCCACAATTAGAGTAGAATACTTGCCCGATAAGACTCAGTGAGTGAGGAGTGTTTTCTGGGAATTCCCCATGTGGTTTATCCACGGGTTAGGAAATTATGAGAGAATGCGCCACTTTAAGGCAGTATGTAGTTTGAACTCTTAACAATCTAGTTTTTTTGGCATGTTTTTGTTAAAACTTTGTATGATACTCTTTTCAAGTTAAATGAATTATTTATTTTCTAAAAACGATTTGATTAATTTATATATAATGTTTATATTGTATTTTATCGTTATTTTTAATTAAATTTAAGAAAAATATAAATAATTTTCTAGATAATTTTAAAAATTAAAAAATCTAAAGATTTTAAAGTTTATACCTTTTTATATGCGCCTAATACGGGGAGTATAATATCCAAATGTGAAAGATATTGATCAAAAGTGAATACTCCAAGTAAAAGGGAATCTTAAAGAATTCCAAGGAAAATAACGAAGAAGAGAAAGCTTGAAATGAAGAAAATGATGCGTTTTCTTTCTTTCTGTCTTACCAAATGGAAAATAGGCTAATCATAAGTGCACCTGAGAGCGGAAATTCGGTAGATCACAGATGCTGGAATTTTAGGCAACAGCACCATATCTTCTTCAAGCATCGTTGTGGCTACAAATCCCTGAAGCAATAATTTGACAGCATAACCGAAGATCCTTGAATCTATAGAAGCAATGAGACGAGTGCAAAACAATGACTAATTTTGCCATGACATCTCTCCAGAATCCTCTTAGCAGGCTTCTACCCAACTGCACCCAGGGAAACTTTTCAACTTTTTTGTTTTAAACATGTTCTTCAACCTTGCAACATTTTCCCAACTACCAGTGCTGGCATATAATTGTGACATAAGCATCTTGTTTCCTGCATTCTTAGGCTCAAGCTCAGCCAACTGTCTAGCAGCTATCTCTGCAAGTCCTATATCCCCGTGACTCCTACATGCCCCTAGCAATGCTCCCCAGACGAAAAGATCAGGCTCAACTGGCATCATCTTGATCATATTGTACGCCTCAGAAAGTTTCCCTGCTTTCCCAAGAAGGTCCACCACGCATGCATAATGCTCCAATCTTGGAGCAATCTTGTACTCTCGCATCATAAGAAACAAACTTTCCCCAAGTTCAACCAGTCCCGCATGCCCACAGGCAGTAAGAACAGCTGTGAAAGTTAAGTGATCAAGCTTGCTTTTTTCCGCCTTCTCCATCTGATTAAAAAGCTCAATTGCTTCATTACAGTACCCATGATTTGCACACGCAAAAATCATAGAATTCCAGGTTACTGTGTTCCTCTCAGCCATTTTACAGAACAGCATCCTAGCTTCAGATATAAACCCACATTTTGCATACATGTCAACCAGAGCACTCCTAACATATAAGTCTTCTTCAGCTCTATTCATCACTGCGTACCCATGTATTTGCTTTCCAAGCCTTACATTAGACATGGTTGCACATGCAGGTAAGAGACTACTTAAGGTTGTAGAACTAGGAATCAATCCATTCCTTAACATCCGTTTAAATGTGTTGAAAGCAGTTTCATGACAAAAGTTCTGAACCATCCCTGATATAATCGAAGTCCAAGAAACTACATCAGCCTTCACATCGTTAACACTCATCAGTTCAAACAGCTTTGTAGCCATCACTTCATCAGCATTTTTTGCAAATCCTGCAATCAAGATATTCCAAGTCACTATGTCAGGCTTCAGACCCAACATTTGAACCTTTTCTACTAGAACTAATCCTTTTCCAGCAAACCCAGTTCGAGCATATCCCGAAACCATTGCGTTCATAGCCACCAAGTCTTTCTCTTCCATACCATCAAAAATCCACCTTGCCTTTTCAATTTCTCGGCATTTACAGTACATATCAATCAATGCACTAATAACAAAGGTATCCGTTTCAACCGAATGCCTCAGAACCACACCATGCAATGCCTTCCCAGTTCTTATATCAACTACATGGCCACAAGCTTTGAGGACACTGGGAATCACAAACTCGTTGGGTCGAAAACCCAATTCTATCATTTTGAAAAAGCCATTCAAAGCTTCCTTATAAAGCCCACATCGAGAATAAACCCCAATAAGTACAATCCAACGGCGGGAATTAGATTCAGGAATTCTGTCGAACAGCTTACGAGCATCAGATAATTGTTTGGTTTCAACATACAGAGCTATAAGCTTGTAGGTAAAATGAGTCAGACGAGCCCACCCATTAAGGATCAGATGGGCATGTAGCACTTTTCCTTGGAATAACGACTGATCACGAGCGTACGTCTCAATAAGCTTAGCATAAACTCCCGGTGATGACTGAAATGAACGGGTGATGAGGGTTGTAGGGGGGGACTGGAGGAAATTTGAGGCTATGATAAGTTTATGCATTGCTTCAATAGTGAAAGAGGCAGCAAACAATTCTATAACCCCACGAGACACTTTGCTGTACTACGATGGCCATTGGCATGACTACTTCAGCTCACATAAGTCAGCGTCCAACTTTACTGAGACGACTTAATACTGACGTTACTCGTTATCTTTACTGCGATAAACATGCTTGTTGGCAAAAAGAGAAAAGAAAATCCAACACAATTTGGTTTTAAAACGAAAAATTGCTGTTTGCAATTACTTTCCTCGCTGGGAGATTTAATATAAGAAATCGTTAATTTCAAGAAGTTAAGGAATGATCTCAAATAGATAATGGAGGCTCGGCTAGCTAAAGATTTTGAAACAAAGATGAGTGGTCTAGTCTAAAGGCAAAAACAAAGATGGACTGCTGGACCAATACATCAAGACAAAAGTAGGCTTTAGTGATTCGAATGAGAAGGGGAGGTGCGTCCTCCATTCCAAATTAGTTGTATAGTTAAATGTAATTTAAGCTATCTACTTAAACAGAACACTTGTAATGCATAGATGAATTTAATAGCCCATATCAAAAGACAGATGAATTTAATAGCCCAACAAAAAGTCGATTATGAAAAGCCCTGAGGACAGCACGCATCCCAGCCAACACTCTTGTTTGCAGGAACACTGACACACACTGCTGCATTGGCATTTGCCTTCCAGCTTCCTCAAATATTTCTGATTATTGCAGCACCACTCTTTTATCAATTATAATTTTGATTCCGTGCTTCTCACAGTTTCAGCAATTCGTAGCTTCTAGCATTTTACAATTCATATATTTTGAGCTTTGAAATATTTTGGGTTGAATGCTTTCCATGTAAAGTGATGACCTTGGGGACAGTTGAATGCTTAAGTATCATGTCAAAAGTTCGAAGACTTGGAATCTACAGGAAGACTTAGAAATTTAGGCTTAAGATTTTTGGGTTTAATATGACTAAATATAGGTTTGAGATGGTTAGAATGTAGGTTAGGTTTGCTGGAATTCAGTAAACCACACAAAGAATGGATAGTAGGAAATTAGGAATCACTCCTAGGGTTTAAGAATCACTTTTAGAAGAAAGCATCACTCCTTTTAATTAAAAACTCCAGTTTGTAAAAAAAAAGAATCTAGATTGCTTATTTTTATTGAAGGGCTAAGTATACAATAAACAACTAGGATATCATATATAAAATACTACTACTTCCTATCTAATAAAGAATCCTAACACAATATAAATTTCATCCCTTATCTTTAATTTTAGTTCAATTCTAATCATCATCCCACCAAATTAAAGGTTGTGATTGATTAATCTTTCCTCTTTTATTTCTTTTATAGACTTTAAGTTCTTTTGCATCAATTCTCTTGTGCTTGTCTGAAGTCGTCCTCGACGTAGAATGTGATAAATAATGATCATATAAATCTGGATTCAACTTCTGAAATTCAATCTATAAAATCTAAGTGTTGACAGAAATTGGTCTCCCTTTCCACTTGACAAGAAATTGTCGATATCTTTCATGTCTTGTGGCTATAATTAGTTCATTAAGAACACCCCCCATTTCCTCTTTAAGATAAGGAGTGGTTGGAAGTCTTACAGCTACAATAGGGAAATTTCTCATCTTGTCCATGATAAATAGTTAAGTCTGCAACATTAAAGATAGGACTTATTCCTATGTCACTTGGTAATTCCAAAACATAAGCATTAACATTTATCTTCTTGATGATCTTATGAGGTCTACATTTCGTGAATGAAGTTTCTTATATTTCCCTTTGGGAATATCCTCTGGATGAATCCTAACCATCACCATATACCCTTCATTAAATTCTATCAATCGATGATAGGAATTAGTATGTTCTTTATAAGACAAATTGTTGGTTGTTATCTTTTGTCATATCTCATCAAAGATGTCCCTCATGTGTTATGCAAAACCTTTAACTTCAATACTAACTCTTGCTATTTATGGTAAAGGAACCAGATCAATAGGCTTCCTTGGTTGAACTCCTAAAACTATCTCAAAAGGGCTCTTACCAATAGACCTATTTATAGAAGTGTTCTATGTAACTTTTGCCATAGGAAGAATTATGTCCCAATTTTTCATATTATCTCCAATCAAACATCTTAACAAGTCTCCCAAGCTTCTATTCACCACCTTTATTTGTCCATTGGTTTGGGGATGGAAAGAACTTGAAAATTGAAGCTTAGTGTTAAATGTTTTCAATAGAGTTCTATAAAAATAATAAACTTCACATCGCGATTAAAGATGATGGTCAAAGGTAATCTATATAGACGTATAATCTCTTTAAAGAATAGTTTAGCAATATGGATAACATCATAAGTGTTGGCCAATATATTTGCAAATGGTTTCATAACAAAATCATATGGCTTTTCTACAACATAGACATTAAGAACATACATATGGTCGCTTCTTGTAGTCAAATATACTAACTTACCATCATTGCTAAGTTTTGACTTTGCAAGTGCACTCATAACTTTTTTTCTATTCCTACATTATACTAATTTTGCATCTTCATTCAAGTCTACTTCTCCTTCATCAGACACTACAACATAATCTTTATCAACAACACAAATGATATCATTAAGTTTTTTAACCAACAAGCAGTTATTGTTTAATCTTTTTAGTTTCATGTTCTATTATTTTAGCTTGTTGTCCTATTCTTTCAACCCTGTCTACCTTCATAGACTTCAAAATTATCTTCTTTTCATAAAATATAAAATGATAGGTGTTAGCTTTTCTGCAGTGTTGCACATCTCGATCATAAAGCCATGGTCTCCCAAAGTACAATGTGCGATACTTTCATAGGAATGACATCAAACCAAATAGAGTGCTCATATTTTCCTAATTTGAAATACACTAGGCATGTTCGAGCAACTGGTATAGTATTATCCTCTACCCAAGCAACTTTGTAGGGATTTGATGTTTCTCTATGATTAAATCCAACCGCTTCACCACGTTCTCCGACACTACATTCATTCTACTTCCTCTTCTTCTTTTCCCATTATAAACAAACCTTAGTACTCCCTGGATTGACTTTGAAACTTTTTAGTTACTTCTTGTCCTAAGTATTGTTTTCCTCTTAAAACCAAAAGATGTGTATCTTTGAGGCTGTAAATCCTTTGCATTAAGCGAATTTCTATCTTTAAGCCATTTTTGTAGTGAGATATAAGTTGTCGCTTTGACTTCATCCCTTCATATCAAATAGAAAGTTCACCAAATATTTTCATGTACTCAGTTACAATCATAATCCCCTATCTAAGAGTTGTATTGGAGATCTTTCTAATAATGAAATGATAAGAATTTTTTTTATGATTTCATAATCATCCCTTCCCAATCAATAATTAGTGAATGGCATGTTTTTCGAAGTCTATCCTCTACTAATCTCCACCAAATTTTAGCGTGTCCAACTAGCTTCATCTTTTCAAATTGAACTTTTCGATCTTTTGACATATGATACCAGTTAAAGAAATCTTCTATTATAGTTATCTAACCTAAGAATCGGTATGGATCCATCTTTCTTGTAAAATTAGGGGTTTAACACGAATTTTTTTTTTAATGTCATCAATTTCATTACGTGTTTTAACTCTATCGTGGCCTTTAAAGACTCACATACGCTCTCCATGTGCTACTAGTTGATTTCTTTGTCTTCAGTAGGCATTGATTTCCTAAACCCATTAGTTGTTGATTAGTGTCAACCTCTTTGTATTAGATTTCACTTTCTCTACCCTCACCATCAAGTGTAGTTTATTGTCTGGTATTATTTTCTGGACTAGTTCTTATAGCACCTTATGATTGAGGGTCAGTAAGTTCCAATCTTTCTTTAACTCCTAGAAGTATCTCATATACCTCTTGGTCGCTGAATCTTTCTATATATGCCCTTCCCTACGTGTCTCCATTGTGAACCAAAGTTTTGATACCAAATTAATGTACAACAAATAGAAAAAATTTTAACTAGTAGCTAAAAGGACAAAATTAGAAATTATGGTTGATATTGAGCTTCTAGAATATCAATTTTCAAAATTGGATTTTGGCTAAGAATGCTAAAATTTCAGATTTTGTATAGCTGAAATTTTAAGGATTGATTGCTGAAAATTTAGGCCTAGGATTTCAAGGTCTAATATGGCTGGAATATAGGTTTGAGATGGCCAGGATGTAGGTCACGTTTGCCAAAATTTAGTAAAGAACACAAATAATGGATAGTAGGGAACTAGGAACCACTCTTAGGGTCTAAGAATCACTAATAGACGAAAGCATCACACCTTCTAATTGAAAACTTAAGGTTGAAAAAAAATTCTAGATTGCTTATTGTTATTGAAGGAATAATTACACACACACAAACACACACACACACACAGAGTCTAATAAGTCCTAAACAACTAGAACATCATTTCTAAAATATAATAACATAATACGAACACTGCCTATCTAATAAGATATCCTAACACAATCTAAGTTTCATCCCTTATCTTTCATTTCAGCTCAATTCCCAATCATCTTCCCACCAAATTAAAGCTTATGATTAATTAATATTTGCTCTTTTACTTCTTTTATAGAATTTAAGTTCTTTTGCATCAATTTTGCAACATTCAAAAATTGAAAGAGATAGAAACGTTGAAAGACATGATCAAAGAATTACTCTCCAATGGAAAAATAAAGAAATTTGGTAGAAAAAGGATAGGAAATAGCCCAACTTGAATCAATTATTTGCACCGCATTGCGTGAAGTTGTCCAAGCTTTAATATCTTACTAAAGTACTAAGGAAGAAGCTACTCAAGCCTTAGCAAACACTCCTTAATGTAAAGACTAAAAAAATGTTTATAGTTATCAATGTGGGACAAGAATACAACATATTTTGTAAAACAAGTGAATGAGGGGCCTATTTATCCAAAAATCTCATATTAAATTGCTCGTTAACATTGAATTTTCCAAGCAAAAGAAGTTTTTAACTAGTAGCTAAAAGGACAAAATTAGAAATTATGGTTGATATTGGGCTTCTAGAATATCAATTTTCAAAATTGGATTTTGGCTAAGAATGCTAAAATTTCAGATTTGTATAGCTGAAATTTTAAGGATTGATTGCTGGAAATTTAGGCCTAGGATTTCAAGGTCTAATATAGCTGGAATATATGTTTGAGATGGCTAGGATATAGGTCACGTTTGCCAAAATTTAGTAAAGAACACAAATAATGGATAGTAGGGAACTAGGAATCACTCTTAGGGTCTAAGAATCAATAATAGACGAAAGCATCACACCTTCTAATTGAAAACTTAAGGTTGTAAAAAAAATTCTAGATTGCTTATTATTATTAAAGGGCTAATTACACACACACAAACACACACACACACACACACACAGAGAGTCTAATAAGTCCTAAACAACTAGAATATCATTTCTAAAATAGAATAACATAGTATGCATTTCCTATCTAATAAGAAATCCTAACACAATCTAAATTTCATCCCTTATCTTTGATTTCAGCTCAATTCCCAATCATCTTCCCACCAAATCAAAGCTTATGAATGATTAATATTTACTCTTTTACTTTTTTTATAGAATTTAAGTTCTTTTGCATCAATTTTGCAACATTCAAAAATTGAAAGAGATAGAAACGTTGAAAGACATAATCAAAGAATAACGCTCCAGTGGAAAAATAAAGAAATTTGGTGGAAAAAGGATAGAAAATAGCTACTCAGGAAGAAGCTACTCAGGAATTAGGAAACACTCCTTAATATAAAGACTAAAAAATTGTTTATACTCATCAATGCGGGACAAAAATACAACATATTTTGTAAAACAAGTGAAGGAGGGGCCTATTTATCCAAAAATCTCCCATTAAATGGCTCGTTAACTTTGAATTTTCCAAGCAAAAGAAGATTTTAACTAGTAGCTAAAAGGACAAAATTAGAAGCTATGGTTGATATTGGGCTTCTAGAATATCAATTTTCAAAATTAGATTTTGGCTAAGAATGCTGAAATTTCAGATTTTGTATAGCTGAAATTTTAAGGATTGATTGCTGGAAATTTAGGCCTAGGATTTCAAGGTCTAATATGGCTGGAATATAGGTTTGAGATGGCTAGGATGTGGGTCACATTTGCCAAAATTTAGTAAAGAACACAAATAATGGATAGTAGGGAACTAGGAATCACTCTTAGGATCTAAGAATCACTAATAGACGAAAGCATCACACCTTCTAATTGAAAACTTAAGGTTGTAAAAAGATTTATAGATTGCTTATTATTAGTAAAGGACTAATTACACACACACAAACCCACACAAGCACACACACACATAGAGTCTAATAAGTCCTAAACAACTAGAATATCATTTCTAAAATAGAATAACATAATACTAGCACTTCCTATCTAATAAGAAATGCTAACACAATCTAAATTTCATCCCTTATCTTTAATTTCAGCTCAATTCCTAATCATCTTCCCACCAAATCAAAGCTTATGATTGATTAATATTTGCTCTTTTACTTCTTTTAAGGAATTTAAGTTCTTTTGCATCAATTTTGCAACATTCAAAAATGGAAAGAGATAGAAACGTTGAAAGACATAGTCAAAGAATAACTCTCCAGTGGAAAAATAAAGAAATTTCATGGAAAAATGATAGGAAATAGCCCAACTTGAATCGATTATTTGCACCGCATTGCGTGAAGTTGTCCAAGCTTTAATATCTTACTAAAGTACTAAGGAAGAAGCTACTTAAGCCTTAGCAAACACTCCTTAATATAAAGACTAAAAAAATGTTTATACTCATCAATGTGAGACAAGAATACAACATATTTTGTAAAATAAGTGACGGAGGGGCCTATTTATCCAAAAATCTCCCATTAAATGGCTTGTTAACTTTGAATTTTCTAAGCAAAAGAAGTTTTTAAACCCGCCAACACCCCCACCC
>JAOTAX010000196.1:15461238-15478177 GCA_025629825.1 Erythroxylum guanchezii | reverse complement strand
ACCCAGTCACCCCCACCCCCCACCCACCCCCCAACTAATAAATTCTTAAAATCAACCATATCTATATGTATCCTTTCAAGCAAGTTAGTACATTTAGTTGTTATAGGTTTAAATAGGTTTTCAACAAACTTTGTATTTTGTACATAAAGCCTTTAGAAAAGTCATCATCCAAAACATTTATCAAATACATGTTTCTAGGTCTTTTAATAGAAGCAACATTAGCATGTCACAACCTACCATGTCATAAATTAATAGATTCAATGATATAAGCATATATAGGAGAAGAGCAAGCATTGAAAGTATGGGAAATAAAGTTTAGTAGAAAGAGTCCATCAACTAAGTACCAATTTCCCATAATGTCCTATTCCTAGTAATTATGAATTTATCAACCTCAAAAATAATTTTTATCTACCCCTATTAAGTAAGCTACTAGAAACTAAGTTCTTATAAAAGGAACGGATATACAAGACATCATTTAAATAATTTTTTTTCCATAATTAAGTTTAAAAAAGATCTTTCCTTAACCAAGCACTTCAGCAATACCAAGCACTTCAGCAGTTATGGAGTTTCCTATGAATATACATTCTCCATCTGTAGCATCCTTAAACTAGTGGAACAACTCCTTGTTGGTGCAAAGATTCTTTGAAACACTAGTATCTAGCACCCAAATAGTTTTGTTCTCCACTAGGTTAGCCTCTATAACTACAGTAGCTATAATTTCATCCTATTTAGCAAGATTGACTTAGGGAGTAGATTGAGTAGTAGACTTTTGAACTTAGTTTTGCTAGCCTTTATGATGACGGAACAGATATGCCTTATGACCTAGTTTACCACATATATAGAAGGTTACCTTCTTCTTCTGAATTCCTCCATTAGCCTTCTTGAATTGGTTTTGGTTTTTTTGCTGCCCATTATTTTGATTCTTCTTGCCCTTGCCTTTGAACATGTCCTTAAAAGCCCCAGTGGAAGACTTGACTAAGTTAGCTTTATTAGAAATAGAAGAAATAAAATTGAGCTTATATTTAAAGAGATTAGCCTTCTTAGTTCTCAAGTGATTGATGAGCTACTAGATATTCATATCTTTCTTCTTGTGCTTCAATTGATTTTTGTAATCATTATAAGATGGTGGAAACTTCTCTAATAGCACATTTTCTTGTAATGTCTCACACATCTTCACACCCTCACTTAGCACATTAGCCATGAAGTTCTCATATTTGTGAACTTGCTTCATCACTAGTTTGTCATCCACCATCTAAACTTGCAACTATTTTCCCAGCACATATTTTTTCCAGCATCATTTTCCCCATACATCTTCTCTAAGTAGTCCCAAATAACCTTGACATATTTTTTATTCTCAAAGAAATCAAACAGAGATTTGGTTATATGGTTTTAGTAGATGTCCTTTGACTATTTTATTATCTTCTTCATGCCTCATTCTAGTTTCTTCCTCAGTAGGACTAGTAGGAGTTTCAAAGGTCATGACTTTAACATTTCGAAGTTCGGTGAATAACATATAGTATACTTTTAACTATTCAAAGAAAGTAAGCAATTTTTGGGACCAATGTTTGTAAATGGATCCATCCAATTAAGTTTAGAGAGGCCAAGAAATTGTTCAATCATATGCCACTGTAGATTTCTACTGTGACATTTTGCTTTCAAATTGTCAAGAAAATTAACATAAAGTAGACAATAAAACTTATTGAATACTTGTGTTGTGGTAAGGCCACTACCTTGAAAGCAAAATTTGGCACAACAATAATGTAACTAATGATGTTGTCTTCTCCCTAAGGTTAACACAAATAGTCCATAAACTTATGCACTCAAAGTCAAAGACTTGGAATTTGCTTAAATATAGTTACCAGAGAAAAAATGTTATCAAGTTAGCAAAAGTATCTATCTGGTTAGCGAAAATCTCCATTTCTTAAAAGAACAGGTTGAAAAACCCAATATACATAACTAAATCAAATGTTAGCGAAGAATTAGTAGATGGGGTAAAATCATGGAGACAAATCCAAAAAACATTCAAAACATTTCTAAAGAGCATTTTGAAACATTCAAAAGCTAATATTCTCTTTAGTTGTATGGAGTCTCAACATTGTGTCAACTTAATTCCTTTTGTGAAACTCTTTTAGATCCCCCACCTTACTAACTTCAGTTTTTTCTTAAGTTGAAATGCTTTCATCCATATATCTCAATCTCTCATGTTGACTTAACCGAATCCATAAACCGTACTTTTTTAGTTAGAAATTTAAAAAACCTTAAAGGTGCTTCAAAGAGTTATTAGAGTATAATTTTAGAACCTTTATCATAGAGTGGTCTGAGCAAATTGAAGCACCAAACCAAGCAAGATATTCAGGAAAACGCTTTAGCCATTGTTGATTCATTAGCACTATATCAAGCTTTTTCCTAGTGAAAACTCTCATTGTTACTTGTTTGTCTAAGCGAAGTAATTACCTATGAACCTCAAATCTAGAACTTTCAATTTTCACATGTCCCAACTCTCTTCCAATTCCTTTGAATATGACTTTAGCACCTTTTGCTTCATTAGCATTAAAAACAAAGTTTAGGTCCCTATAAGTAACCATGGCCTTCTGACTAACCTCTGAATTGAATACAGATCCTCCCACAACTTACTCCTCTAGAATATAGAATTATAGGCACAAATGATTGATATATCAAAGGAACTAGTAAATCCATTCCACTGACAGATAAGATAAACCATCTTATCAGTGCTTGAAATATTGGAGATCTTTACAAAATCAGTGTTGTAAGCAAAAATAATTCTTCCATTGTAGTGGCTAATATAATTAGAACTTATGCTCCAATTATGTCCCCAAAACTTTATAGTATCTTGGAGCTTAGGAGCCTTTATTTTGGTTTCAAGTAAACCCTTAATCATAAGTTCTTTTTTAAAAAAGGATTTTCTAATAGCTTGATATTTTAAAGGATCATTCATCCTTCTAGCATTCCAAAACAACATAGGTATGAGTGTTGAAACAAACTAGAGGTTACCAACATATAGCATTGGCTTTACCTTTTTTTCCTCCTCGATTTTCTCCTAAAGGATGAGTCATCATTAGTGAATCTCTCCTCTAGTATGAGCAAATGATCTTGGCCGGCAAAATCCTCCCCTTCCTATTCTATGTCATTCTCTTCCTCACAAATATCTGGCTTACTAAGGATTTGAGACTTTTGTAAGCTACTATCCTCATTCACCTATAAGTTGTTGTCCTCCCTCACCACTTCATTATTCTTTACCCTTTCTACTTGTATTGCAGGTTCATTAAGATTCATCTCTTCATTCATATTTTAGAGTTGATCAATTTGAGTAATGTTGTTCTGCATAAGTGTTAAAGCTATTGGACCTTCTAGCTCTCTAATTCACATTATTTCAAAGTAACTTCCAATAGAAAATACTCTTCTAATTGGCTTTCAAATTATACATTTCATACTTACTTAACTTAATAAGCAATTAATTAATTAATAGGCTTTCCAAAATTGACCAGATGTTACATAGCAATTGGGCCGATTATTACACATTTTAGACAGTGGTTTCCCCTGCCACATAGCAAATAGGACCCACTTTTAAGATAAAAAATTAAAACATAAATTTGCGAGCCCCATTATCATATGGCAAGTGGAATAAAATTTTAAAAAATGTGTCACATAAAAAATGATGGGGAGTTAACCTCATCAAGTTTTCCATCCACTGGGATTTATTCTAAACATTTTGTAATTATTAATGTTCATTTTGAACACTTCAAAACATTATGGTTCATATTATATTCTAGCATAAACATTAGGATTCAAATTGCTCTTTTAGCCCTATAAATTATACGAATTTATGCTTTTTTTCCTCTTTACTCATTTACTATATATTGCTCTTGAGTAATTGTTGTTAACTTTTTTATTTACCTTGTGCTTGTATAATTGTTACTACCTTAGACTAAAAACTTTTTGGCTCAGAAAAACTAGGAATAACTTATTATTGCCTTGACCATTGTTTTTAGTTTAAAAATGTCTCGTATCAAGCTCTCCAAGCAATTTTTGTAATAAAAATAGCTTTTTTGATTTTTTTTAAGCTTATAAAGAATATATCCATTGCCTACTATATGTTCCATTAATTGTTCATAAGTGATTTATTAGTTGAAGCTACCTAATTCACCCTCTCTTATATGTCATTAGATTAATACAATATATAAGGGAATTCAACATTTTTTGCATAATGAATTGGTGTTCCACAAAATTAAACTTAATGACGTTTTACTTATAAGATTGTTCTAAATAAACTATAATTATTAACCCTAGCAATTTTAGAAAATCTTCATAGTTTATATGAGCTTGTATATTTTTAATAACAAATATTTTGTTATAAATTATCAGTAAACCAAATATATTTGTATAATTAAATATTATATCAAATTGATGACACAATTTTATATAATGTATAACTATGAAAATTTTATTTCAATAGATTTTAATTTTGTATAGCCAATATTCAATTGTATAAATAAGAACTATTAAAGTAATAATTAGTATAATAGAGTCAGTTTAACTATATGTATTAAATTAGTTAATTTAACAAATTATATGTAATATTAATTCTATCAATCGATACTAAATATAATGTACTATTTCTTTAACATAATTCACCTCACTTATGCAATTTAAAATGTTATATTTTTATTTACTAAAATTAACTTGATTCATACAATATTATAAAATTTAGAGTAAATTATATTTAAAGTCTTAAACTTTATATAATTTTGTAATACTAACTAAAACTATTAAATATAAGAATAAAATATTTTTACTTTTAATTTAGTGTAAAACTAACTTATCATTAACCATATAATTAATAATAATAGCACGATACTGTTGGGATCGTTTGGCTCTGGTAAGACCAGGCCATGGGGTAACTCTCATGCGTTGGATAACTGACACAATTCTTACACTAAGAATGGATCAACAACAGACTATCATTTTATGCTTGTGGTGTTTGTGGCATCGAAGGAATGTTATCGTCTGGGGACAACGTTTATCATTTGCTCCTGCAGTATTGTGGGCTGTCCATACTGCGTGCCGGGAGTGGGAAGAAGCTAATAGCATCATACGTGGTCCAACGCAACATGGTGCAAGGGCTGGCCATCCCACTAACTGGTCCCCACCTATGGTTGGTCAGTATAAATGCAACTTTGATACAACGTTGGATGTTTCTACACGACGTATCTCTTGTGGCAGCTTGCTTCGGGATCACCAAGGTAACATTATTCATATATTTGCTAAGATTTTTGATGGTCCTCCTGATCCTGCTCTCGCAGAAGCAATTGGTTTGAAAGCGGTTCTAAGCTGGTTAAAACTCAATCATATACAATGTAATGTTATTGAATTAGATTGTCTTCTACTTGTGAATGCTTTGAAGGATGGTGTTTCTGATTTCTCTTATGCTGGGGTGATTGTTTCGGATTGTAAAGCTCTTCTACATGAGCTTCAGGACGTTGATGTCTATCATGTCAAACGATCAGCGAACAAGGCAGCTCATGCCATAGCTAGGGAGGCTTTGTTCTAGTCTAATTTTGTGCTTGGGGAATGGGTTTTTCCCCAATTGGTGACTACTATTGCTTGCTCTGAGTGTCCTTCTCCTGATGTAATTCGGCCAGGTTTTCATCGTCAATCTTCTGGATCTAGGTCGGGGGTATTGGGCGAGTCTGTCAACTCGGGGCTAGATTGGTCCGGTTGATTCGATTTTCCTGGCCGTTTTATTAGTAATATAGTATCAGTTTCAAAATAATAATAATAATAATGATACGATCTGTTATCGCGAAGATTCCAAGAAGTGAATGGCAGAATCAGCCACAGCATCTCCAATGACGATGATGATCATCCAAATTTAAGGAACAAAATTGATAAGCTCAGCAAATTGTAGTGAATTAGACTTATAAAATAAATATTATGTCGATCTAAAGGAAAATCAAAATTTAAAAATTTCCTAAAGAGGCATAACTTTTTACAAATGCATCACTCTTTTTCTTTCTATCTTGCGCAGGTTTCACCAAATCATATCAATACCATTAATTATAAAATTAATGATTAAATAATTTTATAATAAATTAAAAGTTCAAACAATTTTTTATTACTTTTAATAATTTGAATTAAAATTATAAAATTAGGTAATATTTAAAATTTTAAATATAAAATTATATTATATTTAATTAACATCTTTTTAAAAAAGCATAAAAGAATTCTTTCATTAAGTGGAAGAAAGGCATCAAAAAGTCTTTATAAATCTAAATTAAGCATGAATAAAAAAAAGGCTTATACAACATTTATAAGAAAAAGTTAGATTTAAGAGATTCAATTGTTATTTATAGAAATAGCTCAATTGTTCTTGCATGTGATGAACTACCAATGTTTACCGTATCCAACAATGTAACTTGTGAGCTAATGTTAAAAATTCTCTAATTTCTTTCTCTCCAAATGGAGTAGAGTGTATTGTTGAAGCTGGGGCTTAAGCAAACTCTATCTTTCCCTATTAATCTGAATTTATGATCAGCCTAGTCCAATATTTTGCTCCAATTTAATTCTTGACAGTAGAGGCTAAGAATGTGCTGCATACTAGCCTAAATAAAGGCTGAATAACTATACTTACAATATGCTTTCAAGCTTATTGCAACATAGTTCACATAATTTGTCTCCAGATCTCACAATTCTGTCTTTAGTTTTCAACCTTTGCATAACTACAAGCTAAATAGTGAAAGAAGCTTTTGGTTTTAGTGGTCCTTTCTAAACAATATTATACCAATGAATAAGAGTGTGAAAGGGCTTGAGAGCTTTGATGCATGCAAAATTTGAAAGGTCTCCATTCCGACTTAATAACCATAAAGGTTTGTCTGGGGTAGATGAGTTGGGCATATAGCTAAGAAAATATTTCTGCAGTCTTCAACACCTCTACCTTGAAAATGTCGAGAGTTATTCACAGTTACTTTGCTGACTCTTGCCTGAGAAGAGATTCTAGTGTGAAGTGAATAGATATCCTCTCTAAGATATGAAGGGCTAAGAGAATTACAATTGTCGCACCAAAATCAAGTTCCTTCCCCATTCCCTATCTGAATTTTGATATGTTGTTAGACACCGGATATGTTCTTCATAATTTGAATAAAAGACCAGGAGAATTCATTCCTCTCAACTATTTTCTTGGGATATAACTTATTAATCCACTTACTCTAAAGAGATTCCTTGTCATTGAATAGTCTCCAAGTTCTTTTGGCTATCTGCATGGACTGAAAAGTATGAATGGTATTAAGACCAAGTCCTCCTTGTTTTCTCTAGCATAAATGCTCTCACTTGACTTTGGCACCTTTAGGGTTGTCAATCTTGCCAGACCAAAGGAAATTCCTGACACATTTTTCAATCTCCTTGTTAATACTTTTAAAGAGCAGAAGATGAGAACTCCAATAAGTATAAAAATTATTCAACACAAAGATTATAAGTTGCACTCTACCAACCTGAGATGGAGCTTTATTCTGCCAACCATTGATGATTTTCTTGTATTTCTCTTTAATCTTAGGAACCCTCAAGTAAGTTAATGACATACGCTGGATATTGAGATTAAAGAGCTATTGAAGTCTCTTAGTATTGGTTAAGTCTAAGGAGAAGAAAATTCTACTCTTACCTTGATTGAATTTTAAACTTGATATCCTGCAGAAGCTTATGAGAGATTGATGTAATATGGAAATGGATTATGGGTGAGCACCACAAAATAGTAGTAAATCATCTGCAAAAACAAATATTGGAGAGAGAGAGACAATTCCTTGCATTTATGGCGAAACTTGAAAGATCTTCTGGATATGTTACAATAAATAATTTTGTTCAGGACCTCCATAGTAATAATAGAAAGATAAGGAAAAAGAGGGTCTCCTTGTCTTAAGCAATTTGACCCTTTGAATTGCTTAGTGGGAGCTCCGTTATTAAGAATAATGTATGAAGTAGTAGAAATACAATCATGTATCCACTTAATGAATTGGTTTGGGAATCTGAACCATTCCAAACATATAGTACTGAAGTTCCATTGAAGTCTACCAAAAACTTTTGAGAGATTGATTTTGATGGAACAACTTTTCATGTGTCGTCGTATTCTCTCATCAATTCTTGCACCAATAGAATATTGTCAAAGATATTTCTGATAGGGATGAAAGCTCCTTGAGATTCACGAATGAACATGTAAAACTCTCTTTGAGTCTCTTTGTAAGAAGTTTTGAAATCACCTTGTAAATGGTGTTACAATAGGAGATATGTCAAAAATCATTGCGACTATTTGCATTAGGAATCTTAGGAATCAAGCAAATGTGAGTTACATTGATTTTCCTTAATAATTTATTAGAATTCATAAACTCCATGACAATTTTCATAACTAACTTGCCTGTAATCTGCCTGGTTTTCTAGAAAAAGTATGCATTGAATCCATCTAGGCTTAGTGCTTTTGTAAGATTTAAATTGAAAAGAACAGATTTAATCTCTTGCAAGGTAAATGGTTGTTGAAGCTTTAGTAATATATCCTTTAGCAAGGCAGAGGGAGCCCCTATTAGATTTACCAAAACTTGCAGATCTGATGCGCCTGATGAAGATGTATCACCTAGCAAGGAATTAAAGAAGTTAAATATCAAACTCTTTATGGAATCTCTATTTGTAATCATTTGGTTATTAGAATCCAAGAGACAAGTTATACAATTGAGATTTTGTCTTGTCAAAATAGAATTATGAAAGAATTTAGTATTGAAATTCGCTTCTCTCATCCAAGTAATCCTTGCCTTCTATATAAGAATTGAATTATGAACTCGAAAAGCTTCCACGTATTTCCATAACTTTATAAATTCAATGTTTTTAAGAGCATAATAGTCTAGGTTTTTATAGCAGTCTTCCTATGCATTTATCAACTCTCTTTTAGCTTCCTGCAGCTTGATATTAGAGAGGGGTTAATCTGCTTTATAGAAAGTCTTCAATCTGTTTATAAGAATATGAAGCTTTCTCACAAGCTAGAAAGTTGTACAACCCTTAATCTTAATGTTCCATACCTCATCTACAAGCTCCATAAAGCCATCCCTTTCAGTTAGGTAGCTGAAGAATTTAAATGTAGAATTATGAGCAATATGAGGTGTGAGATTCAACACCTTCATCCAAGAGTGACATGAACATAAAGGAGCACCAAAATGAGCAAAAGAAGCAAGGAATTGGTTCATCCATATGTGATTAACCAAAACCCTGTCCAAATTCTTTCGAATTAGGCATCTTCCTTGTTGTTTGTTGCTCTAATTATAAAAACATCCAGAAGTTTTAAGATCAATTACTTTGAGTTTGGTAACAACCCTCTCTAGCTCTCTTCCAAGGTTAGTAGCATTAATCTTGTCACCTTGTGCTTCAGATGGATGCAAAATACAATTCAAATCACCTACAATTAACTAAGGCCATAGAAGTATGAATGGAGAAAAGCTCTTCCCATAACTTTATTCTTTGAAATTCAAAATTGTCGGCATATATCACACAATTTCCATCACATGTCCTATATCCAGAAGTTTACATCTTTAATCACTGTAATGTGCAAAATCTGAGTTATAAACCAACAAAATCTTGCCATTGCAATGATTAGTTACATAACTCTAACTTCTCCACAAAAATTTCATCATATTGTTGAGATTATGAACTTTTATTCTTTTTTCCAAAAGAACAATCAAAGCTAGTTTTCTTTCTAACAAAAGGTCTCTAACAGCTTGACCTTTAAGAGGTTTATTAAGCTCTCTAATGTTCCAAAAGATCATATGTATATATACAAATAGGGGGATAACTCACCAATATACGAATTTCTTCTGGAAAAATCTACTGGTTACATCCCTCCTCTTGCTCATCTTCAACATGTTCCAACCTGACTTTCTCCATCTAACTATCCGATGTTGTATTTTGTGTTTCAATCTATATATCTACTTTAGCATGCTGCACCTTAGAGTTTGTGTTACCACTATCCCCATCCTTGTCGCAAGCTCGAGTATTATCTTGTAATTCGGACAACACATTCACATCAACGTTGGTTCATCCTCCATTCCCATTCATTGCAAACTTTTTACTAGTCGGTTTACACATTTGGTGTCCCCTCTTCGGTTTCCAATTATATGTTAGCTGAATTTTAGACTTTTTTAACTTGATGGTTGCATTAAGCTTCATGATTAGCAAGACTTCCAGGAGAGAATTCTTGTGATTTATCTCAACACAAACTTGAGCATAACACACCTTCTCCAACTTAACAGTGGCTGAACCAAATGCCACTAGTTATCTAACAACACTAGCTAAAAACTAAATTCATCCAATGACCAATAATCCAGAAGTATGTTGTAGAAATTGACCCACAATGGAATGGTTTCAATGTTGTTTTTATCGAACTCCAGACCAAGAATTCATTTCTGTATAAACATTGGCTAACCCCCACATGCCAAGAGTCAACTTCCAACACTTTACTTATGCTATCTTCATCCATAAACCTGAATAGAAATGCATCATCCTCTGTTAGAAGAATTCTTTTTAGCCCCTGACCATTCCACTTAGTTTGAGCTCATATTTGCATGAAGGGATAAGTTGGACGTTTATTTAGGAAAAAACCAACGAATGTGTTCTTCTAGATTTTAGCTCCTTCTTGAAGGAGTTTAATTGGAGGATCAACAACACCATCAATCAAGGTAGAAGAGTAGTGTTTAGGCTTAGCAATGGAAGATTCAGCTTTACTCCAAGTTTTCTCAACCTCACACGAAGATGAGTTTTGTTTGGAAAACTCCCTTGCATTGTTAACAGCTAACGATTCTTTAATAGAGGAGAAATGGTTCAGCCTTGCTTCTAAGAGAGTAGAGTCTCCCTCAGAGGTAGCCATAAACCTTCCTAAAGCAGAAAAAACCTAAAGAAAGCACGGGAAAACGCCCAGAAATTTGCTTCAAAGTTATTTTTCACCCCTAAATTATTGTTTATCCGTGAGAGAGGGTTCATGATTGATTTTAATTAACAGCCTATAACATCATAATATAGCGAAAAGGAAATTTATTGACAAAAAGCCAAGTAATTATAAGAAATGATCTCAAATTCCATTACCTTTAACACCCTCTTTTTTCCTTTCCATTATATTAGCCAATTCTTCTTCAAAAATCACACTCAACATTCACAAAATAGTATACAAAATTATCTACTCAATATTTACTCCTTTTTCTATTTAATTCAATGACCATGCTAATCTAAACACATTTTATCTTCTCTACCTTCTCAAATGTAGAAAATCATCCAAAGTCTAAATAACTTAAGGAAAATCGCCTGTTTGTTTGCTAATGAATTAACTTCAAGTTGTATGGATGTATCTTGTAGCATCCAGTTGATTGGCCTAATGCTTCAAAATCCAATTGCTCAAATCTGAAGACAAAATTTCTCTTATAAACAGCAGCCACTTAGCAAATACTTCGAAATTTACTGCCCAATATGTTTGAGAACAAGAGAATCAAATGAGTAAAAGGCCAATAATATCATAATAAAGCTGTAGCTATAAGCCTTGATTACTGCTCCAACTAATCTAAGTAACAACCAGTAAGTAAAATCAAGTAAACGATGGCACTACTACTAAGAAAGTTCAGTTTTCCATCATGTCCAACAATTCCCAGTTACATAAACTGAATTATTACTCGACAGAAAAAACTATCTTGCAATGCAGTTTTGGATTGCAATCCATGTGACCAAAATAGAATTCTATATATCCAAGAGAAAAAATGTCGTTCTCCAACAATCCTGGCAGGTACAGGAACAAATATGGTGTATGATCAGATTAAAGTCAAAAACTTGCCACTTATGAGAAATTTAAAATGGTAATAAGACAAGGAACAGTGTGATTGTAATAAGCAAAAGACTTACAGAATTACGCACGACTTATCACCCAAGAACTAAGCCAATAAACCAATCAAGTGTGAAGATAATTGGCAGCCATCATCAGTTCAAGAGTCAATTCAGGTTCAATTGGGAATTCAGTCTCCTTTCCACTAGAATAAGAGCACAAATATCCCAAGTCAATATGGTACAGGCGCAGAAAAGAGATTTAATTGTTTTGGCCAAATGCCAGCTTTTACACAGGTTTCATCAACTAGTGTCAATAGGAAAAAAGAGCATAATTAATGCTTGTTAAGAACGCAAATCAGTACTTTAAAATGATGAGAGGTCATGAAGCCCTAAAGCTTTCTAATGAATCTAAAAAATTGAAGCTCTAATATTTGAACTATTTGACCATAGTTTTATTTGGTATTACTGATCATTTATTAATAATGAACTTCTATAAATACAAAATGTAAAAAATACAAGATGAACAACTCAAGGATGGGTTCCTTTTAATCTCTGGTAATTTCACTATCACAATTTGTTGTTAGCCACACAAATACATATTCAAATTTTTGGATAAAATGAAACACCAAAAGGCTGCAAGAAAATGAATTTGGAGGAAACATAGGAAGTTTTTTAAGTATACCCACTACAAACATCTGTATTTCCATAGCAAAATTTAATATGGAGCAAAATAAAAATTTGCTTAATAAATAATACAATGAAAACCAAAATCTAGAATAATAATTAATAAACCAAAGTTTCACATCCAAAAAAATTGGAAATGTCAGATAAACTATTACTTTAGTACATAATTGACTTCTTAGTAGCATCCCTACAACCTTGTCCCTACCCACAAATCAATACATGATTTGTTGCAGTTCTTTCTTTCTTTCTTTCTTTTTTGGCTAAAAATATCTCATAAATAATTATTCCTACTCTCCAAATCTATCCATATTAAAGTCCCATCCCAGAAAGAGTGAATCCAGCAGTGAGCATTTGCAATTATCAGTAATACATCAAATTTACCTACCTAAAAACTTCTGTTCTCATGGAAGAGGAAGGAAAAAGCGAAGACTGAATACTATGTGCTTAACTTATAAAAGGACAGTCAGTTTATCGATTCAAACACTGACTTAAATCTCCATTACTTCACATTGATAAAGATGGCCTTGTTAGACTTTACATTCATATATCTATATTTGTTCCAAGCAATCGACCAACACTTACACGGATTCAATTTATTGCCACATCAACCCTAGATACTCACTCCTAATCACAATGAGTAGATCAATAAATCCTGGGGAAAATATAGAATAGGAAAAACTTCAAACTTGATTTGTATAGAGTACTACATAAGTCACCAAGTTGGGGAAATAAATAACAAAAAATTGATGTGAAAACAACAACAAATAGCATAAGGAAAATAAGGAAAAGGAACTGAACTTGGCATACTGAAGAGACCAGTAGAAATACTGGCATATCTTCTCTAGTATGGTAGTGCTAATTTCAGGGAAAGTCACCTCTCTGTGCTCTGTCTCCGAAAAACCTCCTGTCATAAACCACAATCCCCCAAAGTAAGAAAATCAAAACAAAAGGGCCTTCAGCTTAAAACCAAAGGCTTGAACATAATACTGGTATGACTAAAGTTGGAACCCATATACTAAAAACATCAAATTACAGAAACCACGAAACTGCGGTAAGCCTTTATTTCGAATTTCTATTTGCCGCAGAGAGGAAAATCCTGTTCCGTCCAAATAAAACTGAAAGAGAAAGTACCAACCACCCAATCGATCAAAAACAAAAAGACCCAAATGAGTTCGGAGAGAAAAGGATGGATTAATGGACACCTGGAGAAGTTAGCATGTTACGAATGGTCTGCGAAACCATAGCTGCCTCCTTGTCGATCACGAATTCGAACCCCTCTGCGCTTATCAGCTTCACTGTGTCTTCCTTTCTCATTTCTTCTTCACGTAAACTGAGGAAAGATTGAGACCCGAATTCTTCAACTTCCTAGTTTCCTCTCAGGGGTCAAATTTCGTAATGCGCTTACTGTATATTAGATTCAGCTTCGCGTGTGTTCTGCACGCGATGAAGATTAGTGATTAGAGATGTCCATCAGCCAGATCGGGCCTAGGATGTTCCTAGCCTGGCCTAGGCCACCTTGACCCGTGGCTTGACAGGCCGGAATAGACCGGCCCGTAGTCAGGCCAGATTATGGGCTGATCAGCCCATAGTTAGACGGGTCAAGGGCAGATCGGGCTAACTTAGCTTATCATATATTTTTTCAAAAAACTTGATAAAAAATGACATTATTTTTGAAGTAACAATCCGAGCCATAGGTACGTTAGGCTAATTATGATCGGCCCGTGGCCCAATTAACTTGGCCAATATCGGATTGAATCGGGTTGAGCCCTTTTTGCCATCCTTACTAGTGATCCTAGCCTTTCTCCACTCATTTACGTAGTTATTGAATTATAATTTAAAGCAAAAGGAAATAATCAACAAAATTTGAGATGTTATGATTTCAATTATTTTCCTTTCTTATCCTTTTTGTCCAATTTGGTTATTGAAACCAAAATAAAATGTAGTTCAAGATTCCTATACTCTTTTATCATCATCATCATCATATTCCGAAGTCTCGCACTAAAGTAGGATTTAGAGGGGTCTGATAGTACGCAACCTTATTCCTACATTGTAGAGAGATTGTTTCTAGTAGACTCATATGCAAATGTAACAAGGATAATAATGAAACAGGTTGAAAGAGTAAATACGTAAAGAATACAGTAGGAAAAGTATATAATGAATATAATAATTAATAAAGAAAGGACTAAAGTAATAAGAAAAATAATAAAAATAAAAATAAAAATAAAAATAAAAATAGAAAAGATTAAAATATAATAATAATAAAATATAGATAATAATAATACTAAGAATAATAATAATACTAAAGATATATCAAACCTATTAATTCCAAGGTAGCTGAGTTACCAACTATTCTCCTGTACCTTTCAAGATGTTCAAATAAGCATTTGTTCTCTACCACAAGTTTAATATAAGTATTTAAAATTCATCAAATTTATTCCCGAGAAGTTTCTCTTATAATAAATCTAATACATACATATAGAAGCAATGTAGTATCTTTTTGAAATAATATTTAAAAAATATATAAGCCATATAAAACATGAATTTTTGGCCATATCCTTTCTGGAATTAAATTTCTATTTGTTGGCATATACGATTGGTTATCTGCCTATGACAATAATCGATAGTCAAATTCAAATATTAGGATAAGGTATCTTTTGTTAGTTATCTGGGATAAAATATGATATCCCAATCATCCTTATCTTCTTAATTGCTTTTTATTCAATAAGTACATATAGAGCGCACTTGAAAAAAAAATTGAGTGATTGACTAAAAAACAAAGTCTGAAAAATGACTCAACAGTAAGTTATTGGATAATCACAATCTTTCATTATTGATTTAGCAAAGACACTTGAATAAGTGGAATCAAGTTGAACCTTTCGTAGATTCAACATACTATGAGTCAGGAACATCGTAAAAGAATCATCCATTTATTGCTTTCATTAAAGAGTAAGTTTCTATGTAAACCTTCATTGGTATTAGAGCCCAATCACAATTCTTCTCATGTTTCGCGGTGAATCTAGATATGTTGTCCATGATCCCATTAGTTCTGATGCATGACGATGAATAAATGAAAGAATGTATCATATTTGGCTCGAGTAGGTATGTCTATAGGGAACTAATGTTTGAAGGAATTATTTGACAAATTATTTTTGTTAATTAATATATGAAAGTGGATCTTATTAGAAAGTAGAATTCACGAGAATTCTAATGGTATATTACATGTGTAAATTGGATATTCAGAATGTGAGATATACCTTATTGATGTTAACAAGACATTTTTGAAGCGCAAGAGATTATTTTGTCCTTTTAAATATTTCATATATGTATAATGATGCGTATGATAACATGACATCATGTATGTTATTTGTTGTTTGTGATACAATTATGTGAATTTTATATCTATCAAATATGATTGATCTAATCTCTTATATAAAAAAAGTCAACATATCACATAAATATCTAACATATAGATTTGTGACATTATTCACATAATATGATGTGAATTAACCCATTTATATGGATGTTATTGGAAACTAAATTTTAAGACGATTCTAGCATATGTTACATGCACAAATCAGAATTTTGGTTAAAAAGTTATGGCTGTTTAAATGTTTAAAGAGTATTAGTAGAATTCATTTTTACCGCTGGACCCTACATGATGATTTGTGATAAGAAATATGTTATAGGAGTCAAATGTTCCATTTCTTGGTAAAGAGTGGACCCTACATATTTTTTAAGAAAGAAAATAACAAGTTTTATTAATAAGTGATGCTCATTTTTTTAGTTGTTATGTTAATGTTTACAAAAATAATAATTTTTAGCATAACAAATTTGTGGGAGTTTTAAATGTCAAATTTTGCCTATGCCAACATTTTACTATCAGTTTGTTTATTTATTTCTTATTTTCATGAAATTGCATGAGAATTGAAATAAATGTCAATATATATCTATATGAAATTCCATAAAATTGTAAAAAATATTCTTGCTATTTTTGAATATTTTCTTAAGATTATTTTTGCTGGAATTGGTTATGTGATTATTTTGGCGATTTTCAAAATTACTTGATTTTAGCAATTTTGTTTAAGCCATGTTTGTAATTGAATGTTACAAAATTTTAAAGCATGCTAGTATGCCAAATATGATTTACATATATGTGGGATTATATTGAGTTGAGTAAAATTTATTAAACGTGATTTTATTGAAAATGAGGAGTAGAAGAAGTAAAAAGAGTGATCTTGGTATGAGTTGTGATAGGAAAGCTTTAGAAACAAAATTTGGTAGTAATCTAGAAAATGTTCATTGAGTGTGCTTCGGTGTGTTATTCATAGCGTTTTCTCTAGTTGTCCAAACGAGATGATTCTTGATTTAGATTAAACTAGAGATATATGGCTACATTTCGTATGAA
>JAOTAX010000196.1:15419256-15436183 GCA_025629825.1 Erythroxylum guanchezii | reverse complement strand
AGTTTATCCAATTTCTTCTTTTAGCTGATCATAACGATCATGGAAAAGTCGAACCGAAAGTCTAGGTTTAAAAAGGGAGTTATAGTTCGATCTTAGCGCTTTTAACTTTCGAAGCTTTATGAATTTCCTTTGGATATTGTTTAAATGTGAGCTTAGGTTGTTATAGGGAATCAAGCAGACCTGATCCAAGAGCAAGAGGAAAGGCAACGTTGAATTTGGATTCTCAAGCGATATTAGGGGGGGTGATGTATTTATAGTTATTGTGTGATGGGGCAAATTCTTGCCTATGTATGGATATATGTTTTATGTTATGCATTGAGAGATGCATAACATTTGATTGAATATGTGAATAATTGTTTGAGAATGATTTGTTACAAGATTGTAATGATTCTGATTTCGTTATACCTTGAAAGAAGCATGATATTGGATATAAGTAAATTATGATTGTGATCATATTATGCCTTGATATTTTTCATAGCATTCTGTATAAATGAAAAGCATGAAAGCATATCATTTTAGTAAATTATTCTGAGCATGATTATGTGCTTCTGTTTGGGCGAGAGTGGAACCATTCTGTTCGTCACGTGCACATTGACAAGAGCCTTCTCCCGGCTGCCCGCTAATGGCATATGAGCTCCGAAATGGAGTCATTCTGTTCATGGGGTAAACTTCGGTTTCCTCATTCTGTTTCATGGAACCATCAAGCCGTTTGATGTGCATTGCATAACTGAATTGTTCATTATGAAGCATATTAAGTGTTATATGTTATGAGATATCTTGTGAGTTGAAATAAATGTGATGAATGTGTAAATTGCTTGAATATAGTGTGAATGCTAAAATTGATGTATATATATATACATACGCTTGAATTTTGTGCTAATTACTGATGGCTATAAATGCATTAGCCACTGAGCTGTGTAGCTCAACCCATTATTTTTCCCTCCTCAGGTGCGACTCAAGATGATAGTTGATCTTGCAAGGCATCGAAAACTCCGCAATAGTTAGAAATCTTTGTACTAAGTTAGTAACTATTTTTGGGATAGCAATTAAGCATATCAACATTGAGCATCCTAATGTATTTTGTTTTAATATCTAGAATGTACGTATTTTGTTTTCAACTTTGATATATATGAAGCCATGTAAGCAAAGTTTGTGGAACCCATGGGATTTTGTAATGGTATTGTTGTTAGGTATGCATGTACATGTTTGTTTGAATGTTTGAATGTGATTGACAGATTTGTGATTTTGGGACACACGTCACGATGAGGCTAGTGGTCGTCACGGCAAACTCCCATTGGTTCCTCGCGACGTACCGATTTGTCGCCGCGACGAGCGCCCTTTTTGCGACTTCGTCACGGCGAGGATTAGCTTACGTCGCGACGAACTCCTCCTTGCTGCCACACTAGGATTTGCTTTTAATTGAAACCCTTTTCGCTTTTATCTCTTACGACTGTCCTGACGGGTCACCCCGGGTTCAGTCTTGGGGGTCGAGACTCGGGCCTAAAGTTCTTCGGTATCAGGGAGCGATTGTTGGGCTCCGAAAATGGGGTCCAACAATGACTCCAGATCCCAGTCCGGGTATGTATTCATACTAAATGGTGGTACAGTTAGTTGGAAAAGCTCCAAACTAGAGACGACTGCAGATTTGAAGACAGAAGCGAAATACATTGCAGCTTCAGAAGTGGCAAAGGAAGTGGTTTAGATTAATATGTTCATTATGGAACATGGTATGGTTCCAAGCATTGCTGACTTAATGTAGTTGTATTGTGACAACAATGGGGCTATAGCGTAGGTAAAGAAATTGTGGTCTCATTAGAAGTCCAAACATGTACTCGAGCACTACCATTTGGTTAAAGAAATCATTGGTAGAAATGATATCAAGATAGAGAGAGTTCCTACTAATCAAAATATAGTTGATCCGTTGACTAAGTCTATTTTCTAAAAGAGTTTTATGTCACATATACACGCCTATGGTATTAGATATCAAAGAGATTGACTTTAGTGCAAGTGGGAGTTTGTTAGAGAAGTGCTCTAAAGGCAATCACCTTTAGCATTTATAGTACAAATAATTTTATGATTAATAAAGTCATTTTTCATTATTTTGATGTTCATACATTTATGGATTTGATGTTGATCTTAAGTTGATTTAATGAAGTCTTTGATACAAAATATAGCGTGGAGGAAATCATGATGAGATCATGATAATGACATTCCTATCATGTGTAATTATGTTCGTATCTAAACTTTCCCTAGTCATAGGATTAATGAGATGGGATATCATTGATCCGGATAGACTAGCATATGTTATACTCCTTGATTAGATCAAGCAGTAGATCTCATAAGCTGTAGACATAAGTTGTTTAGAGTTAACATATGGATGCTTAAGGGTAATAAGTACATTGGATTGACCTATTATGAGACAATCATATGGATATTCTATTCCGGTGTCAATGATAGTCTCATCATAACAATGGTGTAAGTATCCTTTGACTTAAGGTGCTCAAGTATAACTCAAATACTGATACTGTGCTTTGACTCCATTCATCGGTGCCTTTCAAGGGTTACTTATAGGGTAGTGATTGGGTACAGCTTGAGGTATTTGGGGGTAATTGAGCAGCCAATAAAGGATTCACCACTTCGGATAGAAGGAGATGATACCCACGACCTCTTATCGAGGTCATTACTTGGGAGTCTCTGGCCAAAGTAGATGTGTGTCATGAAGAGAATCTTTAATGATACGTAGAGTAATAAGATCCTTAGAACAAGATCTAATAACACTTAGACTAGTAGGAGTTGGCACTTTGACCGTACTCTGAACTAAGTGGGGTATAGATGGTGAAATGACGAATTGCATGGCAACATTGCGTATGAAATGGTTCGTAGTCAAACTACTAACTTTTCGATCAATTGGGAGTCATGACGTCTTGCTAGATGCCGCTTTTGACTTACTTGAATTAAATGTTAATTCAAGTGGCTAACATAACCAGGAACCTAATGTGTCACACATATAGGAGATCTGAAGGATGACTAAAATGGTCTTGAATGGTGATTCAAGATATGAGAGAGTGTTTCAAGATTGTATTGCTATGTGATCGTGATAGATAATGTTGCATGGAATGGATTAGAAACAAGTGTTCTTGATTGCCAATTTGGTCATTAACTTCCCAAAACTTCCATTAATGCATGTTATTCATGGTCATTAATGCATGTTATTCGTGCATCTTGTGTAAGATACAAGTGAAAGAAGGGTTCTTTTCGACAAACACTCTTTTCTCTCTGACTCTCACAAGAGTTCTTGTCTTTGCTAGCATAAAGAAAGAATTCTAGCCATCTTCTAGTAAGGTTTCATTCTTTTATTTTCTTATGGACTTTCATTAGAGACGGTTTACGTTGATTGTTGTGGTTTACGATGACCCAACGCGGAGAAGATTAAAAAACGAAGGAGATGGTCGGAAAGGTATGTAAACATCTTATATTTCATGTTTTTATTTTCTATATCTATATGTATGAGTAGATCTTTTTTTTATGATAGATCAGTTTTTTTGAGGTTTCGATTTATTTTCCACTGCATATATTTGATATATAATATGTATGAGGTACATGAACGGAACCTTACAATACGATGTGTCACTTAACCTAGGTTATGTTATGCCTAATGATTACGGATCATTAGTCGCTACAAATGAATTTCAATATAACAATTACGGATTACATTGAATATTCTAGCAATGGGTTTGTAATAAAATGATCTAATGAACGCATTAAATCATCTTTTCACAATACCCAAATCCATACACATCGGATAACATAATCAATTTCTAAAGAGACAAAGAAATAACAAATACATAGAAGGAATGCTTAACTAGGTTGTCGGCGTCGATGTCACCTCTAAACCGACATTGGAAAGCTACCCCTTTATGAGTCTTTCATGATGGAGAGCTTCCATCACCCTCTTTGTGCTCTCCTAAAGGTCTTGAAGCTCTCTCTCCTTTCAGCCGAAAACACCCAAAACTTTCATAAACCTCTCTGTCATCACATTTCTATTTATATTAAAAACTACAGCTTCGGGCAGTATATATGTGTTAAAGTCAAGGTCATGACACGTTGTGTCATGGCCGTGACCACTTGAGTCACGCCCATGTAAGGTGAGTTACGCCCATGACATATTGTGTCATGGTCATGCACCATTAGTCACAACCATGACACAACTTCACTTGATTTTCTACAAAGTAGACTCTTCATCTTCATGCATTTTCTTGTCTCCTCCTACTCTAATCCTTCTTCTTCTTGTTCCATGGAGACAAGTGAGTGTGAATCTCAAAAAGACGGCTCAAAGAGTACGCTTTTGACTCACTTTAGCTCTTTTGTTTCCAAATTGACCTAAAACCATATAAGAACTATAGTGCGTATCTTAAACCTTTTCATATCATTAATCACTAAGTGTAAAGGATTAAATGGATCAACAATTAAGCACATATCAATTTCCCACACACTTAACTTTTGATCGTCCTCTAGAAAAACATCAAAATTAAGCTCATAGTCCTAAAACATTCACTCAATTCCCATATTTTCCAAGAATACATAATCATAAACAAAGTTGATTGAGTTTCAAAAATATAGCAAGAACTTAACATTTCAAGATTTTACTCATGATCAATCAACATGCAATACCTTTAAAAACTTAGTAATCTAAAGGTATATTTGGAAAATGTGTTTAAACAAGATATGTTCATAGGTAAACTTAACACCATTTATGATCATGTCATTCCACAACTTTACAAATCATTTCTTTTCGCCACAATTAAAATTCAAATGCATAATCATGAATCAAAGGACTTTTCAAGTTTGTAATATGGGTAAAGATAAGGTGAGATGTATTTGGATCAAGTAGAATGAAAGTCATCAAAGCTAGTGAAACAAAAACAACACTCAATATACTATCAAGTGCAAAAACCAACATGCACTCACAATTGTGTACATCAACTATGATGAATGCAAAAATGATGTTTCATAACTTAAATCCAAGCTCTCATACACAAACCACATGAACCATATACCAATCCAAGGGAATCACTCATACAATTGATGACAATACATTGTAACCACAAAGAGTGAACCTCCCAAGCCAACATCTACTTTATATTTAACATACTCTAATAACACCTTCAATACAACTTTAGGAGGATGCATTAATCTTAAACAACTTTTCAACATATATGCACTTCACATGTATAATCATGAATCAAAGGACTTTTCAAGATCGTAAATGGGTAAAGGTAAGGTGACATGTACTTGGGTCAAGTAGAATGAAAGCCATCGAAGCTAGTAAAATAAAAGCAACACTCAATATATTATTAAGTGCAAAAATTAACATTCGCTCAAAATTATTTACATCAACTATGATGAATGCAAAAATTATGTTTCACAACTCAAATCCAAGTTCTCATACACAAACCACATGAAACATATATCAATCCGAAGGAATCACTCATATAATTGATGACAATACATTGAAACCACAAAGAGTAAATCTTCGAAGCCATCATCTACCTCATATTCAACATACTCTAATAACCCATTCAATACAAATTTAGGAGGATACATTAATCATAAACAACTTTTCAACACATATGCACTTCCTCCTTGATACATTTATTTAAACTTTTTTCTTTTTCTTTTTCTTTTCTCTCTTTTTCTTTTTCTTTTATCTTATTTTTCTTTTACTCTTATACAAATTAAAAAGAAACTAAATCAGTATGGAAATTTCAAGGATAAGACATAAAATAGCATCCCAAAATTTTAACCAATCCATACATACGTACACCCCTACACTTATACTTTTGTAAATCCACAAACTCAATAATCAACGAATGCTTCACTAACTTTAAGGCTTAGGTCAGACATTTGGTTAGGTTTAAAGCATTTAAGTGGTTAATATAAAAGAAAGGTTAATAAAGCTTGAAGGGGCTTATCAAAAACGAAAATCATATAATAGTTAGGCTATTTGGCTTATATAGTTCGAAAAAGAAAAGGATCCCTAAAAATTTCCATATTAATACATGTGATAAAAATGTAGTCTTGAATAGAAAATCAAAGCAAAGTCAGGATGTATACGTTGATCATGTCGTTCGAGCTTTAAAACTTATAAACCCTCAAATATCACAAGTGCACAGGTCGCGACTGTAGTATAAGAGGTGTCGATCCCACGAGGAGGGGGACTAATCTAATTCTATGTTATCTAAGGCTAAGGAAATTAAAATAACAGAAATAAAGTTCACAAGAAAAGTAATTCGAGAAATTTATTGGCAAGAGTTGCAATTCAGAAATTAACACAAAACGAAATGAAATTTTTAGCACTGCAGAAACACAGTGGAAATCAATCAAGAGAAATTAATCAAGTTATGAGAAAGGGGATTTTACCTATCATTAATGCTAACCTAGTCCACTATTTGTTAAAGAGGTGTCGGTTTTAGGCGATCCTATGGCTGATTACTCTCTCTCGAGTTATAACCATTAAACCCTAATTTATAAACCCTAATTGGATTATGAAATTTGTAATCTCTCAATTAAAAAAAGACTCGCAATCCTAATTAGATCTAAAGCACTCTAATAAACTATCAGGTCTCACACGAGATCTCTCTCTGCACAATTACTAATCTGATTAGTTACGGTTTCTATTGAATTGTACAACACTTATTAATCGGATCCATTCATTTTTTATTTGATTCACCATCTCCATTTATTATCGAATTATGCAAGAAATGCAAAAAATCACAATACCCAATTTGAATAACACAAAATTAACTCAAATAACACTAAATCAAAATAAAATCCTGAAGAAGAGTTTAAAAGAACATCAATGTTCCAAATCCTATCATCATACTATCCATCTCAATTCTATACATAAATAAAATCGAAACAAAAAGGAGATAACGATTTGGAATAGACGATGGAAGGCAGTGACGTCAGAAAACCTCCTGATCTGGTAAGCACATCAAGTCATCTTTGTCTTCCACTTCTTCCTCCTCCTTCTTCTTTCTCTCTCTCAGTACTCTCTCTTTAGGGTTTCAAGTGTGGCTACACGAAAGAGCTCTCTTTTCTCTTTACTTTTTGTTATTTAAATATTCTTTTATATTTTAGGTAACCCTAGGGTTTTCTAAAGTTCGAAAGGTCCAAAAAGTCCCTCGAAATGTGAAGTTCATAATCGTCTGCATGTTTGCCTTAGCCAGGCCATGATCATGGCTCACATCTGAGCCTTCTGTCACGATCACGACATATAGGCCACAAGTGCGGGCCATTCCTAAAGCTTCTTTCACGATCGTGGTATGCAGTCCACAATCGTGGGCCAAACATGGAGCTTCTGTCACGATTGTGGCCTGCCGGCCAAGATCGTGGGCCTGTGTTATGGCCCAGGTTTCCTCCAAAACTCCTTCGTTCTTCGATATTGTCCCTAAAACACTAGAAAACACATCAAGGTACCATTAAAACAAAATATTTAAGCTCAAAAACTTGTACTAACCCATAAAATACTTATAACACAAATAATTAACAAACTAATAATTCTAACCTAAACATATACTAAATGATTGCATTAACAGCTAAACACATATCAAACTATGCCCTAAAACATGATGCAATTTACATTTATCACATGTTATCAAGGTCACACATTATCAAAAGATAATGAGACTGATATGGATGTGTCAGTCTATGAAGGCTCAAAATCTCACTAGCTTTATCTACCATTAGTCATTACTTTTCTAAAGATTGCGCATTGACCAATCACAAAAGTAAAAGTACATATTAAAGTTTCCATGAAATTCTCTAGTTAATTTATTCTCTACTCATGAACATATAATCCTAGAAGCAATAGAAAACGATAAATTGTTTGTTTGTTTGTTTTATTATTTCTTTCATTTTGATTGAAAACTTAAAACAAGCAAGTTTCAAACCAACATAGAAACACACATCCATATATAACTGGTGTGAAAAAGTAAAGGAAAAGAAATATATTTCCCTTAGTTTGCCTCCCAAGAAGCACTCTTGTTTGGGGTCGCTGGCTAGACCCCACACTTCCCTCACGTGAAAAATTTGTGATCTTTAGGTGTTATAGTTTGAGCCACTTCCATGTGAGGTAGTTTAGGATAAGATCTTGGTTAATAGTCTGTCATATTCAGCACATACCTTATCCTCAAACTCTCAATCTTTACCTTGTTCATTCTCATTCAGTTTCTCTAAAATGCTAGGTAAAAGTCAAGTGTCAACCTTAACAACAAATTGGAACTAAGATTTTACCTCCGAACTAAAAGATGTATCCTTTTCAGCTTTGAGCTCCTCCTCCACTTCTTCAACATAAACAATTCCTTGAGTATTACACTCAAGATATTTAAGCTCCTCATCACTTTGTAAGGTTTCCGCACTAACATCCATTGGGTATACCTCAGGTTGATATAGATGCTCCTCTTTTGTTTATGATTTTGGGTAGTCAATCCTCACTGCCATCTCACCTATTTGGCTTGCCACATTGTGGAGTCTAGATGTTTTATCCTTTTAGAGTTGTTGTATACCCTGTTGAAGCTACGGTTGCATATCCTTATGGAACTGCTGGAATTGTAAAGTATTAGCAATCATAATATTAATCAATTCTTTCAGAGGTGTACCTGAATTGTGATAAGAAACTTCTGGTGTGTACACGAATTGCTGTGCATCCTACAAACTGTCATGGAAATAATTATGTTGATCATCCCATCCAAACTAAAGTTTGGTTGATTAGTCCAACCTTGGTTATAGGATTGAGAATAATAGTTATAAAAGAAATTACTTCCATCCATCATAAGTTTTTTAATCACAAACATGAAACAAAAAAAAGAAAAGATCATAAAATAATAGAAAAGAAACAAATTACAAACAAATATATACAAAACACTAATTAAAATCATCAAAAAAACACTAAAATACTACATTATCCAGCAACGACATCAAAATTGATAGCATGTCGTAACGTTAGTCAAAATAAACTAGACTACTGCTATAGCAATGATGAGTCTAGGTCGATCCCACAGAGAGTGTGTGTAAAGTTGTTGAAATAAAATTAATCGGTGTTTAGGTTATGAGGGGGTTGATTAGTTTATCAAAAACGAAAATAAAATGGAGCTAAACTAACAAAAACAAATTAAAGAAAACATGCAAAAATGATGAAAGTGGTGAATTTGTTAAAAATATGATTCTTGGGTTTAATCTCGACCTACACCCTAATTAAACATATTTCGATGATTTTTTGTTTTCAAACCTCTCCTAGAAACTATTAATCTTACACTAAAAGAATGTAAAGGTTTTCCATCAGCAAGCTACATTAACGACATAATTTACTTATGCAATGAGTCGTCGGAAAAATAGCTGTAGATAATAATTGGCAACGAAGTTTAAATTTTCCATCGCTAAGTTATCGACAGATATTTTATGTTTCGTCGCTATATTTAGCGATGGTAATTTTTGGGGTATTGGTGAATTTAGCGAGAAAAGGTTTGTCTTGGTCGGTAAATGTAGTCACGGATAAGGCTACCCCATTGGTAACCTTTCTAACGGATTTCCCAAATTCGTCAATAAATTCACAACTTATTTTATCGATGGATCTTAGTTCTTAGTCGGTAAATTCAATGCATTTTACCAAGGGATTTTAATGGTCCATCGATAAGTTCACTGAATTTTGCCGACGGATTTTATTTTTCCATCTGTAAATTTACTGATATTGTTTTCTAAATATTTTTCTTGCATTTAATTTTTTTAAATCTTACGATTGGTGTATAATTTATACAGTTATCTATTGATAATATTTTGATTTGTTTCTACATTTAATTTATTAAAACAAAATTTTGATTAATGATATAAAGTAAAAAATATCTTAATTGATAATAAAAAATTTATTAACTACAATAATAAGTATTTAATTTATAAAAAAATGACTATAACTACGCTATTCATTTAGTGAATACGGATGCTCTGAATGTTGTGATGAAGTGTTGCCCTTTCCCTTCAACTCATCCATCTCATAATGGAGCTGAGCCATGTACTCCATCGACTATTGCAACTAAATTGCCAACGCCTATACTGTGCTCCGAAGTTCATGGACTTCAATAGATGCAAACCGCTTACTATATGCTGCTGTACGGAATGTGGAAGAATACGAATAACATGTGTTCGCAAATGAACCTAAGCCAAAGATCCTTCCACAATGGTCCCCACCACCTATTGCATGAAGATATGTTTGACTCTCATCAACACTTCAAACTACTAAGACTGCCATTGAATGCTTTCTTGTATTTGGTCCTATCAAAAGGAAATGTTTATGTTAATAAGTGATAATTATTAAGTATTAAAATTAAAGCATAAATTTCACATACATTTAGTTCTCTACATCTGGTGTTGACGAAGGTCATACCATGCTGCTCAGTGTGAATGTGAAAAGTTTACCCCTAATATCTCTGTCAGTATAAGGGTGGTAGATGGTGTAAAGTTGTTGGATGGTGTAGAAATAGGTACGAAAGGTGATGCCTCATCTGTATGTATAGTAGCTGAAGGTACAAAATCTGATTCTGTTGTCGCTGCAAAATGTGATGCTCCATCTGGAAAGTAACTAGCTCCATATTATGGTCTGATCCTTAGTCGCATCATGTCCTCTTTTCTCTTTGCTATCTTATTTTAACCTAAAATTCATATTTTATTGAATATTCCAGAAATATAACAATTTCAAGTCAATATATAACAATACATTGTTGATTCAATAATTGATTTATTAAATATAATATTATATTACAAACATAAATTAATCACTATTAGCTTTTAATTGGGAATCAAAATCATCATCATCTTCTTTGTCTAAAGAATTAGAATCAAACTCAGGTTCTTCTTCAGAGCTCTCACCCTCCTCATCCTCACCAGATGAAATTTCAACATATTCATTATTTAGATCGTTCAAAGGTTCATTCTCGTCATATATAACATATGCCTTTATTTCATAAACATGTTCCTAAAACACTTCACTTTCAATTCTTTGTTCTCCTTTTTCATATGATTCAAAAACATCTCTAGGTTTAACTTTGCAAACGGCCATCCAATCTGACCTATCTTGTCGTAAGCTAGGAAGAGAGACATAATACACTTGGATAGCTTGCATCGCCAACACGAAAGGTTCAAATTGTCTAAATCTTCTTCACTTGTTGATTTCAACTAGATTGTATCGGTTATGCACTTTTATACCAACATTAGGAGTTGGATCAAACCGTTCACACTTAAATATCACACCCTGCTTTATTGGCAATATAGAGTACTCAATTTCAAGTATCTCAATAATTTTACCATAGTAATCTATCAATTCTCCTGTATGCAAACCCCACTATTTACTATTGCAATGCTATAACCATGATATTTTGTATGATATTTATATCTATTAACGAAATGCATTGGATACAATTTAACAATTCGCAAAGGTTCTTTCACAAGATCATATATGAACTTGTTCTCTATTTGATTTTCTAAGGCCTACACAAAAGAAATTATCATATTAAATAGTGCATTGTCATTTGAACACTTTAATCTTATAATTCAATCATTTCAATAATTGTAAGCGAGAACTTACATATTTCTTGAACCATTAAGGAAAGTGTCTTCCAACTTCTTTATTAATATCATCATATGTTTTCTCAGGTATTAGCTTGCATAACCATTCCTCGTATAATCTAAAAACATTATTATGTATTTCAGTTGTGAATAACATTAAATTTCAAAACCAAAATAATCAATTTCAAAATCAACTTCAACTTATTGCACGAAAGGTTAAACCTCTTAACAATTCAATAAAATGAAACCATGGGCAACCTCTATTTCTTCCTCTGTTAACATTCTTCTTGTTGAACGTCCTTATGTTCGTCCAAGATATGTGAAAATGGATAGGTTATCATCAGTGTCACCTGTTCCTCCCCTATCTTCATTACGAGGAACTTTTCTTTCTCTTATGTGCACTTTAGCTCAAAATAATGTGAACAAAATGTACTTGCTTCCTCTATTAAATAAGCATTACATATCTAACCTTCAACTCTAGCCTTTTTTTTCATTTTTCTTCAAGTGATGCAAATAACTATATTAGCAAATAGGGTTACAATTTTGTTATTAAAACATGTTATTACTTCAATTTAAGTATTTACTATAATTACGTCCCAAACTGATACATCCATCGATATTGAACTAGACTAGCAAGTTGAGCCTCGTGCGTCAAATGCATCGATAGATGCTTTATACAGTCAAAGAACCTTGGAGGGAAAATCCCTTGTAATTTGCACAAAATTATTGGAATTTCCCTTTCTAGTTTTTCCATTTCAACCAACTTTATTTTAGATGATGTTAAGCTTTTGAAAAACAAACTTAATTTTATTAAATTTCCCAAACCTTATTTGATAGCAACTATTGATTCCTGATTTTTTCCTTTTTTCTAAATTTCTTATTAATTGTTTAATGATCTATTATGCTTGTTTGTTTGTTTAATTATTTATTTTTAGAATTGAGTCATTTATTTAGTAGGTATGAATAAAGATTAAAAATTTGATGGAAAGATTGGGACTTAGTTAGTATTAATGTGGTGTTAAGTGGATTAAAGGAGTAGAGCCATAAAAGACTAAAGAAGGGAAAAATTGGAAAGGCTAAGTAAGAGAGGGGCATAATTGGAAGAACTAGGATAATAGTTGTCTTGAATTAGAAGAAGAGGAGAAGAGAGAATCGTGAAAAACCATAGAGAGGGAGAGAAAACTTGAAAAGGGTGAAGAGAAGAGAAAAATCGTGGAAGAAGAGAGAAAGGGAAGAAAGAAGAAGAAAAGAAGAGGAATCATCTTGTTAAGGTAAGCTCCATGCTATTTTCTTCTTGTTGGTTTGAAAAAGGAAGTAGAAAAGATGGGTTTTTGTGTTGGGAATGAATGGAGGAAGAAGATGATTGAGAGACCCATTTGATTTTGAGGGTTTCTAAGCTAGGTTTTGGGTTTTCTACCCTAAATGGACTATGTGTAGGTTAATATTGAACTTGATTTGTGTCAATTTCATTTTGTTATGATTATGGAAATTTGGGAGATTTTCATTTGAATTGGAATTGAATGAGAATTTTGGTTGTATTAGGAAATCAAGAACAACTATCCAAGAGCAAGAGGAAGGGCCAAATTGAGATTGGATTTTCAAAAGTTATAAGGTGGGTAAAATATTTATGGTTATTGTGTAAATGGGCAATGTGCATATGTGTGTATGTATATGCTTGAATTGATAAATTGTGAATTGCTATGATGTGTTTTATGTTATGTTATGCATTGAAAGATGTATGACATTTTGATATGGTTAAATTGTGAGTATGATCATGTTATGCCATTGAATTGTGTCATGGCATTTTGTATAAAGAAAAAACATGAGAATATGAATTTGTGATTAATTGAATTGAGCATGAGATTTGAGTGTGTTTAGGTGAGAGAGGAATCGTTTTGTAGTCATGTGCCCGTCGATATAAAGCCTTCTCCCGGCTGCCCGCTTGTGGCACAGGAGATCCAAAAAGTGGACTCGTTTCGTTCACGGAGTAAACTTCAGTTTCTCTGTTTTATTCCACGGAACCCTCGAGTCAATTGTTTGTGCATTTACATTTTGATGTGTTAAGTTATGATGACATTTTGAGTGTTATGCTTCAATGTGAATTACATCCATTATGTTCTATGAGATGTGTATTGGAATTGTGAATGCTGAGATTTCGTTGTTGACCTATATGGATATTTATATATGTTTGATTGTGTGGCTTGTTGCCAATGACTGTAAATATATTATCCACTGAGCGGTGTAGCTCAACCCACAATTTTTCCTCCTCAGGTGCAGACCGAGAAGAGTAACGATCCTTGTAAGGCATTTGAAAACTCCAAATAGCTAAGAGTCTTTTGTACTAAGTTAGTGACTAATTTTGGATAGCTTTATAGGCATTTCAAATATGAGCATCTTTTGTATTTATATTAAGTTTGATGTGTATATTGATATGTAAGAAAAGCTTGTTCAAACATTCTTTGTGTTTAGAAATGAGAATGAGAACTTGAGAAGTTCCTTTTTTGTATGACTATGTTATTTTCAAGTTTGAGTATGATGGATATACTTATCCTTTGGTTGAGATTGCCAATTGTTGCTAGTGTTAGAATAACATATTAGAGTTAGAAAGCTTGTATGTGAATAATCATTGGAGTGAGATTCAAGAAATAATGAGATGTATTTAGTAGTTAAATGGATATGAAGTGGTTTTACATTTGAAGGGGGTGAATTTGAGGAGATTATGAGAAAAAGGGGGTGAATTCCAAAGTGGGGTCTTGGAGTGTGAAAATTTTTGTTACACCCGAAGGTTACACGGTCTACCCATGTGAATTCACACAGTCTGTGTCTTGACCCTCCAAACAAAATCACCAAACCTGAAGGTTATATGATTTGCCCGTGTGAATTCATATGGTTCGTGTGTTCCTAAAGCAGAAGCACAATCAAACCCGAAAGAAACATGAGCTGCTCGTGTGATTTCACATAGTCCGTGCTTTGTCCAAATAACAGAATTTCACTTTGGAGTCTTCACGAAAATTGTAGATGTAGAAGTCCTCTTTCAAACCGTCTAAAAATGACATCAATCCAACATCTATAATGAGAGTTATAGCAATTGCACTATAGCAATTACGCTAAGGCAGGTACAAAATGATTAAGGACATAAACATGTTGGATTCTTTTGGCCATAACTTCTTCATCCGACCTCCAAATGAAGTAATTCTTAAAGCAATGGATTCCTAACACGTTTTTCTAACTTTCCATAAAATTGATAGCCTTCAAAGTTGGATTCAAAAAGATTGATTGAAAGGAAGTGAGGGCTTATTGAAATAACCCTACAAGGAAACCCGCTTAAGCTTTTTGACTCCGGATAGTTGGGGCTCCAGGAACGAACATCTTGGGCTCCAGGAATGGGGTGCAACATCTTGTGGTATCAGAGCTTAGGTTTTAAAGAGTCCTAGGCTTAGAATATGTTGTGCTATGCATTATTATGATATGTGATAAATTGATTACACTGTAAATTGATTATTTGCATTAAGTGACATGCATATCATACATACATTTCGAAAATAGGATTAAAATAAAATTTCAGCTAATCATTAGTGTTTCTATTGAAGGAGTAAAATGCCACCTTATAGAAGGACACGAGGAGTTTTTCAAGGATCAGTTGCACCTGACCCTCCACTAAGAGAAAAGGGCACGGATGAGTCTAGAGCCCCAAGAGATGTTGAGGCTTCTGTAGGGCACAGTATTGGGCCCTCTCAATCACAGACACAGGAGTCGACTATTCCGTAGGAGCAAGTGCCTACCTTAGATCCGAGGATGTTCCAAACCTTTACTCAGGCGGTTGTCCAAGCTATGGGACAGATGCCGCAATCTTCTACTCCAGCCCCAATTAAAACAGTTTGACAAGCTGAGGAAGTATGGAGCCGTGGACTTTTATGGGACCACTGATCCTGAGGAAGCTAAGACATGGCTAGAAAGATAGAATGGATATTAGAGTAGATGGATTGTGTAGATGACGAGAAGGTTGAATATGCTACGAGTTTGTTACAAGGGGATGCTCTACATTAGTGGGAGAGTGTCTCGAGAAGTTAGATGAAGCCACTGGTGTTGGCATGGAAGGACTTCCTGAGTGTTTATAAGAATAAGTATTTTTCAGAAGTGTACATCCAGCAGAAGCTGAGAGAGTTTTTGAGCCTCACCCAGAAGGAGATGACGGTGAGCGAATATGAGCGTCAATTTTCACAATTGGCCCGATATGTAGCTGAATTAATGATAAGCGAAGCGGCTAGGTGCCAAAGGTTTGAAGCCGGACTAAACTTGGCCATTAGAGAGAAAGTGGTGGCATAAAATTTCGGTGACTTCCAACAGTTAGTTGAAGTAGCATTGAGAGTGGAAAATGTGGAGAACATTAAGAGTGCGGTGAATAGAAAAAGGAAAGGGAGAGAACAATCTAAGAGGGGAGGTGATGCTCCTATGTCAGAGAGGGATGCCAGAACTTTCCCTGCACAGTCTAAGGAGAAGAGCAGTGGAGCAAGCAAGCCTAGGCAGATGAAAACTATCTCACATCAAGCCTCAACGGCTGGAGGCAGCAGGAGGGGAGGTGGGGATAAACCACCCATTCCCAAATGTGATCACTGCGGAAGGTTTCATACGGGGGAATATTACTGACTGACCGGAGCATGCTTCAATTATGGGGAGAAAGGACACATAGCAAGAGAGTGCCCTCAGAATCCAAGATATGAGGGAAGTCAGATGTAAGCTTCAAAGAGGGCCGAGAGAGTGGGACAGAGGACAGTAGCGGAAGTGGGTAGCTGCTATGACGAGGGACAAGCACCAGCTAGAGTGTTTGCTGTGACGAGGGAGGATGTAGAGATAGCTCCAAAAGCTGTAATTGGTATGATTAAATTATTTGACGAAGATGTTATTGTTTTGATTGATCCAGGTTCTACTTATTCGTTTGTGTCATTGAGTAGGACTGTGGATGGCAGAGAATTGAGCCCATTGGATACTCCTTTGACAGTGAGTACTCCAATCGGCCAATGTATTATTACTAGTCAACTATATAGAGACTGTCAGATAAATATTGGAGAGAAACAATTAGTGATGGATCTAATGCCATTGAGGATGTAACATCCCACCCCCGATAGGAAGGGTAAAATAGTAATTTAGCAAAGGATGAGAGTGATTAGGATTAATTAGAGTTGTTCAAGCATACTGGTATTTGCAAACAGTGAATTTGTGCACATGAAATAACCGTACATGCATTCATGATTATTTCCCGGTATTTGGGCCTAAATGGAATTTTATTGTGAATAATGTGGAAATTGTGTTT
>JAOTAX010000196.1:15391496-15403802 GCA_025629825.1 Erythroxylum guanchezii | reverse complement strand
AAAGTGGAACAAAACCTTGAGGTCCTGGGTTCGAGCAGTGGCTCACCCAGGTAACCAAAGAGGACAATACCTGGAGTACTGGTGGTAAAGGTCGGGCTCTACACAAACAAATCCCCCAATCTGGTCCTATATCTTGCATTCAACTTCTATTTTCACCTTTGACATTTACACATACTTTGTTTGAAAGTAAAAAAATCTTCCTTGTATTTTGATCTCTGTGGGACGATACCCTTGCTTCACTATACTACAAATCAATTTAAGTAGGGGATTAAGTTTGTAGGCTAACGACAACCTATCAAATTCCTTAGTCAAAATTGTTTCTAAGTGATGATTGCAACTTAATTTAAACATTTCTTATTCCAAAGGTTCAATCACATCAATAGAGAAAACACAATGATCATTAGGAGGATGTTTCATAGCATCAAAAATATTAAAATGAATTACTTCCCCATTAAATTCCATCGTGAGGGTACCCTCATAAACACTTATCTTAGTTTGAGCTATATTGAGAAACGGTCTCCTCAACCAGATAGGTATTAGATTGTATGAAATGTCATCATTCATATCCACAACATAAAAATCCGCAAGAAACACTATCTTATTAACCTGCACCAAAACATCTTCAACCATACCATCGGGATAAGCATTAGTGTGGTTAGCCAATTATATGATCACACTTGTTTCTTTCAAAGGACCCAAATTTAAAGAAGCATAAATCGAGCGAGGCTTCATATTAATTGAAGAACCCAAATCCAACATAGCTCTATTGATCACAGTATTTCAAATTTTGCAAGGAATGGTAAACATACCTGGATCCCAACATTTTGGAGGCATCTTCTTTCTAAAAATCGCAGACACATTCTCACCCATCATCACTTTCTCATCACCCCTCAGTTTCCTCTTATGTGTACACAGTTCTTTAAGGAACTTAGCATATCTTGATACTTGCTTGATTGCCTCAAGCAAAGGTACATTGACTTCCACTTTCTAGAAAGTTTTCAATATCTCCTTTTCCATCTCCTCCTTGTTCGGTCTTATTAATCTGCTCAGAAAAGGTGGAGGAATAGTCTTAATAATATTGGAACTTTCAAATTTTAACTTTGTACTCGATGACGGATTTTCCTCCTTTCCCAATTCCTTCTCGATCTCTTCCTCGATAGCAATCCTCGGTGAAGTTCTTTTGGGACACTCAATCTCTTTTCCACTCCTCAAGGTTATGGCACTAACATTCTTTGTGTTCACCTCTGGTTGGGATAGCAGCTTTCCTCCACTTTGTGATTCTAACCAGTTAAGCCTCACTGCCATCTGACCCATTTGGTTTTCAAAATTATGTACACTTGCCTTTGTCTCCTAATGAATATTTTTCATGCCTTGTTGAAGTTGTTGTTGTAGGCTCTGTTGAAATTGGAGATTGACAGTAGTAAGAGTCTTGATCAATTATTTCATAGAATTACCTGAACTGGAAGAGGAGGCTCCTTGTGCTCCTTATGGCCTTGGTTGAAATCCTTGTACTCCTTGGAACCGATTCTGGAAGTAATTTTGTTGTTTGTTCCCTCTGTAAATTATGCTTTTGATTTCAATGCGATTGTTGATGTGATTAATATTAATATTGCTTAAGAAGTTAATTTTAGGATAACTTGACTCTAATTGTATATTAACTTGACTCAATATGACATGATGATGTATAGTGTGAATGGAAAAATTGAAATTGATGATGGATTGATGTTATGAAATTTATAATTTTGATTATGGTTTGCTCGAAGATAAGCAAAAAATTAAGTGTGGGGATATTTCATAGATGCATAATTGATCACAATTTTACCTTATATTTGATGTGCTTTTGCTTAATATTTTATACTTTTGGTATATATTTAGTACCTAATTCATTTTGAGTGTGTTTACAGAGTACAAGTTCCTTCACAGACTTAAGGAGAAGAATTCAAATGAAACATGACGTAAAACAAAGAATCAACAATCTAGAAGGAGTGCACAGTCATGCACTTTCACACAGTCGTTCATTTTCACAATACTCGGTGAATTTCGATAATTTACAATTTGATGCATGGTTGTGCAAGAGACCATGCATAACCTAAAAACCTAGATTTTCATATAAAATTGACGTTTCAAAGTCAAATCAAATTAGGAGACTTGGGGGAGGTGATTTTCAGATGTGGAGTCATTCTCTAGGTGTGACTTTGGTCCAAAGAAGTGGAAAACACGAAGATTTCATTAAAGGATCCATCGGAATACAAGATCAAGCCTCTACATTGCATGAACATTCGATAGCAGACAACTAAGGAGATTTGGAATTATGATGTCATTGTTTTTTATTCGTTTTTCATTCATTGTATGATTGATTTCGTGTTCGATAATGTGTAACTAAACGTCCAATTAGTATTTAGGTTAGATGAACCTTATGATAATACTTTGATATGATTTGATTCTTTTATTAATGCAATTGGTTGTTTAATACATTGTGATCTAATTACGTGTTTTTCTTATGTTCTAAAAACTGAGAATATTGTATTATAATCTGATTTCATACTTAGAAATTGAGAAATTTCAGTGTGAATAGTTCTACCATAATTAGAAGGAGTTAATTGCACCCCTAGAAATAGGATGACATAAATATTTCGAATTAGGGTCGAACCTAAAAGAGAGACTCATAAATAGTAATGCAATCTTATAAGATTTAACCTGAGTAATTTGGTTAAAGACCTTAGGATTAGTTGTTAGTAGACTTAAGGTCAACTACTAACATACCATAGGAGTCTCCACGATCCAATAAATTAACAAAACAATTACATGATAAAAGATCAATCTGTTAAGGGTTTAAGGGGATTCGATACTAATTTTTGATAACGATAGTTTTCTAAGTGAATTCCACTATCTCTGCATTTATTATCGTTTCCTATTTACTTAATTGTGTATATTTTTTATTTTCTTTTTATTAAAAATCTAAAATCAATCCGTATGCTAGATAATAGAGGAAGGGTAATTATTAGTATTCATAGTCTTTGTAGGATCAACTCGTACTTGTCAGTACTAGCTACAGCTACGCTGTGCACTTACGATTTATTACAATATTAACTAACATGAAATTAAGTCAATCAATACTAAAAAGGTGATGGAGAATATGTCATGATAAGGAAAGCCACTAGGTAAAATGGGTGCATATGTTTCAAGTCAAACAAAGAAGCATATGGTCTATCTCTCAGAAAAGTAGTCATCCCTATACTTTTCAACAAATCTTAAACACTAGGTTAGTCTTGCATTCTCATATCAAGCACTACATTAGAGATGAAAGATGTACTAAATTTTGGATTGACAAGTGACATTCTCTTGGGCCTTTATGCTATACGCAATATTTCATTACTCTTAGAAGGCTTATCCCTGAAAACACTACAATGCAAGAACTTATTCAGAATAACAACTGGTATTGGCCATATCACACATAAAGGGGAATTATCCCAATTGTAAACAATATGCCAGATTATTTATTAGATCAAGGGCTACAGGATGAAATTAGATGGAAGTTACACAACTCACGCAAGTTTAATGCTTTGTCTAGTAAAAAGTTGCTTTTTGGTCCACTCATCAGGTTTTCCTTTTATAAATTGATTTGGGGTTCTGGAATTACTAAAGCTCATGCGTTCATTCTCTAGTTAGCAACTATTCAAAAGCTGGGAACCAGAGATAGCATTAAATTTTGGATTCCTGATAAGAATTGTCCTTTATATACCTATGAAGTAGAATCACTTGATCACGTCTTTTTAAGTGTTATCACATAAGTCAGTTAACGAGAAATTTTCTCAACTTATTTGATCTACATGATAGAAGCCTCACCTGGTTGGAATGTTTATATTGGATTATGGGTTTGAAATAGAAGAGTAAGGAAGATTGCAAGGTGTTTAGGGTTGAATTTGCTATGCTAGTTTATTATGTTTGGATGATGAGAAAGACCAAGTTATTTGGGAAGTCTAAACATATCAATAAATTCATCTGGATGGGATTTTACCCCAAATTTAGATTGAAGATTGCGACACTCATCTCTACTTGATTAATAGCTGCTCTTAGAACTAGCAATGCTTCACATGTGTTGTCTTAATATGTAGTTTGCTGCTCTGTTATACTCGAGTTTTCGGGGATGAATTTCATTTCTCTTTGTAATGTTCACCTTTTTTGAATGAATAAATTACTTATTTAAAAAAAAAAGGTACTAGGTATGTAAGTTGAGAAGATCTAAGCACTCGATCAAATCTAAAACACGTAGAAGTAGTGAGGCTGGCTGTTCGCGGAACAAAACATGGATAAGGAATGAGATTGAATATGGATTTCTAAGAAGAACACAAGTGTTCTAAGGTGAGAGTGAAAAAGATTGTTAGAAGGCTTGAACAGAGAAAAGATAGTCACAAGGTGGAGAGGGAGTGTATTTCAGATAGCGTCAAAATTCAAAAACATAATATACCTACATGATTGATAATCTTGATATAGTATCAAATTTAAAAAACACGATATACTTACGTGATTGGTATTCGTTAAATTTCTCTTACTATTGGTTATTGTTTATTTTATTATATCAATTGAGACTAATTTAATTTTAAAAATAAAGCCATAAGGTTAGGAATACTAATCAAACTTTTTAAGTAGAATTTGAAAAATGACTCGCTTATTTCTTTTAACAAAGAAATCCGAGTTGCTTTAATTTGATACGTCAATTAGTTGACTGGTTAAACTAACATCTAAAAGAACAAGAAAATGACAACAAAAGACAGGTGCTCAAAATCAACGGTGGTGGGAGCACAGGCGTGTAAAAAACATTCACTGACGGCCCACTTGCCTGCCACCACTAAACGACACCGCCTCCCTATCTTCGCTTAACTGACTTAGTTACGACTCGCACTCCCCTGCATTTGTAATTCATTTTCCGTTTTGAAACCTCACCACCGAAACCCTTCCGTTATATTCTTTCTTGTGCGGACCTTTCTCTTTCTCTTTTCCCAAGCACGAAAAAAGAAAAACAACAAAATTCCCATATTCTAAAACTACGACTGCAGTATCTCAGTTTCTCATATAGGAGGAGACATTAATAAGAGGAAAAATTAAATCAGGATCAAGTTTTTTCTTGATCTATTCGCCTTTTTTGCTTGTAAAGTTTTTGGCTTTTTGTTGTTTAGACTTGAATGCTCTTTAGATCTGCTTTAGTTGGGTAGGCCTCAGAGATCGGAGACGAAGAAGGGCATAGGGAGAGAGAAAGAGAGAGGATGGCAAATAGAGTGGACCATGAGTACGATTACCTTTTCAAGATCGTGTTGATCGGTGACTCAGGCGTAGGCAAATCCAACATTCTTTCGAGGTTTACGAGGAACGAGTTCTGCTTGGAGTCCAAGTCCACTATCGGTGTCGAATTCGCCACCAGAACTCTTCAGGTCTCTGCTTTGCTATACCCATTTGCCTCTTTCTTCTGTGATTTTCTGATTCCACCAAATGAAGGAGAGAAAATTGGATCTTTTTTCTTATGTTGCGTTCATCATTCTTTGGGATGTCATTTTATTGACGGGTTCTATTAGTTGTTTGAGCTGTCTGTGAAGTAACCGTAGTTGGATGCACCTGTTCTCTGATTCTAAGAGTAATTTGACAATTATAGCGTGCAACTCCTATGTGTCCGAACATAGGACTAGAATTGGGTATCAGGAATCGTATTTTCCAGAGCTCATTATTGGGTTTGTCATTTGCTATTGATGGATACTGTTTCATATATGTGGACTACGGATCTTTTTAAGTGCGTAGTTATAGATTTTGTTAGTTGAAAGTTAAAGCTGGGTTTGATAACAAAGTTTGGAACTTCATCGACGAATCACGGTTAAAGGACATGAGTTGTCCATTTACAAATATGAGAATGTGTGTGTTGGTTTTTTTGTGGGGTTCATTTCTTGATCTTGTTCTGTTACTGATTTGGTATATAGGTTGAAGGAAAGACGGTCAAGGCTCAGATCTGGGATACAGCAGGTCAGGAGCGATACCGAGCAATCACAAGTGCTTATTATAGAGGGGCTGTTGGTGCTCTTCTTGTTTATGACATAACAAAGAGGCAAACATTTGACAATGTCCAAAGGTGGCTGCGTGAGTTAAGGGACCATGCGGATTCCAACATTGTGATTATGATGTCTGGAAACAAATCTGACTTGAATCATCTCAGAGCTGTTCAAGAGGAGGACGGTCATAACTTGGCGGAGAGGGAAGGTTTATCTTTTCTCGAGACATCAGCACTGGAAGCTACCAATATTGAGAAGGCATTCCAAAACATATTGACAGAAATATACAACATTATTAGCAAGAAAGCATTGGCAGCACAGGAAGCTGCTGCTAATTCCACACTTCCAGGACAAGGAACCACTATCAATGTTGCCGATACATCTGGTAACACAAAGAGAGGCTGTTGTTCTACTTAACTACTTAAGGCACAGGCAACGCATACGGTGGAGAGAATTTCTAGCGAGCAGTTTTTGTTTTTGTTATATTCAGTATCTTTACCTCTTTCTCACATCTTGGTTGAGGGAGGTGGACATGTAGAGTACTTCTTACTCTTTTTAACTTGATTGTGTTTGTGAAATTAAAAAACAAGGACAGGATTGTTAGAAGTAATGTGCTCTTGCTAATGCTTCCTATTAGCCTTTAAAGATGGGCTTAGCTCAGATTTGGGCCATACAGCGGGAACGTACTATCTCTACCGGAAAGAAAAATTGTGTCAATGAACCATAAATGTTCAGTACATGTTCACCTGTTTGTTTCTTTGTTAATAAAGGCTTATAGATGGTGTAGTTCAAGTTTACTTCTTTTCTACTAGGACTTCAATTTTGGTCTGTTTATTTTAGTTTCACGTCAGGATCCCTTCTAAACTTGATTTCCACCCTCTTCAGTCTTCACCCTTTGTGAAATTGTTTTTGTTGGTTCTTCTGCGTAAATCATTATGGAAATATTGAAACTCAACACAGCACAAATTTTGTCCCTGTAAAAGAAAAACCAAGTCTTTTCTAGTTTCGTTGGCTTAAAGAGAGCCTGTCAAAAGTGACTGCCCTCCATGTTTATACTATATCCTCTCTTTTGTTTGCCTGAAGTATTCAGATATCTTCCTACCCTCCAATACACCGATGGCACGCTGAACGGTTGGCCAACATATTTACATTTTAGGCCATCACTTCGGTAGTAGTTTTGGTCGTGCAAGATCAGGGCACCAATGTTCACCTTGAGAACAACGTCATTGATGGTTTCTTCAGACGCACGAGAAGATTTCAATGAAGTGTGACCTATCTACCCAAAGCAAATTCAACAACTAGAAGATAAGAATTTCAAGTATTTTGATATACTTGGCTGATTAAATGATAGGATTTAATTTGTGATATTGTCAATTTTAGTGTTTAGATATTTAGAGCAGAAAAGGATTGAGAAACTAGATTCAACAAAGTCGATGTATGACGGTTATTCTGAGCTAACTGGAGTCATAACATGTGTCACGTTCGTCCTCTTTCAATAGATCAAAGAACTTCGTCCTCTTTTTGCATCGCTCGTTGTTTGTTTCTCCTCTCACCTCTCTCAACACGTTGTCGCATGGTTCATTCCCTCACCTCCTGCACCGTCGTATGGACCACTACTATCCCCTTTACTTGCCACCTAAAGATTGTCGTTCTCCATTTCCTCATCTCCATCCAACTTTGTGCTGGCAGGTTGCAACTTGTAAGCGACCTTGAGTTCCAATTGACATATTTATTACGTTGGCACACATTGAATTAATGCACGTATATAGTTGACGGCCACTTTAGACAGAGATCTCACTGCCAATATGCACCGTAATTATGTGCTCAGTTATCTTTTTGACTTATTCGGCGACAGTTATAGGAGTCCGGATCACCTATCTAGTTCTACTCTGTCTAACTCCATCGAAAGAAAAAAATGTTTTTGTTCTGCTTACTAAAATGAACAACTCTGTTCAGTACTCCAATTTTGATAGCTTTATGAGCCAAGCCATTGCCATCAGTGAGACACCCAATTTTTGATGGCTTATTTTCTTTTGCTTCCAAGATAGTATAATACAATAATAATAATAAAATTAATCAAATTTTAAATTAATTAATTTTTTATAATTTATAAAATAATTAAACAATTTTAATAAATTATCAAAATTTGAAATTTAAATTTTTTATTTAAAAATTAAATTGTGTCACAAAAAATCATATTCTAACAATTAATTTTTTATCTTAAAACTTTTATTTACAAATTAAGATTAAAATAATAAAAAAGTCAAAATATTTGTCACAAATAAAATCAATTTTTAATTTTTAATTTTATCTTAAAAATTTTATTTAAAAAATTAAAATGTACATAATAATAAAAATCAAAATATGTGTGTGACACAAATGAAAGAAATTTTTAATTTTTAATTTTTATCTTAAAATTTTATTTAAAATGTGACGCATTTGGTTTTTTAGTATTTAATTTTAATTTTTTACACATTTTGTTTTTAATTTTAATTTTATTTATTTTTAAGATAAAAATTAAAATTAAAATAATAAATACAAAATATGTCACATTTTAAATAAAATTTTAAGATATAAAATTAAAATATAAAAATCGTTTTAATTTGTGTGTAATTTGTGTCACACACATATTTTAATTTTTTAAATAAATAAGATAAAAAATAAAAATTGATTTGCATGACATATTTTGATTTTGATTTTCTTATTATTTTAATTTTAATTTTTTAAATAAAATTTTTAAGATAAAAAATTAAAAATTAAAATTTGAGTTTATTTGTGACACAGGCGTGATTATTAAGTTACACCGTGACACATATTTTGATTTTGATTTTCTATTATTTTAATTTTAATTTTTTTTAAAAAAAATTAAATCTTAAAAATTGATAATTTATTAAAATTGTTTGATTAATTTATATATTATAAAAATACATTAAATTTAAAAATTGAATAATTTTATTATTATTATTGTATTAAGCTTTGTTGAAAGCAAAAACAGACAAATCTTTAAATAGAGAGTTCGGATCCTCTGTCCAAGATTGGCTGGCAAACTTTGTCTAATGTTAAAATGGCGTCGTTTTTGTTAAAAATTTAAGAGACGTGTCCGGATTGCGCAGTACAAGCCGCCTACAGCCGTGACAAAATTTGCACTTCTGAATTTTTGTTTCAACGTTAACTATTCCACTTCTACTGATACATAATTTATTTATATAATTTATTTATTTATTTTTCATTTATGTACATAATAAATGATTTGTCTTTATTCTAAAAGTGCCTTAATTTTTGTTTGTTTGTTTAATTCTTTTTATCTTGATGATGAGTATAAACATGTATTTTTATCCTTATTATTATTAAGAATAAAATTAATAATAATAATAAGGAATTTAATAATATTATTTAATATAATAAATAAATAAATAAGAAGAAAAATAATAGTAAGTAGAAAATTATAATTATCTGAATTTAAAACAATTAAATTCAGATAATTATAGGTGTAGAAATTGTATTTTGCCTTCAGGGGAAAAACTGGATCGATATAGGTAGAATTAGACAAATTGTATTTTTATATTTTAATTTTTTATCTTAAAATTTGATTTAAAATGTGACATATTTTGTATTTATTATTTTAATTTTTATCTTAAAAATAAATAAAATTAATAAAAAAATGTGTAAAAAATTAAAATTAAATACTAAAAAACAAAATGTGTCACATAAATAAAATTTTAAGATAAAAATTAAAATTTAAAAATTGCTTTCATTTGTGTCACAAACTTATTTTGATTTTTATTATTATTTAAATTTTAAATTTTTAAATAAAAATTTTAAGATAAAATTAAAAATTAAAAATTGATTTTATTTGTGACACATATTTTGACTTTTTATTATTTTAATCTTAATTTGTAAATAAAAGTTTTAAGATAAAAGATTAATTTTTATAATATAATTTTTTGTGACACAATTTTATTTTTAAATAAAAAATTTAAATTTCAAATTTTAATAATTTATTAAAATTGTTTAATTATTTTATAAATTATAAATTTTTTTAATTAATTTAAAATTTGATTAATTTTATTACTATTATTATTATATTATACTGTGTTAGAAGCAAAGAAAATAAGTCATCAAAAATTGGGTGTCTCACTGATGGCAACGGCTTGGCTCATAAAGCCATCAAAATTGGAACACTAACAGAGTTGTCCATTTTAGTAAGTAGAACGACAACGTTTTTTTCCCTCGATAGAGTTAGATAGAGTAGAACTAGACAGGTGATACGGACTCTAAAAAATGACTATTGTTTTAACATTACTTCATTAGTAGGTAAAACAAAATTTTAAAAGAATAACATATTTAAGAATATTTAATCTTTTAATTTTTTTTAAATAGATAGTGTATATTTATGTTTTGTTATGATGGTCAAAATGTATAATCCATATGCTAAATTAGGGTTCCTGAAAATGAAATTTATTGTTCATAAGAGTGTATTTGAAATTTTAGAATATTTGATCTTTTTAAAAAGTTTAATTTTGCTTAAATTGTGTTTATAAACCCTTTTAGTTTTGTTTAGATTTTTTTAGAATTTCATTTTCACTTACAATTTGTTTTAGGCTTTGTTAGGAAATAAATTTTTTATGTTAGCCTATAAATTTAGATGAAAACAATTTAGTTATACTTTTAAATGCAATATTGTGTTAAGCCTAATTTTGTAGGTTATTATAAACTCAAGTATCTTTTATCTCTATTTTAAATTAAGTCTATATATCCGCAATTTTTCTATGGAATTATAAAATTCTTTATACGTGATATCTATGTTGCAATTTAAACTAAAATAAAATATTATTAATTCTACAATGTTTTCTAGTTAATTATGAAAAGCAGTCACTTTGGTCTCAACTAAAGAAATTTAGAGCCTAAATGATGCTTTTTAAAATTAAATTAGATAATAAGTTTGGTTGAAAAGATCTCACACTCAAGGCAAGATAAAATTCAATAAAAATATGTTGTTTTCCTTTTCTGTGTATTGTGAATGTTTGATTGGAAGACACGGAAGGATAGATAGGGATGATAATGGCTCGAACCCGATTGGGCTAGAGGCAGCTAGGCCCAAACTCGAGTCATAGCCTGAGTTGACTTGGCTCGAAATTTAAACGAAGTCATTTTTAATAAAACGACGTCATTTTGTTTACAAGAGTTGGGCCTCAGGCCATGTCGGATCAATCAACTTGGGGTCAGGACTCGTTAACTTCGAACTGGTCATACTCCAACCCATTTGCCTTCTCTAAGCATAGAGAGTAAAATCAAAACCTTTATGTCCAATTTCTATTCCTTTAAATTTTAAATCCATTTTTTATAAAAAGAAAATCCTTATTATTTTCAAATTAGCCCAATACCATGCAAGGACAGATATTTCAAATAGTATCTAATGTCCAATTCTTTAAAGTTAAAGTCATCTTTTTGTTTAAGAGTAAGAAAATTGAGCCAATTCTCAATTTGATTAAATTTCAAGCCCTTTTTCTAAATAATAAAATATGTTTCTTTTAATTTAAACTCTTCAATTATGACCGAAAAATTAAAATTAAACTTTGAATAATTCATCCGCTCTTTTAAAATTTAATATATCTTATGGAGCTTGGGTTTTCTCTCTCTTTCATTTCATTTTAAGCTTTTGTTTTAATCAAGTCCATTAAAGATTTTAAGAGACATGATATTTTTTTAATTTTTAAGCCATCTAAGTAAAAAATCATCATCAATTGTGTTTCGTTTTAGCATATTAGGATAATTAGGTCAAACTCATAAAACTCATTTCATTTAATACAAATTTTGTCATTTTAATTATCAATTATATTTTATTTGACTATAACTTCATCCATATAATTATTATAGGTCTCTTGGATTTTCTTTGTAACTCATTTTCAACATCACACTAGGTGATTAGTTCATGGTACATTCCCATTCATGTATCTAATTAAACTCATGCTCTCTTTTCTTTTTCTTTTAAATCTCCAACAATCACAAAGCAACTCCATGAAATCAAACTTTAAATCCAATTCTTATTATAAGGCCTGGGAACAATCTAATAGGCTAAGCTTGAATTTAACGCGAATGACGATCGCAGAAAAAGTTAAGCCATCAATGCCTAAAACGGACAATATAAAGGAGTTCATGTTGAAGCTTAAAGAATACTCCCAATCTGAAATAGATGACAAGTCCATAGTAGGGACTTTGATGAGTGAGCTAACGACCAAGAAGTTTGAATGGTCACAACCCATTCATGATC
>JAOTAX010000196.1:15361951-15381301 GCA_025629825.1 Erythroxylum guanchezii | reverse complement strand
GAAAAGATAACACAATTCAAACCCCCCCTTTCTTGTGTTTGTATATCGTTATACTGACGTGTGATTCACTTCAGATCATCCTGTAGTTTTCGCTGGTCAAGCATAGGCATATGCTATGAAGGCTCCTGAGGAACATAATGCTCCCTAAGTTATAATTGGTACCTTCTCTATTTTTGATCTTGATATACATGCATTAATAGATCCCGGTTCCACTCATTCATACATTTACACTAGGGGAGTGTGTGATAGGATGTTATCAGTAGATCGACTAGCCTATGATATATATATGACTAGTCCATTGGTCCATAGCGTATGTGTGAATATAGTGTATATAGATTGCCCTATTATGATCCATGGGAAACAATTTGCTGCTGATTTGATAGAGCTACCCTTCCATGAATTTAACTTAATCTTGGGTATGGATTGGTTGTCCAAGCACCAAGTGATAGTTGATTATGGGTTGAAAACAGTTGTGCTCAAAGATTCTGATAGTTTAGAAAAAGTGGTGTATGGTATTTAATCTAGTCCTTTGACTAATGTAATATTAACCATGCAAGCAAGACGACTTCTTAGAAAAGGTTGTGAGGCATATTTGGCTTTAGTTCTTAATTCAAAAAGGGAGATGGTGAACTTACAAAACATACTAGTATTAAATGAGTTTCCTTACGTGTTCCTAGAAGAGTTATTGGGTTTGCCACCTGAGAGGGAGATAGAACTATCTATTGAGATTGTATCTAGTACTACTCTTATTTCAAGGGCACCTTATAGAATGGCTCCTACAGAGTTAAAATAGTTGAATATTCAATTACAAGAGCTTTTGGATAAGGGTTTTACATAGCCCAGGGTATCACCATAGAAAGCACATGTCCTTTTTGTTAAAAAGAAGGATGACATCCTACGAATGTGTATAGACTATAGATAGTTGAACAAGGTGACTGTAAAGAATAAGTATCCATTGCCCAGAATAGAAGATTTGTTTGATCAGTTGAAAGGTGTAGAAATGTTCTCCAAGATTGATTTACGGTCAGGTTATTATCAGCTTCAGGTAAAAGATGAGATATTCCAAAAACCACATTCAAGACCCGATATGGCCACTATGAATTCCTGGTAATGCCTTTTGGGCTAACTAATACACTAGTTGCTTTCATGGATTTGATGAATAGGATGTTTCCCCACTTAGACCAATTTTTATGGTATTTATAGATGATATATTGGTCTATTCAAGGAGTGAACAGGAACATACTCAACACTTAAAAATTGTGCTCCAAACTCTAAGAAAGAAGCAATTATTTGCCAAATTGAGAAAATGTGATTTTTGGCTAAAGGAAATTTCTTTCCTCAAGCACATCATCTCTTTGGAAGGTATTAGGGTAGATCTTAGTAAAATTAAGGTGATTGTCAACTAGAAGTCACCACGAAATGTGACAGAAGTGAGAAGTTTTCTTGGCTTAACTGGTTATTTTTACACTTTGCCAAATGGTTCTCAGTAATTACTTCTCCAATCACAAAGTTACTTTGAAAAGGTATAAAGTTTGAATGGAATGATAAATGCCAAGCCAGTTTTGAGCTGTTAAAGAAGATGCTCATCAAAGCTCCAGTGTTGACACAGCCAACTCCGAACAAAGAGTATGCCATATATAGTGATGCTTATAGGAATGGTCTGGGTTGTATACTGATGCAAGATGGGAAAGTGGTGGCTTATGCCTCGAGACATTTAAAGCCACATAAACATAACTATCCTACATATGATTTAGAATTGACAGTAGTGGTGTTTGCTTTAAAAATTTGGAGGCACTACTTATATGGTGAAAGATGTAGATTATACACTGATCATAAGAGTCTGAAGTACATGCATAAACAGAAGGAGCTAAATTTGAGGCAATGGTGTTGGCTAGAATTGTTTAAAAACTATGATTACATAATTAACTACCACCCAAGAAAGCCTAATGTGGTAGCAGATGCTTTAAGTAGGAACTCTATTTTAGCATCTTCATTATAACATAGTAGATGGAGATTTTCACCAAATAGAGCTTTGATAGCTCAGTTAAAAGCGAGTCCTAACTTGAGACAGATGAGAGTATATGCACAAAAAGATGATGCCAAGTTGCAACAAATTGTCCAAGTGATGCAAGAAGGGAAACAAACTGGTTTTATAGTAAAACATGACGAAACTCTGCACATTAAGAATAGATTATATATACCGATAGTAAAGGACTTGAAGAAGTTATTATATGAAGCCCATAATACTGTGTTCACCATGCATCCTAAGGGTAAGAAGATGTACCAGGACTTGAAACAACATTATTGGTGGCCAAGAATGAAGCATGATGTAGTGGAATATCTATCAAAGTGCTTGACTTGTCAACAGGTGGAAGCTAAACATCAAGTCCTATCTAACCTATTGAATCCCATTCCTATTCCATAGTGGAAATGGGTAATATCACCATAGACTTTGATACAAGTTTACCCCTCACACAGAGAAAAAATGATGCGGTATGAGTCATAGTGAACAAGCTCACCAAATCAGCTCACTTTATACCAATCTGACCTAATTATTCTATAGATCAGTTAGCTAAGTTATATATGAATAAGATTGTTAAGCTACATAGAGTGCCATTATCATTTGTTTCTGACTAAGACATACAACTTACGTCGAGGTTTTGGAAATGTTTGCAAGCAGCTTCGGGTATTCAACTGAGTTTCAGCTCAACCCTTCACCCACAAATGGATAGACAATCTGAGAGAGTTATACAAGTGTTGGAAGACATTCTTAGTTAGGATGGATACATTCCTTTGATGGAATTTGCTTATAATAATGGTTATCAGTCTAGTTTAGGCATGGCATCATATGAAACATTATTTAGCAGAAAATGTAGAGCCCTGGTTTGTTGGATAGAACTGACTAAGAATAAGATGATTGGGCATGACATAGTCAAAAACACGAAAGATAAAGTAAAGGTTATTTAGCAAAGATTGAAGGCCATAAGTGATAAACAGAAATCATATGTTGATTTGAAGAGGAAAGATATTGAATAAGTGGTAGGCGAAAAAGGTTTCTTCAAATTTTCACCCTGGAGAAAGGTGTCAAGTTTCGGGAAAAAGGAAAACTTAGTCTTAGATTTATTGTTCTATATGAAATCCTTGAAAAGATTAGACCAGTGGCATCCAGGTTGTCTCTTCCTATGGATCTATCCAAGTTGCATGATGTATTCCATGTCTCAATGCTATGGAGATACCAATTGGATGATTCACATATGTTATCGACACAAGAAATAAATATCCGACTAGACTTCTCATATGATGAAGAGTTGAAGGAAATCTTAGCTAGAGAAGTGAGACAGTTAAGGAATAAACAAATTACTCTTATAAAGGTGCTTTGGCAAAATTATAGCATTGAAGAGGCAACTTGGGAACCCTAATCAATGATGAGAGGTCAATACTCGCAGCTATTCAATACAGGTATGAATTTCTAGGACAAAATTCTTATTAAAGGGAGAGAAATGTAAGGCCCCAACATATACCCTATACGTAAAACCCCAAACCTTTCCATTCGTTGAATATAAATTTTTATGTTAAGTGAATAATGTTTTTTCATTAATAGTAAACCTAAGTGAACAATGATTTTTGGGGGACCTAACCTCAAAATATTGAAAATTATCCGGAATAAGTAATAGAGTCCAATGATACTGAAATAAATTAAAAACAAGTCTGATCGGATGAATTTCAAGAGTTTAGAAGTTTAGGGATAAAATGTCCTTTTTGGAAAAAATGGGTATTAATGATTTTAAACCCATTCGAATTGTTTTGAAAGCATCCAATCAATTAATATTGCTCTAATTAGAGTATTTCACAGTCAATTTGATGGTAAGATGGTTGCGAAATATTTTCGAAATTTAATTCGATTAGTTGATGAATTAAATTCAATAAAAGGCAATTTGGTCCTTTTACATATCATTAAGGGTAATTTGGTCTTTTTATAAGAAGTGAGTGGATTCAATAAAGGGAAATTTTGGGAAGGTCAAAATACATCTGTTGTGTTACCAAAAAGTTTTAATAAAATGGTTAAAAAAAACTATACTGTTTATATTTACGAATGTTGAGTTAAAGCTTTTCAATAAAAAGGGGCAATAGACTTAGCTCCACGGGAACTTTCCAGTTGGATTAGATATCAACTGGAGGGTATAGTCATTTCAGGATAGGGGCCTTTCAGTGTTGGTATCAGAGCCCAATTTTTAAAAATGAGATGCTTCATTTTTTGTTTAATTTTTATGTTGTTTTAAAAGTGAGGTGACCAATAAAATGTTGTGATTTACATGCATATGATTTCATAAATTGAAAGTTTTACACATTTTCATTTTTGTCAAATACACAGCATGAAGCACAAACGAGGTTGTGTCCCGAGAGAACCATTCCAATGATTCCTGCTCTTGAGGCACCTCCACCATGGGAGGATAACCACATTCTAGACTCAATGAGTGCCTCTATTAAACAACCACACTCCCATTCATCAAGGCCGGCGAAACTAAACGGAGCGAGCTTTAATGTGGAATAAGTGACTCAAATACTCGTCACAGCAATGCGAAAACCATGTGAAAATATGGAAGCTTCATGATATATGATTGAGCGTGTTTGTAAATTGGGCACAAGGAATTTTAACAGGAGTGAAGATTCCGAGAGTGTATTCGTATGGCTATACCAGGTGACGAAGATATATTGAGTTGTGGGATTCACAGATGAGTAGAGAGTTGTGTTTTCCATCTTCCTCCTCGAGGATAAGGAGAAGGATTGGTGGGAGGCCATTGATAGGCAATTTTTGGATAGGGTATCTTAGGTAGAAGTTCAGAGAGAGTTCACAGAAAAATTATACCCACAGAGTTATAAGGATGCAAGGCTAGAGGATTTCTTCTGTCTAGAGTAGGGTTTGACATAGTGATAAATTATGAGAAGAGATTTTTGAAAATTGTCAAAAATGTTCTGTTTATTGTTGACAGTAAAGAGCAGAAGTGCAAGAGGTTTGCCGCAGGTTTGAGTCCCAGATTGCGGATCCATTTGTCTTTGGCTTCACAAACACACTATGGGAAATTAGTTGAAGGTGCAATAAAAGTGGAGAGAAATGCAACAGCAATCACTTAGAGTTCAAGATTATAACAGAAGCACAACACACCAGCTAGTTCAACCAAGAAAAATAAGTCAAGATGGATGGGTGGCAGTAGGCTTAGTAGAGGAGGATCGTCCAATCAGGGATCTTTAAGATCACCCAATAGGCCTAGAGATTCTCGCGACAATAGGACCCTAGTGCCAGAGTGTACAACTTGAGGAAAAAGACATATGGATGAGTTTAAAGGTTAATAAGGCTGGTTACTTCCACTATGGTCAGGAGGGCCACTTTACTTTAGATTATTAGTAATTAGTCATCGCAAAGAGGTCAGTGGCTAGATCTTTAGCACCTCTACAAGCTAGAGGGGGTTATAGACAGGGCGGCTAGGGTTTTCAGACTAGAGGATCAACTTTTACTGCATTCAGCAGAGGTTCAAGGGGTGAGGGAGTAGCCCCTATAGGACAGGCATGTAGACCCTACACACAGGCTCAAGTTTTTTCAGTGACTCAGTAGGAAGCTGATGCCACACCAGATGTAGTCACTAGTATGATTTCTGTTTTCAATCATGATGTATATGCTTTAGTAGATCTCGATATTACATATTCTTTTATATCCATAAAATTTTCTAAAAAATTAAGTGTTGAGCCTCAGTTGTTGGACATTGGGATCGTAGTTTCCATCCCAACTAGAAACTCACTCTTTGTTGAAAAAATGTTTGTAGATAGTAGAATACTAGTTGAGGGTAAGGAGTTTCCAATAAGCCTGATCATATTAGATATCGAGAATTTTGATATCATTTTCAGAATGGATCGATTATCCATACATCGAGCAGTAGTGGATTGTTTTAAAAAGGACGTTAGGTTGAGTCGATTAGGGAAACCAGAGGTGATATTTTGGGGATACAAAAAGTCCTTCCCACTAGTATAGTAATCACCATAGTAATTAGTGGAATGTTCCGTAAAGGATACAAGGGATATCTAGCTTACATGATTGAATAGGTTAATGATGAGGTTTAATTAGTAGATATTTTGGTGGTCAAAGAGTTCCCTGATATGTATCAGAAGGATCTTCCAAGATTACCCGTAGATAAGGTAATAGGGTTTGAGATAGAATTACCTTCAGAAACCCAACCAATTTCAATTACTCCGTACAGAATGGCTCTAGTGGAGTTAAAGGAGTTGATAGTGAAAATGGAGGAGATGTTAGAAAAGGGTTTCGTGAGACCTAGCACTTCTTCATGGCAGGCTCCAGTCTTATTTGTTAAAAAGAAGGATGGGAGTTTAAGGCTGTGTATTGACCATAGATAGTTGAACAGATTGACAATTTGCAACCAATATCCCCTCTCGAGGAATGATGATTTATTCGATCAGCTATAAGGATACAAGGTGTATTTGAAGATTAATCTAAGACCAGGTTATTATCAATTGAGAGATCATAGAGAGGATATTTCATAAACTGCCTTTAGGGTTAGGTACGAGCATTATGAATTCTTAGTTATGCCCTTTGGACTAACAAATGCCTAGCTACTTTTATGGATTTGATAACTAGGGTGCTTCGAGAGTACCTAGATAAGTTTGTGATCATTTTCATTGATGATATATTGGTGTACCAGGGCAGTCATTACAAGAGCACTAGCTATACGCTAAGTTCAGTAAGTGCTAGTTTTGGTTAGACAAGGTTGCTTTCTTAGGTCATGTCATCTCAACTGAGGGACAATGTGGATCCCCAAAAGATTGAAGCTGTTACTAATTCAAGACCTCCCACCACTGTGACAGAAGTTAGGAATTTCCTTATATTGGCAAGCTATTATAGGATATTCGTTGAAGTAATTTTCATAATAGCAACCCACTGACCAAGTTGATGCGAAAAGAGGAGAAGTTTGAATGGTTAGATCCCTGTCAACAAAGTTTTGATAATGTGACTATAGGAGCTATCGTCAACAGACAGAATGATAAGGATGTAGCCTATTCTTTTAGACAATTGAAGAAGCATGAGTAGAACTACCCCACCTATAATCTAGAATTAGCAGCAACGATTTTTGCATTGAAAATTTGGAGGCATTACTTGTATAGCACTCCTTGTAGGATTGTCATGGATCAAAAAAGTCTAAAATATTTGGAAAATTAAAGACCGAAGTTAAAAATAGGCAGAGAATAGACCTTATAGTTAAGGAAAATGGTACAGTGATGAGGTGGCAACGATTATGTTTACCAGATATAAGAAACTTGAAGAAAGGGATCTTAGAGGAAGTTTACTCCTCAGCTTATGATATGCATCTAGGTAGCACAAAAATGTACCACTCTCTCAAAGAACACTATTGGTGGAGAGGGATGAAAAAGGAAATAGTAAAGTTCGTTTCCAAGTGTCTAACCTATCAGCAGATAAAAGCAGAACATCAGAAGCCTGCAGGATTAATACGGCCCCTCCCTATCCCATAATGGAAACGAGAGAAGATTACTATGAACTTCATAGTAGGACTTCCACGGAGTCAGAGGGAGCACATTGCTATATGGGTAATAATGGACAGGTTAACAAAGTCCACACATTTCCTTTCGATCAAGAGTGATTATCCCTTAAACAAGTTAGCCCAGCTTTATCTGGATGAGGTAGTGAGACTCCATGGTACATCAATTTCTATTGTCTCATATCGTGACCCTAAGTTCATATAGAGATTTTGGCTCATCTGACAAAATGCTTTAGGTATACGCTTAAAGTTTAGCACTACCTTTCACCCCCAGATGAATGGGCAGTCATAGTGAACTATCCAAACATCTGAGGATATGCTTAGGTCCTATTTCATGGAGTCCAGGGGAGTTGGGACACGCACCTACCACTGATAGAGTTCACGTACAATAACAATTATCAGGTCATTATTGACATGGCCCCTTTTAAGGCACTTTATGGAAGAAAATACAGAACACCAATATATTGGGATGAGGTAGGTGAAAGGAAATTGACTGGTCCTGAGCTCGTACAGATGAAAATAGATAAATTTTAAGTTATTTGGGACAGATTAAAGATAGCCCATGATAGGCAAAAAAGTTAAGCAAATAATCGTCGTAGGGATCTTAAGTTTGACATTAGAGATAGAGTATTTATTAAAATTTCCCTTTGGAAAGGCCTACTTAGGTTTGGGAAACACGATAAACTAAGTCTACATTACAATGGGTCGTATGAGATCACAGAAAGAATTGGGTCAGCAGCATATCGATTAAAGCTACCAGATGAGCTCATAATGATTCACAACATCTTCCATGTATCTATGCTTCGCAAGTACCTAGCGGACCCTTCGTATGTAATCATAGCACAACCGATGAACCTAAAGGAAGATTTAAATTTTGAGGAGGAACCAATACGAATCCTTGACTGTAGAGAACAAGTTCTGCGTAATAAGATCATTCCTTTGGTTAAGGTACTACGGAGGAATCACATGGTAGAGGAATCTACATAAGAGCCCGAGTTGGAGATGCGTACACTATATCCCCACTTGTTCTAAACATGTATGTTTAGTTAAAATTTGAGGATGAATTTTGTATAAGGAGGGGTGGTTGTAAAATCCCGAACCTTTCCTTTCATTGAATATAAATTTTTATGTTCGGTGAATAGTATTTTTGGATGAATAGTAAATCTAAGTGAATAGTGATTTTTAAGGGACCTATCCCCGAAATATTAAAAATTATTTGGAATAAGTATTAGAGTCCAATGATACCGAAACGGCTAGAAAATAAGTCGATCGGATGAATTTCAGGAGTTTCGAAAGTTTAGGGTTAAAAGGCCCATTTTGGAAAATAATGGGTATTAATGATTTTAAACCCATTTGAATTGTTTTAAAATCATCCAATCAATTAATATTGACCTTAATTGGAGTATTTCACGGTTAATTTGATGGTAAGACGGCTGTAGAACATTTTTTAAATTTAATTCGATTAATTGATGAATTAAATTCAACAAAGGATGTTTTGGTCTTTTTACATGTCATTACGGGTAATTTTGTCTTTTTACAAAAGTTGAGTGTATTAACGAGTCATTGAAAGAGGACCAATTGGAGAGTGATATGTGTAATGCATTAAAGGGTATAAAAGGGCCAAAGTAAATTGCTTCATTCTTTCAACATAAATGTGAGAGACCAAACAAAAAGGAGAAAAGAAGGGAGAAGAGGGCACATTCGGCTAAGGAGGGAGAGGAAGAGTTTAGCCACCATTTTTCATGATTTTGGGGAATAAATTGGAGAGATCTTGATCAAGTGGAGGTACTCATCAAATACCCAAAAGATTGGAAGATAAATTGCTAAGTTTTCCTAACCTAAATTTCTAGTTTTGGGACTTTTGAGTGGGATAGGTTCATGTAAGATAAATGATGATTTTTGACTTGCCATGGAGTAGATAATAAGTTTGGAAGCATTTAAGGGTTGAATATAATAAGAGAAAGAGTTATGTTTAATGAAATTTTGTCTTTGGTTATCAATTCACTTGAACTAGTTCTATTGTTTTGACCATAACTCGTACTAAAGACCTCAAAATTGTGTGATTTTAATTGGAGCTGAAACCTAAGATATAAGACCTAATTCTAGCTGAATGATATTGAAAATTGAGATTGAATATGGTAACCTGATACTATCCCTACTTCAGCTTGTGATATTTGGCACATATTTCATCATTTAGAAATTGAAATGACATTATTTTTAATGCTATGGAGCTAAATACATAGGATAACAAATGTTTAGAAGAATTAAAAACCTAATTTGAATGTTTGATATGAGAAAATTAAGGAACAAGTGGAGGTATGGATTCTGGACATGGATCATATCTATGACTCATCATGCATGATTATGATATGGTGAATTAAATTGGGTGAGAATATGTTTTGAAGAAATTAGTTAGTTAGAATTGGTTAAATATGGTACTTAAGTGGCTTTTGAAGTTATATTTGGAAGCGAAGACCAATAGGTTAGCTTACAGAAGTAAGCAGAAATACAATTAGCGTACATGTTACGTGATTAAATACTAATCTCAAATTTGATTAAACTGAACTATAGTTTTAATGTCTTATTTCCAAATTTGGAACCAAACGCCTAAAAGAAATACGTTTTGTGTAGGTAAAAGAGAGGCACTAAATGCATGACTGTGCTTGGCAATAAGTTTGCAAAATAGTGAGTGTTCGTTAAATTGATTTTATGTAAATAGTTTATATTTATAGAGGCTAGCAAGTTATAAGTGTTGTTTAAATTGATTTTATGCAAATAGTTTCTATTTATGGAGACTAGCAAGTTGTGAGTGTTCTTTGAATAAACTCTTTGCAAAAGAATTGATGACTTGTGACTTTATATATGATTATGAGTTTTAAAATGAATGATGCATTGCTAGTCTTGTATGTTTTAGCAATATATGAATTGAAATTTGAAAGTTGTATTTCATACGATGTGAAGTTACATAGAAATTATATTATTGGTTAATAAAGAGGAAAGATGATTTTTTTAGTATATGGTACACCTTTATGTCTTATACGTATTATTACACTGATTTATAATGGTTAAGCTCGTTCAAGAAAGCAATGTAGAACCAGCTCTGTAACTAATGGATAACCAGTTGTAGGTAAGCGATATGGAACTAGCTCTGTAACTAATGGTTGACTAGTCATGGATAAGCGATGCAGAACTAGTTCCGTGACTATATACTGAAGGGTGCCATATGGCAAAGAAGTTAGTGGTGGGCTATGTCATGTAAGAAAGTTCATAACAATAATAATGCCGCCACTAATTACTTTAAAATTAACTTTAGATATTTGATTTTAGAAAGCATATATGTTTTATATTGGTATTTTCTCATAATAAATGAAATGAATTTGTTTTTAAGGAGGTTTAAATTGTTAGATATGATTTGCATAGAAATGTTAACACTCACTAAGCTCATTTAGCTCACACTCTACTTTTTATTTTCAAAATAAAACCTCCCGGGTGCACCCTCAGGGGCTTCAATAGCAGGGACTCCACTTCACGACTAGTTAACTTCATCACGTGCTACTATGTAGGCATTTTTGCCTTGTGAACATTTTTGGGAATATTTGCATATTCATGAATATGTTTTGGAATGTATTTTGTTGAAAGAATGCATGTATATGAATGTTTTAAAGTTAAATGGACTTGAAGTCCAAAAATTGTAGTAGGGATTTTGATGTGATTATAAAAGTGTTTTGAACTTTTACAGGATTTTGAAAATTTTAGGAAGGTCAAAATACAACCATTGTACTACTGAAATTTTTAATAAAATGATTTTTAAAAAACTCTACTGTTTATATTTATGAATTTTGAGTTAAAGCTTTTTGATAAAAAGGGGTAATAGGCTCAGCTCCATGGGAACTTTCCAGTTAGATCAGATATTAACTAGAGGGTCACTGTGGGGTGCCAGGCAGGCCGCCTAGTCGTTTCAGGATAGGGGCCTGTCACTAGAAGTATTATAGCATGTCTAAGTTGTATTAAGAAGTGAACATAACGAATGAATTAAGTGCATCTAAGTATAGTAAGAGATATAATGGTACTTAATGTAAAAGACATAGGTAAATGGGTAATTTGTTCGTTTCGGCATGGACATACACACTTAGATGTTAAATATGGATAGGAATTTTGGATATGGTTACTTAGATTTATAAGCTTAATGTGATGGGAATTGATAAAAGAAGTATTCCATAAGCAAATGAGTGTTGGTTAAATTGGATGTGTTTTTACGTTGCTCTTGCATGATAAGACCGAAGTTCGTTGATTTAGGATGATTACCTCACTGGATGGATAGGTTACACTGAACAGACTTTTGTAATTAGGCCATATCTTTGCTTGTAGACTTTCAATTGGATAATTCAAATTAGAGATTAAACTAAAACGTAGATCTAAAACCTTTATGAAGGAACCAAATTTTGATTTTGCCTCTAAGAATTTAGAATTCTGGCTTGAAGTTGAGTTCTAGATGTTGTCCCTGTTTTCAAGCAACCTGTAGTGTTTTATGTATATCTCCCTTAATAATTAATCAAATTGCATGAAATTTATGCCATTATAAAATAAAGACATAGGAAAATGAAATTAATTGATAATATTACAGGTCAATATTAGAATTAAAGGAAGAAGAAGGACTAATATGTAATTTTTCTAAAGTTAATGCATGGACTAGTTAGATTAAGGTATGTGTGACCAATAATAATAAAGCATGTGTGGCCAATAAGAATTAAGCATGTTTGTAAGTCTTGAAAGGGCATAAATGGGCATATAGAGAGGGGAGATGTACGACAATTTGAGGGTTTTAACTTCATATTTTTCTCCTCTCCATTTCACCTTCTTCGTCTCATCATTTTCATGTAAGAAATCAAGTCAATCTTAGGTGGAAATCAATTTGGTGAGTCAAACAATGCCAAATAGGAAAGGAAGGAAAGGCATTAGAATGACTACTTTGCCAATTTTAAGGTTTAGGACTACACTTAGTTTAATTTCTCTTTGTGTATATGTTTAAATGGATAAGAATATTCATTTGGATATGGAATGGTTACTGGGATGATGCTTTGGTATTATTTTGGTTTTGCCTTGCATAGAATTGGTTGAATATGATAAGAGAGTATCGTGTAGTGAAATTCTGTCTAGGGTTTGTTAAACCAGTCACATTGTTTGGGTCATAACTCAACCTAAAGGCCTCTAAATTGTGTTATTTCTGTTGCATATGAAAACTATGACTCAATTACATATGAAAACTAGGTATTTCTCAATTAACTTCATATTTCTCTGAGGAATTCTATAATGTTCTGGAAAATTCTCTTTCTACTTCCAGTTTTAACCTCACTGTAAATTTGGTTCTTAAGGCTAAAGGGTTCAATCAACAAGAATTTCTCTTCAAAAGTGACTATTTCCCTCTCTCAAGCCCTATAAAGAGAAGACTGAACAATAACTCATTATCTTATGGAGCCAATATCTAACTAATTATTTATATCTTAAGCAACTTGCACATTAATTAGATCTCCCTTATTGCTTTGCCAAAGGAAATCATGAAGCAAATTGATTTGATGATAATGGACTTCGTATGGAGTGGAGCTAAAATGAAACCAAAGATCCTTAAAATCCATTGGAGCTCAGTTTGTCAATCTAAGAAGAATAAAGGTCTAGGCATCACTTCCATTAGAACTATAAGCAAACTAATGTTCATCAAACAAATTTGGAAATAATGTTCTATATGTGAAAACGTATAGGTTAAATGGACCTAAAAATATGTTTTAAAAGGCTTAAGCATTTAGACCCTTAAATCATCTACTGGCCTCTCCTAGACTTTTACACAAATCTTGAAGATGAGGGAATTGGTTCATCCTTTTATAAAGCATAATATTGGAAATGGATGTGGATGTGGAACTTTTTTACTATTTTAATCAATAGCACTTTGATAGTTCAATCATTAATTAAAGAGAACTTTGACCCATAAGGTCCATCATATCTATTAATGTAAGAATGCGAGATTTCATTAGGCAAACCTTTTAGACATGGCTTTCTTATACTGCCCAAGGTATGGAGCTTTTCCTCTCCAACTTACCATCTTAATCCCCTGTCACTACTCTTTAAGATAGTGATATGGGCACTTCTGACAAGTTCACTACTAATCATGTAGGAATTCGATTGATGATCAACCTATCACCAATCTAAATCAGAAGCTAATATGGGATCTATGATAAGCCCTTCTCACTTATTCATCCTTTGTCTTAAATTACGTCAAAAACTTGGCGTCAAGAATTCCATTAAATACTCTTTACTAGACTTGCAATGTGTTCTCTATAATGATGCCATTGTTGAAACTTTGGATCATCTATGTTTTTCACGTAAATTTTTAGCTCATCTATGGAGTAAGATCCTCACACTTTTTTGTCTCTCTCACTAATCTATCAAAGGATGCACTTGGAATAGACCACACTAGCTAGTCAATTTCAACATTTGATATTACTTTTGCCAAAGACTCTTCTGCTTATTACTTGACATTGTCTATTAGTTTGTTTACCTTTATGGAAACTTTGACATTATTAATTCTCCTATTCAACACATTTACTTAATTTTCAAAAAAAAAGTGTAGCATCTATAACTGCAAGGCTGTTGACTTTTAGACTATTGATGATTTCCACTACTATTGATATTAAGTAAAAAAAACTATTAACCTACAAATTTTTACTATTGCTTTCATCTGTTCTTCTAATTTCAAGAAAGCATGTTTGTGTTTGGAAATGGCACAAATGGAATCGTAATGTGACATAATAGGAAGTGCAGAATTTCCTTCAAATGTTGTCACAAACTCAATATGATTATGACGCTTTGATATTAATACTGGAACTTCATCGTGTTCCATCTGCTATGGACAATACATTAATAATAGATGGAGTTAAGAGGGATAGAACAACTGTAAAGAAGAAATTGAACGTATGTATATATGGATGGAGTCATAAGAAGAAAATGTAAACACTAAGAGTTAAAAGTTATGCATGTGTAAATAGATAAGAAACCACAAATGTCAAACTTGGAATCTGAAATTTTTTCAGAAGCTAAGGATCAGTACATGTCAATTGCCTCATATTAAGAAGTTTACAACTTATAAAGCAATCAAATCTTAATAAATAATAGGTTTATGAAAATCAATTGACACTTTCTTTCTCAAAAACGTCAAAAGTTGTTCAATTGAAAGAATTTAATAATTTCCAGAAGTTTTTGGGTCTTTCAGAGTTCCATCATGACTTTTATGTCCTTTAATTCTACATAACAGGTTGCTAAACAATTAAAAAATCCTTATCCTTCCAATAAAGCCTCGACTACCTTGCAATGCTAGATCTACTCAATTTCTTATCATCAAAGTCCTTATCTCTTAGGATGTTGTTGACAAGGATATTAAACTTGTAACTTTTTTTCTAGTTAACAGAGTTTATTCAAGCAAATCTTCCACAACATCTTAAATTCACGCTAAATTTTGATGAAGTCCCCAAGAAATTCTAATCTTCCATCCAAATTATAAAAGAATAAAAGCCTTGTGTTGTTTTCCACAAAACCTCTGTACTCCCACTAGTAGGACTGGTCAACCTCAATACAGTCACAATCAACGTCCTCCGTCAAAATTTATAGCACCTTCTTCCCTAAAATTAAACATCCTCCCTCTTTTCATCAAATAAAACAAAAACATTGCAATGGCATGTAATGAGCAATGTTTAGCTATTACTGCTGCCAGGATGATGTGTTATCCACATTGCCAATGAACCTAAAACGAAGAGCAACTGGAAAGAAAGGTTATTTGAAGAATCAAAAGATGAAACTTGATATTGTAACTAAAAAATCAATTACCCTAATAATGAATTAGAAATATAAGTTCTAAAGATTGCTTAATTCATTACTTCAAACAGTTAGTAATTGTTAGTATTCATAACTTCGAACGGTTAGTAATTGTTAGTTTATGAACGTGAGAACTATTGAATTGATAGTTGCTAATTTGATTGAAGAGAGAATAAAGGTGGAGATTATATTAATGGGAATTTTAAGAATTTAGGTGTGAAATTGGATCCAAATGTGAACCTTAGGTTATCTTTGAAAGTTTTATATCAATTCCGTGCATTCATTCTTTTTGTTTAAATTTCATAATTTCACAACCTTTATACCTTCTTAAATTTGATTCTTTAATTTCTTGTTTTTAACAAGCTATTACAGTTAGCAACTTCCTTATGAGACGATTTTGGGGCTTCCACAATATACTAGAACAACCTCATATACTTACAGGTGACACGTTTAGATAGTGTTAAGTAGAACATAACAATGTGAAGTAAATCACTTGTTATTATAGAATTCACGTACAATATACAAAATGCACAAGAAGGGGGGTTGAATTGTGTATTCTTTTCGTGAATACAAAAACCTTTGATATTTCTTGAAAAGAACTTTTTTCAAACTATTAAATGAATACCAAAAATGTTATACAAAAATAGCTACGTAGTTAAATCGCAAATAACTTCTATATACTTGTTTAAGAACAAGAGAAATTAAAGTGAAAGGTTAGAAGATAGACACTGCGATTTTATACTGGTTCACCCCAAACCTTGGGCTACGTCCAGTCCTCAGAATTCGTCTGAGATTTCACTATACTTCTTCAATTTTACAAGTATTCTTTCTTCTCTTTCAGAGCCTCTTTAGGTCTCTTACACCAAGTATTCTTTTTGCTATCTTAGCCTCTTCAGGCTCTTAGCATTTCCTTTCTCTCACTAGAAAGATATCGTGAGCTTTTTCGTTACAGTAGAGTTTGCTCTCGTGTATCGTACTTTGAATACAGAATTTTTCTTTATAAGTAATAACTTGAAAGCCAAAAGTTGAAAATCGAAAGTTGTTCATAGTATTTATAGCCTATGTCTTCAACCATTTCTTGATAATTGCTTCTTGCTTCTTGTTTCTTGTAGAAACCGTTATTCAATTGAGTTTTGTAACTAACTCCAACTGACTAACTGTTCGACATACTAGAGTATCTTCATCTTTGTATCGTCTGTGTTTTCCTGTTTCTTCTGTGTTTTTCGCTTCTTCTATGTTTTTTGCTTCTTCTGTGTTTTCCCCTTCTTCTGTGTTTTCCATTTCTTCTGTATTTTCCGTTTCTTCTGTGTTTTCCGCTTCTTCTGTGTTTTCTACTTCTTCTGTTTTTTCCCCTTCTTCTGTGTTTTTCGCTTCTTCTGTGTTTCCGCTTCTTCTGCATTTTCCACTTCTTTTGTGTTTTTCACTTCTTCTGTATTTTCCGCTTCTTCTGTGTTTTCCACTTCTTCTGTGTTTTTCGCTTCTTCTTTGTTTTCCCCTTCTTCTGTGTTTTTGCGCTTCTTCTGTGTTTTGGGCTTCTTCTGTGTTTTTTTACTTCTTCTGTGTTTTACGTTTCTTCTGTGCTTTCCACTTCTTCTATGTTTTCCACTTCTTCTGTGTTTTTGCTGCACGCTTAGCACACTTATCAAAACAGTTCATTTATTTCTAATATTATTATTATTTTATTGTTACAAAAATTAATAGACATGAAGTCTTCTTGACTTAACAATCTCCCCCTTTTTGATGATAACAAATAATCATAATTTTAGAAAGATAAAAGTGAATAAACTAATATTATTTAGATAGCGAATAAGACTTGTAGTCAATACTATCTTCTTTTTCTTGTCTCTGGTCTCCCCATGTACTATCTTTCTTCTACTTCTACTCTTCTCCCCTTATTTGTTATTAATCAAAAACTTTACCGAAGATGCTTCATGATTTCCGAAAACATTCGTTGCATATCAGTGCGGATCAACTTGAGGTCTTCTTTAATAGAGACTAGTAGATGAGCGACTTCCTCATGTAAATCACCCACTAAGTCACCCAGATCATCAACCTTAGTATGAATTTCTTCAATTTCCTTTACTAAGGCTTCATGACTCCCCTGCTGTGTGTGACTAACTTCTTCCAATAAAATAGTATAATCTTGTTGAGGTGTTCTTGGTGGATGGAAGCTTGTAGCAACAGATATTTCTGAAGGTAAGACATCTAATTCTATAATTCTGATAACAGGAGGTTTGAGAAATTGTTTTCCTTTTGGGAGATCAAGGTCATCAGGTCTAGGTAGTTTTGGAACTGGTTTTTCAAGAAGTTATAGTACATCTTTAATTGAAGATATAAAACTCAAAGGTCTAAAGTACATGATTAGATGCATAAAAGTCTCTAAGTTGAAACTAATACCTTCAACCCTGATAGTTCTGTATCGTCCTTTTGTCACTCTTACAACTACTTGGAAAGTTGCATCTATGGTGAAGCATCCACACTGACTTCCTGATAGTTTTGAAATATGATGTGAAACATAGATTCCTCTAGGTTGAGCTGCATTGCATGCCTCATCTATGTTCCTCACAACTGCTTGTATCTGATCTTCTGTAAGATCATCTGTATTTCCTTCAAGATATATCTTCTTTTTCCCTTTGTCTTCATTGCGTACAATGTTTAAAGTTCTTGGTTGTATGTTTAGTACAATCTTGATCAATGTTCTGTTTGTGATTGGGTAAATAGTATTACGCTCCTTGGACATCTGCATTGGATATGATTCTGAATTTTCATCTCGCAGAACACCATATAATCTTTTCACTCCATGATTTAACAGATGTATTGATCGATTATTGATTAGTATAGGTTCGATTTGTACCTTGACTAACCTTTTCAAAGGTTCTCTTATAATAATTGAGCTTCTACTTCTAACAGGTACAGATTCTTCAATCACCTTCAGTCTTAAATCCTCTTTTCTGATAGGTTGAGAAGGATTATAATGTGCTGAAATGTGTTCAACTGACTTTGTCTTTTGTTGAACATCAATTGAAGTATTCTTTTTCTAACTGGTCTTCAGCTTCTTACTTTCTTTTACTAGTCTAGAAGGAGATTTTTGTTAAGGTTTCTTCCTTTCAAACACTAACTTCCTCTTAATTTATATTTCTTTAGTCGATTTTGCTAGCTGATCTTGCAAAATTGAGACCAAAGATCTAGTAGCCTGTGGTGCTTTCTCTGTCTTTCCAAAATCTTCACCAAAAGTCAAACCTTTCCCTTTCTTCTGTTCTTGTTGACGTAAGGTTAATAATCTTAGTGACCTTCTTGATTGTTTGGATTTCTCGGAATGAAGTGTCTCCCCCTTTCTTTTCAACAACATTTATTTTACAGACTGTTTCACCTGGCTTTCTTCTGTGTTAAATCGTCTTAGCTTTCATTGATTCATCTGACGATTTATTCTTCTTTTCTTCTAGAGATATTCTTTCTATAGATTGAGGTTTTGTATTCCTTACGAGAATAACATTTTCACTCAGGCTGCGTCTGACAATACGCTCCCCCTCAGTCCTTGTTTTTGCCATAGAATCTGTGTCCTCCTTTTCTTGGATCTTCAAACCCATTCTACAGACAGTTAATGCATTAATGATACTTTTTATATTCATCTTCATTCTATTTCCTCTATCAAGAAAAATTTCAGAGACTCTAAAGATCCTTATTAGCAGCATACCATATGGTAAGGCATTAGAATCTCTCTTCTTCTTCATCATGTAACTTAAAATTAAGTGTGGAAGATCTATAGGTTGATGGTTGAGTATATAACATAAGCATTGTTCATGTATCGTTGTCACAACATTCTTCAAGCCTGTTCTTGGTAGAACACAATGAAAAAGTAGCACATGTAGAACCCTAGCCTTCGGAACAAGAGTTGACGCCTTCTTTTCCTTTGGGTCACTACTTCCAT
>JAOTAX010000196.1:15341290-15361851 GCA_025629825.1 Erythroxylum guanchezii | reverse complement strand
CTTCAAAGAACCAAGCAATTCATCAAGCTTTAATTTACTCAAGTCCTTAGCTTCTTGTACTGCAGTGACTTTGGGTCCCCATCTTTTAGGCAGACTTTTGAGAATCTTCCTGACATGGTCTTGATTATCATAGATTCTCCCAAAAGCTTTAAGTCCATTAACGATGGTTTGAAATCGTCCAAACATCTGATCAATAGCCTCATCTTCTTTCATCCTAAACAGTTCATACTGATGTACAAAAATATTGATCTTGGACTCCTTCACCTGGTTTGTGCCTTCATGTGCGATAGATAAAGTGTCCCACATCTCCTTTGCAGTTTCACATCCATGAACTTTATCATATTCACTTCTGTTTAAAGCACAACTCAGAAAGAACTTGGCCTTTGAGTTTAATTGAAATCTAGCTTTGTGTTCGGCTGACCATCTAGTACGAAGAATGGTATTCCCTTCATCATCCATTGGTATGTATGGTCCATTCTCGATGATATCCCAAAGATCAATATGTGTGGATTCTATGAAAAGCCGCATCATGTCCTTCCAATAATGATAATCCTCACCATTGAATGTAAGAGTTCTTGTGACGGAGGCACCTTCAGCTATAAAAACATGTGATTCAGCCATGGATCGTTGTCCTCACTTTGTAAAGGTGGTTCTTGGAAACCGAGCTCTGATACCAACTGAAGTAAATCACTTGTTATTATAGAATTCACGTATAATATACAAAAAGTACAAGAAGGGGGGATTGAATTGTGTATTCTTTTCGTGAATACAAAAACCTTTGATATTTCTTGAAAAAAAAATTTCCAAACTTATTAAATGAATACCAAAAATGTTATAAAAAATAGCTATGTAGTTAAGTCGCAAATAGCTTCTATATACTTATTTAAGAATAATAGAAATTAAAGTGAAAGGTTAGAAGATAGACATTGCGATTTTATACTAGTTCACCCCAAACCTTGGGCTACATCTAGTCCTCAGAGTTCGTCTGAGATTTCACTATACTTCTTCAATTTTACAAGTATTCTTTCTTCTCTTTTAGAGCCTCTTCAGGTCTCTTACACCAAGTATTCTTTTTGTTATCTTAGCCTTTTCAGGCTCTTAGCCTTTCCTTTCTTTCACTAGAAAGATATCATGAGTTTTTTTGCTACAATAGAGTTTGCTCTCGTGTATCGCACTTTGAATATAGAATTTTTCTTTGTAAGTAATAACTTGAAAGCTAAAAGTTGAAAATCGAAAGTTGTTTAGTCTTCGACTACGACTAGTATTTATAGCCTATGTCTTCAACTACTTCTTGATAACTGCTTCTTGTTTCTTGTAGAAACCGTTATTCAGTTGAGTTCTGTAACTAACTCCAACTGACTAACTGTCCGACGTACTAGAGTATCTTTATCTTTGTATTATCTATGTTTTCCTGTTTTTTCTATATTTTTCGCTTCTTCTGTGTTTTCCACTTCTTCTGTGTTTTCCACTTCTTTCATGATTTTGCTTCTTCTGTGTTTTCCACTTCTTCTGTGTTTTTCACTTCTTTTGTGTCTTCCACTTCTTCTGTATTTTTTGCTTTTTCTGTGTTTTTCACTTCTTTTGTGTTTTCCACTTCTTCTGTGTTTTTGCTTCTTCTGTGTTTTCCACTTCTTCTGTGTTTTCCTCTTCTTCTGTGTTTTCCACTTCGTTTGTGTTTTCCGCTTCTTCTGCGTTTTCTACTTCTTCTGCGTTTTCCGCTTCTTTTGTGTTTTCCACTTCTTCTGTGTTTTTGCTTCTTCTGTGTTTTCCACTTCTTCTGTATTTTCTGCTTCTTCTGTGTTTTCCGCTTCTTCTATGTTTTTTTGCTTTTTCTGTATTTTTCTGCTTTTTCTGTGTTTTTCTGCTTCTTCTATGTTTTGCGCTTATTCTGTGTTTTTCACTTCTTCTGCATTTTTACTGCATGCTTAACACGCTTATCAAAATAGTTCATTTATTTCTAATATTATTATTATTTGATTGTTACCAAAATTAATAGACATGAAGTCTTCTTGACTTAACACAATGATCTGTAAAAATGATCACTTTAGAGCCTAAAAGGCACAATCAAAACGTGGCACATGCATACACCACCGCTAGTAACTCCTTTTCAGTGGCGATGTAGTTCAGTTGGGGTCCCATTAATGTCTTGTTTGCATAATATACCGCATTCAACTTTTTATCTTTTCTTTGGTCCAACATGCAACCTATAACTTGGTTAGCGTCGCACATGACTTCAAATAGTAAAGACCAGTTCGATGATGCTAGGATTGGTGCTGATATTAGTGCCTTTTTTAATTGATTACATGTAGATAAACAGTTATTATCAAAACAAAAAGGCTCTTCTTTGACTTACAGGTTTGTTAGAGGTCTTATTATCTGTGAGAATTCCTTGATAAAGTGGTAGTAGAATCTTGCATGACCTAGGATTGCTCACACGCCTTTAACATTGATGGATAGTGGGAACTTCTCTATGACCTTCGTCTTTGCTCTATCCACATTAATCCCTTAGCATGATATTTTATGTCCTGACACTATGCCCTCATGCACCATAAAGTGACACTTCTCCTAGTTCAGTACTAAATGTGATTCTTTACATCTTTGGAGTACTCTATCTAAATTTGTTAGGCATTACCCAAAAAAGTCTCAAAAGACTGAAAAATCATCTATAAATACTTCTATAATGTCCTTGATCATAACCGCAAAAATAGAAACCATACACCTATGAAATGTAGCTGGAGCATTACATAACCCAAAAGGCTTCCGTCTATATGCAAATGTACCTAAGGACACGTAAAGGTGGTCTTTTTTTGTCCTCCGGATAGATGAATATCTGATTATATCCCAAGTAACCATCTACAATGCAATAGAATGAGTGACCAGCCACTCTTTCAATCATTTGGTCTAAGAATGCGAGAGGAGAGTGATCCTTTTTAGTCACTTTTTTGAGTTTGTGATAATCAATGCAATCTCTCCAGCCTATGATGGTTCTTGTGGAGATCAACTCTCCACTTTCACTCTCTATGATGGTCATACTGCCCTTCTTCGGTATGTATTGTACTGGGCTGACCCATTCGCTATCAGATATTGGAGATATGATACTCGTGTCTAAAAACTTCACTACTTTCTTTTTAACCACTTCCTTCATTTGAGGATTCAACCTTCATTGACGCTCCCTCATTACTTGACTTCCTTCTTAAAGGTTTATCCTATGCATACAAACATTTGGGCTTATACCTCGAATGTTATATATATGCCATCTCATGGCCTTCATCTACTTATTAATAGCAACTACCACCTTACTCTTTTGTTCCCCATCCAATTGGACTGACTGTTGCACCATTTGGATGATGCTCAACTTTATCTCTAAGTTGTTAGCATTGACAGTCAGTTTCATGATGCTAGACTATACACTAGTCAAGTCTAGTCTAATGTAGTCAAACATGGTTTTCGGTTGGTTAGCCATGTTGTACGATTCTTCAGTGTCTACTTGACCACCTAAGTCTTTTATTTGACGATCTAGCTCAAACTCCTACAATTATGTCCTTCAAAGATTCCTATGCATTGTTCTTTTGATATTTGGGTCTGCGTCTTTTAAGCTCTCAAAAGTGCTACAGGTTATAAACTAACTAAAAGTCTCAATCTAGAAAAAGAAAGAAAAATAAACAAATTAATCAAATAAAATAACATAAAATAAAAACAAGAATAAAACATAATAAACTAAAAATAGCTAAAGTAATAAAATTATGGTGTTCCTAATATTACTGTCCCCAAAAATGATGTCAAAAACTTAATTGATATTTTTTTATATAAATATCAAATTAACCGCAAGTACAGGGCGTAGTTATACCTAGCACAGGCAAGTACAGGTCAATCCTACAAAGACAGTAAGTATTAGTAATTACCCTTCTCCTATTATCTAGCCTACAAATTGAATATATATTATTTTAGATAAAAATGAAAAATAAAAAAAAAACTAAAATTGGAAACAATAATGAACATAAAAGACCAAGAAAATCACTTAGGAAAATCAATATCAAATATTACTGTCTAAGTGATGAATCCCCCTAAAACGTCATTAGATAATTATCCTTTTATTATGCAATTATTTCATTAATTATTGGACCGTGAAAATTCTATCTTATGTTGATAACTCTCTCGAGAATACTAACAACTAATCCATTGACTGATTACAAAAATATTTCTAGTTAAAACCCCTAGGATTACATTATTGATTTATGAATTCTGCTATTAGGTTTGACTATAATTCAAAGGATTTATGTCGACCTATCTCTAGGTTTGCAAACAACTCCTTTCAATTATAGTTGATCTATTAATACAAAGGATTTCTCAATCTCGATTATATGAAATCAAATCATGCACTAATATTTCAGATATATTAGAACAAACATAAAACACATAATTGAATCACAATAAATCAATCAAAATAATTGCATTAAATAAAATATTAAGACATATTGTATCATAAATTAGGGTTCATCACACCTAGACATTAAAAAGAGTTAAATTATTCATAATAGAAAACGAAATCAAATATAAGCATGCATAAAAATAATACAAAACAAAGAGTTCATAATTCTAAATCTCTTTCTATTTTATCGAATGTTCTTGCAAGTTTGGATTTGATGTAGCCTACTATCGGATCTCTTTTGATGTTGATTTTGCATTTTCCTCGTCTCCAGATCAAAATCGTCACCTCTCTGGATGTTTCACGTCTCAAGTCTACAGTTAAATTTAGCTCCCTTTTATTTTCCTCCACTCACATCCTTTTATAGTAAAATTTAGGATTTTTAGGACATACATGGTCGACTACATAGGCGTGTAAGAGACCGTGTATAATCAAAAACATATGCATTCTCAATTCTACGCGGGCACTAAGACTTACACAGGCAACATACATGGCTGTGTATCTCTAAATTGCTTCAAAACTTCATTTTATGCCACATTTTGATTTGAATTATTCTCTTTTTAGCCCATAAAGGCAATTATAACCTATAATGTACTTAGAGAGAATTAAGTACGAAAAATACAATAAAACTACAAAATATCAAGCAAAATACATCAAATATGGGTGTATAATTATAGTCAAATGTGCATATATTAATAATACACGCTTCAACTAAGCATCGCATCATTAAATCATTAACTTTAACTCTTTCAAAGACTTAGCATTTTATATCTAATATGAAATCTTGGTAATTGATTTAATTGGAACTATTGAAGATAAGTCGTCGTACTAAGCATAGCTATAGGAAAAATAATATTGCATCATACAATATCTCATATTGTACTTTCCTCATTACATAAATCTATGCTCTTATGGAATTTTGTTGTAAAGGTATTTACCAGAGAATCTAATTTAAAACTCACCATAATGAGCTCATTGAAGTACTTCAGCATTCTCAATGCTTAATGTCTATTCAGATTTAAAAATTTAAACTTTTCAAAATTTTAATTCAACATTTCATTTAATACATATGAATATATCATAAAAAGTCACTAGTACTCTAATGTTATTACATCCAATACATCACATGTATAAATTTAAAAATTTAATACCATCATCTTTGTTGATTCATTTAATCTACTACACTTAGTGATTAATGCCTTAAAAATGCTTATAATACTCACTTTAGCTTATATTTGATTTTAGGTATTTTGGAAGTGAAGGAGCTAAAATGACCCAAAATCATATTCATTGAGCCATCTTCTCAATGTTCATACTCTATTGATTCATAGAGCAAGAAGAAGAAGATGATTAAAAGAAGAAGAGACAAGATAGAGTGTGAACGTGAAGAACAAAGCAAGGAAGTAGCTCAAGGCCAGTTGGTAAAATTGCGCAGCCGTGGTCTCACACCCATGTAGTTGGTTGCACAACTATGAGATTGCTCAAGGCTGTGCAATTTCATCTCATGCCCATACAAGGGTGGCTCATAGGTGTGAGGGGCCACGCACGGCCATGAGAGGCCATGCCAGGTTTTACTATAAAAAGGAATAAGTTATGACAGAGACCAAAGGGAGAGAGGAGATAGAAGCAATTCTTCACCATTTTTCTTCAATTTTCAACAAAGATGGAGGCAACAGAGGCTACTTCTTATTGCTTGATGGAGAAGATGGACGGTTAACTTTTCGATACTAGTTTGAAGGTGAAATTGATGCCTAGGATGCATGGTTAAGATTATCTTATCTTTATTTAATGTTGGATCTCTCTCTTAGAATTGTTTAGGTTATCCTTTGCTTAATCAATTTCGGTATTTATGAATGTGTAATTGTACTCTCGTTATCATTAGATTGTTTATATTGTGAACCCATTGCTAGAATCGTTAATACAATCCGTAATCGTTGTATTTGGATTCATTGCTAAAATAATCAATATAATTCGTAATTGTTATGTTGAGATTCATTTGTGGCTAGTAATGATTTTGAATCATTAGGGATAACTTAACCTAGGTTAAATGACCCGAGTTTATATGGTTGTTGCTTAGATTAGTCTATTTTCCATATTGTAATGTGTCTGCCCAATTAAATCTAGAGAGCGTATTATAGGTTATTCAATAATTAAGTTTAATTAACGATCGTATCTTAATTAAACATAACCTAAGGGCAAATCGGGATTAACAAAGCTTGTTGTTATTCTACCACCAATAGTTCTAGGAGAGATGTGAAAGCATTATAACAATGAAAGATGTTTAATCTTGTGTAGGCTGAGATTGATCTGAGAACCGAATTTCACACATATTCATCACTTTTATTGTTTTCGACTATTTTCTATAATTTGTTCTTGTTAGTTTAAATTTACTTTATTTTTGCAATTGCTTCAAACTTAAACCCTCCACCCCCCCCCCCCTGCTTTTTATTTCCTTTATATTGATAATTTTCATTACGAGAATTAATCGAACATTATGATCCCGACTCACCACAGCTATAAATTTTTAATATGTAGAGTTAGGTAAATTTTACAATTCACTCGACACACGTTGTCAAATTTTGGCATCGTTGCTAAGAAGTGTGGTGATTTAATTTTCTTTTTTATTTTAGTTGGTGTTTTGTGTATATATTTGCTTATAATTGTTTCTTTTCTTTATTTCTTAATTTTTAAACATTTTTTAGTGTCGGTGTATATTAGTGACAAGATTTGACGAGATCTCCTCGTAGAGAACCTGAGCAACTTGATCCGGAGATCAAAAGGACATTGCGGAGGTTAAGAAAGGAAGTAAGAACCATTCCCGGAGTAGAACAAGTGTTTGAATTTGAAGAAAAAATGACAAATCCAAGAACAGTATGGGAGTTGGCAGCATTAGACTTAACCCAAAAGCCCTTATGCATTACATTTCCTAATTTTGTTGAGTATGTTACCTTTGAACTTAAGTATGGGTTAATACATTTGTTGCCTAATTTTCATGGCCTTGCAGGTGAGGATGCACATAACCATCTTAAGGAGCTTGTTGTGGTTTGTCTATGCATGAATCCTCTAGGGGTGATAGATGAGAAAATCATGTTGAGGGCTTTTCCATTGTCACTTAAAGATGCAATAAAGGACTATTGTTTGATTTACCTGCTGGGAGTTCAAACACGTGGATAGATATAAAGCAGCAATTCTTGGAAAAATATTTTCCAACATCAAAGATAATGAGTATTCGGAAGGAAATATGTGGCATAAAGTAACATAATGAAGAGTCCCTTTATAAGTACTGGGAGCACTTTAAGAAGTTGTACGCCAGCTATCCCTATCATAACATACATGAACAACTCCTTCTCCAGTATTTCTATGAGGGATTGTTGCTTATAGAGAGAAGTTTGGTTGATGCAGCGAGCAGTGGAGCATTGTGTGAAAAGTCTCCTATGGAGGCTCGTATTTTGATTGAGATAACAGTCGCTAACACTCAATAATTTGGCACTCACAACGAGGTTTGTCATGTGAATGAGGTAAATACCTTATCCATCAAACAATGTTTAAATAAGCTAACATTTGTTATTAGAAAACTTGCAGTCGAACAAGCACAGGTAAAGGCATGTGGAATATGTGCAATCACAAGCCATCCAACTAATGAGTGTCTGACATTGCAAGAGGGAAGTATAGAGTATGTGAATGTTGTAGGAGGGAACTTTCCTAACCAGTACAACACATATTCCCAGATGTATAACCCAAGCTGGAGAGATCATCCCAATTTGATTTACGAGGGGAACAGGTAACAAAACTACTTCCCAAATCGGCCACAAGGACCGCAACAATTCCAACTAAGACGACAGCTTCTTCATCAGATTCAGGTATATTTTTGGAAGATTTGATTAAATCCATTGCTAATTACACTCTACAATTTTAGCAGGAAGTAAAATCAAGCTTCCAAAACTTGGAACACCAAATGGATCAGGGCAGTAAGGATCGACGATCTAGAGTCACAAAGTGGAGGACAACTGCTATCACAACCGAAGACGAATGTGAAGAATGTTAGTGCAATCACCTTGAGGAGTGATAGGAAGCTTGAGGACCCTAAAAAAATTACTCAAGGGATGACTAATGAAGAAGACACTGAAAGGGAGCTCAAAGAAAAAAGGGATATGCCTTCAAACTCAAAGGTAAATGTTGAATTTGCAATTGTTGAAAAGACTAATTCTCAACGTTTTCCTAGTAAGCCAGTAAAGTAAAATAAGGAGGACAAGGATAAAGAGATCTGAGAGACCTTTCGGAAGGTTGAGGTGAGCATTCCACTGTTAGAAGTGATTAAGCAAGTGCTGAAGTATGTGAAATTCCTTAAGGAATTATGTACGAGCAAGCAAAAGTTAAGAGGTAATGAAATGATTAGAATGAGTGAAATTGTTTCTACAGATTTCAAAAAGAAATTACCTCCTAAGTGTCAGGACCCAGGCATGCTTACTATTCCTTGTAAAATTGGTAATACTAACATTAAACATGTCATGTTAGATTAAATTTAGGGTCATTAAAAGAAACCAGTGTTACCATACAATTGATTAATCGTTCTAATGCTTACCCAGATTGGGCGATTGAGGATGTGCTTATGCAGGTAAATGAGCTAATATTTCCTGATGACTTTTATGTGGTCATCATGAATGATGAAACTTTCCATATCCCAATATCTATCTTACTAGGGAGGTCATTTCTCAACACGGCCCAAACTATGATAGATGAACCCTCACGATGGAATTCAATGGGGAAGTTACTCATTTCAATATTTTTGATACCAATAAGCACTCCCATAATGACCACTCTGTTTTTACAATTAATGTGATTGACCTTTTAGTGCAAGAAGATTGTAAATAGAAACATACAAATAAACAAGAAGCAATTTCCACAAAAGAGAAGATCAAAACTTTTAATGTATCACCAAAAAGTTTATCATTGGTCAAAAAGTGCTTCTTTATTGCACTAAATATAAACGGTTTTCGCATAAATGTCATCCTTATTGGGTGGATCCTTTTGTGATAACTAATGCTCTTCCTTATAGTGCAGCAAAAATCAAAATTCTAAAAATAGGGAAGACATTGCAAGTAAATGGTCATCGACTCAAGTTTTGTTCGGATGAAGGTCAAGTGAAAAAGGCCAAAGTTGTGATTTCTGGAGATCAAATTTTCATCGCTTGATGAGAGCAATATGGAGTTGAGCCAACGATAATAAACAAAGGTGTTGCTTGGGAGGCAACCTAAAGGAAGTCAATTTTTGTTTATTTACATTTTTACATTTGCTATTTTCGTTAAATGCTTCATTTCTTGCATTTGATTTTACATTAGGCACAATGTAAGTTTTAAGTATGGGGGTGGGGGTCTTAGTTTTTATGCATGTTTTTTAGTGGGGTCTTAGTTTTTATGCATGTTTTTTAGCTTAATTGTTGCTTATGCGGCTTCTTAGGCAATTTTTCAAAATCAAATAAACAAAATCAAAAACTTTCTTGTTTTCTATTACTTTTAAGATTATATAGTCATAATTAGAGTGTGAATTGACTAGAAAAACCATGGAAAATTTAACATGTACTTTTTCTCTTGTGATTGGTTAATGTGCATTATCCTTAGAAGAGTGGTGATTAGTAGTAAACAAAAAGAACTAGTCAGATTTTAAGTCATATTAGACTAACACATCCATATCAATCTCACTATCTTTTGTTATGTGTGACCTGACATATACATCTTGACTTTACTTTGATTTTCTATTCAAGACTACATTTTTATCACATGCATTATCATGAAAATAATTAGGCATTCTTTGTTGCTTATGAGCTACATTAGTCAAATAGCCTACCCATTTATATGAATTTTCCTTTGTAAACCCCCTTTGATCTTTATTAGTCTTTCCTTTAGTATAAACCACATTACATGCTTTTAAACCTAACCAAATGTCCTAGCCAAGCCTTAAAACTAGTGGAGCATTTGTTAATTGTTTATGACTGTGATTGTACAAAAGCCTAAGTGTGAGGGCATGTACATATATGGGTTGTTTATACTTGTTAAAAAGTTATGAATTCCCATGTTGATGTAGCTTCTTTCACCGTTATATTTGATTAAGTAATGATTGATTAAGTAAAAAATAAATGATTAAGTAAAAAATAATATAAAAAATTCTTTCACTGTTATAAATGATTAAGTAAAAAATAATAATAAATTATGAGTGTGAATAGAAGTTTCAAGAAGGAAATACAATTGTTTTACTTGCTTGTTTCTCCTCCTTAAGTTGTAATGAATGGGTTGTGTGAATATATTGCATATGAGGTAGATGTTGTTTTGGATGGAGCACTCGTTATGTTATGTTCATATGTTATGGTGTGAGAACTGAATTGAGTTATAAAATATAATTGTTGCGTTCATCATAGCTGACAGTACCCAGTTTTGAATGAATATTAACTTATGCACTTGATATCTCATTAAGTGTTACTTTTGCTTCACTAAATTGATGGCTTTTATGCTACATTACCCAAAATACATCTCACCTTACCTTTGCCCATATTACAACCCTAGAAAATTCCTTTGATTCATGATTATGCATATGACTTTTAGTGGTGAAGAAATAAAATGATACGTAAAGTTGTAGATTGTTTTGATCATGAATGGTGTTTGAATGTACTTATAGATATATCTTGTTTAAACATATTTTGTCCAAGTCTACCTCTAGATTGCTCAATTTCTAAAGGTAATGAATGTTGATTGATCATGAGTAAAAGCTTTGAATGTTGAGTCCTTACCATAGTTTTTGAAAGTCATTCATCTTTACTTGTGATTATCTATTCTTAGGAAATATGGAAAATGAGTAAAAGTTTTGGTTTGTGATTTTGATTTTGACAAATTGCCCGAGGACGGTCAAAAACCAAGTGTGGAGGAATTCACCATCCTTTCACCAAAGGTTTCTTTGGTATTCTTCAACTTAACAAGTTTCTTAAGTTTCATATGATTCATAAACAAAAAGATGCATATATCCTTATATGTAATTTTATGATTCTCATCATGTTGATTTAACCAATATGACATAAAAGGATGGTCTTAATTATCCAACTTTGTATTCTTGTCACTTATGTTAAGCATAGGTCTCTTTTGATCTAATACATACAAACTATTTATATAAAATTAGATCAACTACTTTTACTCAACAATCTATTTCTTATCATGCTTTGCATAGTTCAGTAATATTGAATTTGAATTCAATATTAAATATTCAAAAAAATGAATTAAAAATCCATATGATCCATGTCTCTATCATATTTTGTATAAGCAAGAAAACTCATGCAATCATTTTCTTCTTATGACAACTATTATCATAATATAACAAAGCCTTTAATTGATGTCCATATTTATGCTTTTAGTAGGGTTAAACAATTTTATCAAGATATTATACCTTTAAGCTCTACTTAATATAACATCTTACATCTTGCTATCATCGTGTTGATGTACATCTTACATGTTATCATCAAGGTTTATGAGACATTAATCAACTCAAAATGCCAATACATTTTGTTATCTACATGATTTTGACACCTCTAAAACTTTGTAACCAAATACTCAGTAGGAATTATAGCAAAATTGCATATTAGACATACAATTTTTCTATCTAACATATGTCCCAAAAATTCAATTCACTAACTCTTAGTATCAACTATATTAAACAAGGTAAATTCCACTCAGGATAAAATATAAACGTAAGAAAAGCAAGTAATTGATTATATGTCATGACTACCGTAATTTGATTAAAAATTAAATCATCATAAAGTATGAATCTTAAATTGTACCTTATTCCAAAGCTTTATAATAATCTAGTAATATCCTTACAACAATTTCTAATATCGGTCTAACTCAACTATTGTTGCCATACAAGTGTCCGACCTCTAATAGTGTCCACAGAACAGGTTGAGAGAACTCTAAACTCTTACAAAGAGAGTTAAGCAAGAAGTGCTAGCTTCATTAGAGCTTAAGCCTATTTATAATAGTTTTTGGACATTTCAGTAATTTAATTAAAGTTACAAATAATTCTAATTAAATACCAATTATGTCCAAATAAAATCCAATATCTCATATTGATCCTTGTTTAATAAATATCTCATATTTAATCATAAAATTTCCAAAACTTTACAATTAAGTTCAACTTTATTAAAATATCATTGTTTTCTTCAACTTATTCTTTATGTGAGATTCATTAGGTTCTCAAATATATTTTTATAACCATATATTATATTTATGATTAGATAAATTAAACTCTTTTAACATTTTATATCCATAAATCAACCTTGGTGTCTAGAAACACATTATGACTGTTCAAATATTTAGAAATATCAAAATAGTTTTGACTAACTTTTCTATGTATAATTTTTTTGAATTCATCATACAATGTTCTGATTAGACATATAGTATTGAATTAATGTCTACTTTATTTTAAGTTCAATCATATTAGTTCTCAATCATTAGCTATCAATTCAATTAATAACATTTGTAAACTATTTACAAAACATCATTTCACTTTAGCTAAGGATTTCCCAAATCAGTATTAATCAAGAACAATATAATATTCTCTTTAATTACTTTAAGGTAATAAATCATATTTTGTTCAGTCAACTACCTCCATATGGTTTAAGTTACAACTAATGAATACTGACTGAACTATCTTTTACTAGAACAAGTCATAAGTAGTATAAAAAAATAACAATCTCTATACCTGATAACTTTAGAAATCTTAAGTTAAATGATTACTTATACAATTATTACAATAAAATTTTCATAGACATACAAGTAATGTTCCAAATGAATGCCTCATATGAAATTAGTTCAGTGAATTTGTTCTTCAACAAGCACCCACACGCTTATTTAAGTATCTTCATACTTTAGTTTATGACATCAACTACTTCCTTATAAGGAAAAACAAAATGCGTGATAGTTTTTTTATATTCTATTAATGTTCAATTTTAATAAAAGAATTAATAGAACAATTTAGGGATAATATATAAATGCAATATGAATTTCATAATTATAATCACGTCATAATGTCATTTGTAATGTATTATTATCTCATGAGTTTTATCATATATATATATATATACATAAATACTTTTAAATTATTTTATCACTAAATTATAACTAATCAATTTATTGTCGGGCATAAACCAACAAAAAGTACGTCAATTGCCAAATGTTTAAGAAGAATTCATAATTATAATTTTAAATTTAACTAACTACATAAATATACAAACTAATGACTTGTCAAACTTTGACATTAGATAAACTTTGGGTACCAATTAATAACAAAAATAATTATATATACAGTCCCATCCACGGAAACCCTAGAAGTCCAAATTAGACTCCCATATACGCAGAGCCATGGTCGTCACAGCTCAGCCGCCTGCCAAACTCCGATGGGGAGAATTGGAAGAAGATGACGGAGAGGATCTCGACTTTCTCCTACCTCCCCGGCAAGTGATCGGACCCGACGAGAACGGGATAAAGAAAGTGATAGAGTACAAGTTCAACGAGGAGGGAAGCAAAGTGAAGATCACCACCACGATACGCATCCGAAAGCTTGCCAATGCACGCCTCAGTAAGAGAGCCGTCGAGAGAAGGTCCTGGGCGAAGTTCGGTGACGCCGTGCACGAAGACGTGGGCAGTCGGCTCACCATGGTGTCCACCGAGGAGATCCTCATCGAACGTCCCAGAGCTCCAGGTCTATTCGTCCCAAATTCTTATTTGTGGATCTATAGTTTCACATTTGGATTGAAATCTCCCCCGTTTCCCTACCTCTTTGCCTGCTGGGTGTTGGGTACTTACAATGAATTTTCTTTTCATTTGAGAAATTGCTGGAAACCGTTGAAATTCTGTTAGTAGACGCAGTGGAGATCTAAGTTTGGAATATTTTGGACTTTAGGGTTTCTATCGTGACGAGTGTTTTAGATCTTTTCAGCGTAGTTACTGAAATATGGGCGTTAAGAAAATATTCGTGATTGTTCAATTTAGATCAAAACGTGAGCTTATTATTAGTTGCGTTCTTGTTGAGTTTCATACTCCTCTGTAACCATATCTCACGGGGTAATGTATCTATGATTTTTGGCCATGCTACTTTGTTTGGTGAACATCTTTTATTGACTAATGTTCCTATCTAAAATGCAGAGAAAGGCATTCTAGTAACTTAATTTTGAATGTCTAGACATTTCTTTTTGGAAAGTAGATAGTTGTATTCCGAAAACAGTGGCAAAGCCTTACAATGAATAATCCGCGCAAGTACATCAGATTGCTCTATATAGCTTGTTCACGTCAACTGATTTCTATCTACAAAGCTGCTAGTTTAGCACATTCTATAAACCAACCTTAGATTTCCAAATAGTCCTTATAAATGTCTGATTTGATTAATATATCAAAGTTGCAGGGTAGGAAGTGGTTCCTTTCCCTGCTTCGGAGGTGAATCCTTGACTTGTTCTCTTATCTATTGAAGAGTTCCTTTTTGTTCATAGACTGATGTCCCTCTTCAGGAGCCTATGATCTGGGAGGTTCCATCTTTCAGCAAAATCTTGGTTTAAGATGAACTTCATGGATTTTGAATGTACTATCTCGCTTGTCCAAGCAATTGAGTGCTCTATCCATGGCCAGTTATCCATAGCCTTTTGGTTAAAGTTCCTTTAATTTCTCTCCTTCCATATAGCATAGATTGTACAACCAAAAACCAGCTTAAAGACCTTGTCATCTGTCTTATTCTTCTTGTGAGAAGCAGTGGCCCATATTACAATCTAATTCCAGTTTTGAAAAAAAGTAGTATTGCAGAGTGCCAAGACCTTGAAATGTCTACACGTTGCATATGCTCATAGGGGTTTTTGCTTTATTAGCATTTAATTTTTTGCTTTAAATAATGATCTCTATGTTGGTGGAATTTCCTTTTCTTTGTCTAGATCATGCTAATAGACCTTAGTCTTCATTTCCCTCAGTCATGTTTGTTCTGGGCCTTTTTAGCAGGAAACTTCTGATAATCAATGTGCTATAACCATCCTTAGTTGTATGATGCAAGTGATTAGTAAGATTCCACTTTGAGTATTTATGTTGTTTACAATGTTCCTTATGAATGATAGCTGAATTTCATACAGGTAGCAAACCAGAAGAAGCAAAAGTTGGTGGAGATTCCTTGGCTCAACTGGGTAAAGGAGGAGCTGTCCTTATGCTTTGTAGAACTTGTGGTAAAAAGGGTGACCACTGGACTTCGAGATGCCCATACAAGGATCTTGCTCCACCATCTGAAAGTTTTGTTGATAAGCCTCCTGCAGCAGAGACTTCTACTGCTGCATCTCTCACAGGCAAGACAGCATATGTTCCCCCAGGCATGAGGGCAGGGGCTGAAAGAGGTGCTGGAGCGGATATGAGGCGAAGGAATGATGAGAACTCGGTACGGGTCACCAACCTATCAGAAGATACCCGTGAACCTGACCTGCATGAACTTTTCCGGCCCTTTGGCCCTGTAAGTCGTGTTTATGTTGCTATGGACCAGAAGACTGGAATGAGCAGAGGTTTTGGGTTTGTTAATTTTGTGAACAAGGAAGATGCTCAGAAAGCGATCAACAAACTCAATGGCTATGGTTATGATAACCTCATACTTAAAGTTGAGTGGGCTACACCAAGGTCAAATTAGAGCGATATTTGTTTTACACTTTGGTGAAGTTTTCAACCTTCAAGATTTTTACTTTAGTTGGGTCTTTAAATCCATGCCGGATTTTGTATCTCCGTAATCATATTTGAAGTTCTTTAATAGTAACTTGTTTGAGGGTTCTATCATATTGAGGCCCACAAGAGGATTGCCACTTCATTCTTCATGGGGCATGTGCAATTTGGTTCTGAGGTTTAGTTGCTTCGTTGTTGCATGTAACAACACGGGCTAATAGCCTGTAGAGTGGGTTGCAGGAATAATCCGCAATGTTAACTCTAATGAATGAAATATGGGTAATGGTTATAACCTGAGCAAATCTTTCCTTTGGAAAACAATGTGGAGTTGTCCAACAGCTTTGAATATGAGCTTGTGGCAGAGTAGGATCTTTTGTTTACGTGGCATGTGTAACGGAGGATACATGGATTAAAACTAGGACAATATTGAAGGTCTAGAAAATGATACGTAGTGTCGTGCTTTAATTGTGTAGATTACAGAAGGGGCGTGTAAAGGGTACAGATAATCATTAACTAAAGTTGTACCAATCTCGATGGTTTATGTAGTTGTACTTATCTTAAGAATAGCTTTAAGTTTAACTCTTTCTAAGCTGTATTACAAATATTGTAATCATCTCTTAATACAATTAAGCTTTTCCATCAGCTTCTATATGGTATCAGAGCATCATACTTGATCCAATTTTTTTGTTCTCTCCTTCGTTGAGAACCATGCCCACTCAAAACCAGCACACTATACCCAACGATGCAGATCCCACCACTTAGCTTATTGTTGTCACTCTTCCCAATATTATCAAGCTCACCTCAAACAATTCTCTCTCATGGAAACTTCAAATTGAGGCCACGCTAGTTGGCTATGATCTTTTTAAGTTTTTAGATGGTTCCTCTTCTGCACCATCACTTACTATTGTCCAAGATAATGTCTCCACCTCCAACCCAGCATACCACACATAGGTTCGGCAAGATCGTCTTCTTTTCGGAACTCTTACTGGAACACTGGACCAAACCATCATTCCTCTTGTCTCACTTGCTACTACCAAAAAGAACCTTTGGGACACCCTTGCCCATATCTTTGCTAGCTCTTCTCATGGTCAGATCAAGCAACTCAAAGCCCATCTCAAAGCTATCACAAAGGGCCCTCAAACCATCACAGAATTTATGCATGCTATTAAAGCATGTAATGATCAACTTGCTCTTCTTGGCAATCCGATTAATCCCGAAGATATTATTGACAAAGTACTTGAAAGTTTAGACTCCTCCTATCAAGGAGTCATTGATGCTGTGAATGCTCGTGATTCGCCAATCTCATTTGTTGAACTTCACAAAAAAATAATTAATCGTAAACTCACCCTCAAATCTCAACCATTGCATGGTTCCTTCCTTACCATAGTACACGCTACTTCTACCCGTCCCAACCACTATCACCACTCCCATCGATCACCCTATGCCAACTCCTCACCCACCCTGCCCACTCACCACCCTCAATCATCCTTCACTGGTTCTCGCCCTTTTCTTAGTAAGTGTCAATGGTGTCACACCAAAGGCCACTCTCTCCAAAAATGCCCTATCTTTTTGGAAAAATATCCCTCCATTTATCCACCCCCACCTCCCACCTACACGTCCAACCCATGTGGACTTTGGTGCTTCTCACCATGTCACCCAAGATCTTTCTAATCTCTCTCTGCACCAACTCTATGATGGCACCGAAGAAATTGTAATTGGTGATGACTCTGGTCTCCCTATGACTCACATTGGTTCCACTCTTTCCCTACTTCCTCTAAATCTTTTTGTCTTTCTAATGTGTTATATGCTCCCATCATGCAGCGTAATCTTATTTCTATCTCTCAATTTTGTAAAGAAAATAAAATTTTGTAAAGAAAATAATCTTCTTATAGAATTCTCATCTGATTCTTTTTATGTGAAGGATCGTCTTACGGGGGCACATCTTCTTAGGGGTCCAACTAGGAATGGGATCTAATGGCATTCTTCTTCCATCGTCGCTTCTCAACTGTTAAAGCCTCTGCTCTTGACTGGCATCATCTTCTCGGGCATCCGTCGTTACCTATTCTTAAAACTCTTCTTGCTTCCTTTAAACTTCATGTTACCAATGATTTCTCCTATAATTGCAATGTGTCTCAATGTAATGAGAGCCATAAGCTCCCTTCTCATTAGAATACTTTAGTTTCTTAATCCCCTCTTGGACTTCTTTACACTAACTTATAGACATCTACCGTTTATTCTTTTAATGGCTTCAAGTATTATGTTATTTTTGTGGATCATTACACTAAGTATATTTGGTTCTATCCTCTCAAAAATAAGTCTGACACCAAAGAAGTCTTCTTGAGGTTCAAAGCCTTAGTTGAAAAATTCTTAGAAAAATCAATTAAAACCATCTATTCTGATAATGGAGGAGAACATCAAATCTTCTTTACATACCTCACTATTGATGGTGTTTATCATCTCACTTCCTCACCCCATACTCTTGAACATAATAGCTATGCTGAGCGTCGACATCCTCATATCGTGGAAACATTCCTCTCTCTTCTATTACATGCCTAACTTTCCCTTCATTTTTGGACTCTCGCCTTCTCCACTGCAACATATTTAATCAATCGTCTTCCTACTCCGACTCTTTCCTATAAATCACCTTTTCATTGCCTATTTGCCACTCCTCCCAATTACCTCAAGCTTCGAAGTTTTAGTTGTCTTTGCTACCCATGGCTTCACCCTATGCCAAACACAAACTCGACTCTCGTTCTCTTCCATGTATATTTGTAGGTTACTCAACTACTCAAAGTGCTTATTATTGTCTTAATCCCACCACTAACAAAATCTACACTTCCCGTCATGTTCGGTTTGTGGAAACTCAATTTCTATACGCTTCTCTAACCTCCACTCCAACAGCATCAACCTACTCAAACTTGGATAGTTGGTGTCCCATCTCTCTTCCTATTATTCCACCTTCCTCTTCTTCATCTCATGAACTAGTGGGTAATGTCAAATCATATTCTCTCACGCCATCAACTTCTAGTTCCTCCCCTCCTCCGTACTCTCAGTCCCCTAAAGTTGATTTACCTTCCCTTCCCTCACCTACTCCCACTGATCCTCTTCCCTAACCAACAGTGCAGCCCCCTCCGTCTCATGCTATCATTACTCGCTCCAAAAATAATATTTTCAAGTCCAATCCCAAATATGCCAAGCCCACAACCACTCAATCTAAGCCTACTGAACCCACTAGTGTTGATGAAGCACTAAAAGATCCCTTATGGAGGCAAGTAATGCTTGATGAAATACAAACTTTGACAAAACTTGGCACATGGGATTTAGTCTCCCCTGATTCAGGTCACAATATTGTTAAATGTAAGTTGATTTTTCGAATCAAATATAACCCAGCTGGGAGTGTTGAGCGTTATCGGGCTCGTTTAGTTGCCAAAGGTCTTCAGCAACACCCCAAGATCGATTATCATGACACCTTCAGCCCGGTGATCATACCCGCTACCATTCGAACTCTTCTAAGTCTTGCAGTGACCAGTGGGTGGCATCTTTGCCAACTTGACATTAATAATGCTTTTCTCAATGGCACCTTACATGATGAAGTGTTCCTAGCTCAACCATCAAGTTTTCCAGATGCAATGTTTCCGACCTATGTGTGTAAACTTAAAATGGCTATTTATGGACTTAAGCAGGCTCTTCAAGCCTGGTACATAGAACTTGCTACATTCCTTACTGGGTTCGACTTCACCAAATCAATCCCAGATGCTTCACTTTTTATTCATCAACTGTTGGGACCCGATCTCGGAATTGGATCCCAACCAAAAAAGCACAACGAAAAACGGAAAACCAAAGAACGGCGAAACGGAAAATAAAACGAAACTAATGAACGGATCGAGAAGCAACACTAATCGAATGAACAAAACCAAAAGCGCTAATCAGACCAAAACGAAGGCGAATCGAATTCCGACATCCGGGAACGAAACGAAAGCGAACGGAACTCATCGTGTTGCGTTGGTAATCCTTAGACTAATTCAATCCGATAAATCCGGTATAATTTTTTTTTGTTCATCTTTATTCAATCTCACACAAATGAAAACCATATAAATTTTCCCCTTTGGAAAGTCGTCATCAATCCAAACTCAATTCATCTAATTCTGATTAATCATCCTATAGCTCAATATCATCTTTAACAACAATCTATTTTAACGAAAATTCGGCAGCATAACGGCTGCATTTTGAGAATCCCAAAAATTTCAAGACAAAAGAAACTCACTTCTATATATCACATCCAACCATACTCCTCATCGGACCTCCTGTCCGGAAACCAAGCACAATCAAACACAATTCTATACCTAACACTTCAATAAATCTCAAACCAATATCCAACATCAGAATTCAATCCCATTTATATACATCTCAAATCAAAATAC
>JAOTAX010000196.1:15283308-15294817 GCA_025629825.1 Erythroxylum guanchezii | reverse complement strand
TCAAAATATGTAACTAAGGTCTCTCCAATTTCTACACTAGTATGCCAAAAATCCTTCCCATATTTCATATATAGTCTATTTATTTTGAAAACAACTCAAAATAGTAGTTAAAAACAAAAACTAGTCGCAATAACTATTACTAAAGTACCGCAATAGTTGAAAATATAGTCGCAAACTCATGATACGCGTTATTAAAAGACATTAATTGATCATATTGCTGCATTGACCAACCAACTACCTAAACCCTAACGTTAGTCACCCAAATCACCATATTTTTTACCAAACATCTTGAAACAAGTTTTTCAAAAATTTTCACATTCTTTCAGTGATCAAAGCACATTTCTTTTGTTGCATCGAGAGAGTTTTTCTTTAAAATCTTCTCAAATTTTCTTTTAATTACGAAACAAATTATATACAACATGCCTTTAAGTGCAAATGATTATGCAATGATTGCCCTTAATTTATTTTAATGATCAAGATAAAGCTAGAAGGAGTATAATGACTTGCTTAAATATTAATATGCTTGATTCCTTCTTATTCTTGGTTGTTCACTTAAATTCTCTTGTATGTACTCTTAAATCGCATATATACTCATTTTTCAATTGATTAAATTGTCTCCTTTCGCACTTGACCTTTCTATTAAACTTGATTTCCACATATTAACTCGGCAACATTACTAAAAATAAAAACATCCGTATGACTTAAAGCTTCAGTTATACTCTGTTAACAGATGAGCAAAGACTAACAACCAAGGACAAATTTAACTTTGGTTCAAAATGTGGCCTTTAGGCCATATATAAATTGACTATAAATCTTGAAGTTGGTAATGCAAAGTTTACGAAAGCTGTTGGGCATACTAACTTCACAATTTGGAGAAATCATTTCATGCGGTAGGCAATTAAACGATTTGATAGCCTTAAAGCAGTACGTACATATTGCGATTTGAGACTCATCATAATCTGAAAATATTACAAACGCAAAATATATGATTCCAAGAGACGTTTTGTTTCAGTCATCTTCAATGTATATGGTTTCTTGCTGAAATAACCCACCAAACAGCTTCCTCACCTCAGCCTTTGATTCTGTCTCTTTAGGTTTCGGCTTCAGCTGTTCCTTTGACTTGAAAGAAAGTTTTGGGATAGATCGTTTGGTAACAGCTTTCTGGGCTGGTAGAGAACGGGCCTTGGCTTGTCCTCGGACAGTAGCAATCTGCACTTTTGGTTCCGCATCGTCATTACTCCTTTGAGCAACAGTTGTAATCTGAGAGCTTAGTTTTTCCCAAGAGAAACCCGATCCAATGTCCTTTGCTCTACTCAAGAGGTTTTCCACTGAAGCTCCTGTAGCTTCTGCCTTTTTCTGGGCTTCATCAGCGAGGCTAGAAGCTTTAGATTCTTCTTCGAGCTTCTTTGCTGCCTGAGCAGCTTCGCGAGCTTCCTCAGCAGCTATCCTTGCATCTTCCTCAGCTTTTTCCTTTGCCACCGTTGCTGCATACACCTTTCTTCTTTCATCTTCAGGAACAGCTCTATATACAACAACCGTGGCAAGTATATAACAAATTTAATCTAGGGCAATGATAATATAAGATTGTTTCACAATCACAATTTTACCTGAAAAGCTCACCCACAGACTTTGATGGTGCCGACGGATCACTATAGACTTCCACCACCTAATATATGTAAACAAATAATTCGTATATCGGTTACTGCACTGGTCTATAAGTGAAGAAATCATCAAATGGACCATCCCAAAATCCCAAGGTTTGTATAATATAATGTACCTTATTTTCTGCCACTGTTGTATTGCTGAAAACATCTGCCACTAAAGAAGCTATCTGAGACTTGGCCACCTGATAATGAAAGTCAAAAGACAACAGATGAGAAACATATAAAGTGACGCAGTATATGGCCCCAGGCAAACTTAAACTAAAACGTTAACAATGAAACAAGACCAATTGCATACATTACATTACTTTGAAGTCGTTTTGATGGGTGCTTCCTTCAGTCGACACGACAAGATTGTAAGAACTTTCTGGCGAAAAATCCTCCGTTAAACTTGTCTTTATGAAAGTGTAGTTCACATCTGTTTCAATTAATTTCTGCAAGAACTCGGGTATACTGAGTGCCTGAGATGGCGAGAGCAGGTTGTTAAAGAATGATGTGATGCCATCTAACACATTGTAAGTTGACAGACCAGCTGCGTTCCCATCATAAACTATGGCAACATGGCCAACGCCTGCTAACTGAGCAGCTTTGATCACTTGCAGGGCATCAGAAGTGGAGACCTCGGTCGAGGGACCATCTTCGGCCGGACCAATTGTGACTACAACTTTGCTTGCATTGCCAATTGCTTTGGCAATAGATTCTGCATCTTGGAAGGTTGACTCCACAGCATTCAGACGCTTCGATTCTTCTTTGGATATGATCTGGCACATGCAGTCAATAGAAGGGGGTTTATACTATGGATAAACTTAACATCACGTTTGATTAGCTTAGCTACAGACTGGAGGTTCTAATAGGATCACTGGATTAACAACAATTATGAAGTCAGAAATAAACCAACTTTTCAGTCATAATACAATTAGAATGACACGCTATTTTCATTCAAATCCCAAATTCAGGTCAAACAACTTCCCTAGTTCTCACATTGTATTTTGCAGCCAGAAGAGCCAAGTCCTGAGCAGCGCCAAGCTCGGAAACTCCAGCTCTAACACTAAAACCTTGACGCAGCAGTGTTTGAGAAATGCGAACACCAGCCTGTCCATTAGCTCCAGCAACAAACACTGTCCCAGGATCTTTCCTTCTTGGGTTACCAAAAGATATTCCTGAAGCAGGACTACTCACAACAGGCATCAAGGATTTCATATCAGGTACTTTGCTAAAGTCGAATTTGAACGGACTTGAATTTACTGGGCCATCAATTTGGCTTCCTTCTGAATCATTTTTTGGCTTGCCAAGTGGAAATGGAGAGAAGGGTCCTGTTCTTTTGGCAAAGACGGTAAGTTTTGGAGCCTTGAAAGAGAGCCTGGAATGAGGTGTGGTGGATAGAAGGAAAGAATTGGAGGATAGTGTTGGAGCCATGGAAATGGAGAAATGACAAAAGGCGGAAAAAAACTAAACCCTGAAGTCCTCCAAGTCTATGATTTTTTCCATCTGATTGCACATTTCATCATATCCGTAGGCGTCAAAATCTTCTGGTGCCTGTGACAATTGATATTATCCGGATGGGAGGTCAAAGAAAACTAGCGAATGGAGTGAAGCCACGTCATTTAGGTGTTATCTCCTGGGAAAATTTTTCCGCCAGACATTTTGTTGAGCAGATTTTTAGTCAATTGGCAATATAATGGCTCAAGCACTGTCTTGGCTGTAGTTCCCGTACCTGTCTTCTTTCAAGTGATCAAATTAGGATGAAAAAGATCTATGAAGTAATCAGATAAAACTTTCAAAGAATTAGATGTGCGGCTCATCTTAAAATTTTATTTTATTCGTTACATATTTAAAACTCAATCCTAAGTTAACATCCGATGGCACTATCAAAAACAACGATGTCTGCTTGGGGCATAAATACACTACAGTTTTGTGTGGTGCCCTTGTGCCTTTATGCTCACAATTTCTATTGTAAGGTTAGCAGGTCTATTTCCTAATTTTTATAACAAATCTCGTGTTTCTCCAAGTTTTTCAGCCATTTGTCAGGCTCCTCGTGATACTAGGAAACCAACTTTGATTGAATCATGGACACAGTAAAAAAATAAAATGTTATAGTTTCCAATCAAATCTTGATAATTGAATCACTTGAAAATCTAAACTCGAATAATAAAATATAAAATTGTACTTGATTTGATATTCTTGTGTCCTTTGAAACTCTTTCGATGTGTTACCTGCAAGTTGTTCACATGTTCAGCCTCTAATAATATTTACAGAACAATCACTAAACTCTTTGAAAGGAATTTGCAGCACTGCTAGCTCCTTATGATTATTCCTATTTATAGAAAAAAAAAAGCATAAGTGTTTTTAATTTCTATTAAAATTAAATACATCAATTATAATTAAAGTCTAACTCTAACTCTAATTAATTTAATTTTAATAAAACTAAACATCTCATATTTAATTCCTAAAGTTTTTCAAACTTATAATTAAGTCCAACTTAATTAAAACTAATTTTTCTCTTTTAAACTACTTTTTATGTTTGACTTATTAAGTTTCTAATATATTAGCAACGATTATAAATTATAATCATAATTAGATAAATTAAAATATTTTTAATTTATCTTTAATTCTTTAATTAAACAATTAATACCTTCGTCCAATGTTTCAATTAGATAGAATATGGATATAGTATCTACTCTTTTGAATCCAATTATGTTCGTTTTTGCTAATTAGTTATTAATTTATAATTGACATTTGAAAATTTTCAAATGTCAATTCTCTCTGACTAGAGAATTCCATAAATCATTACTGATTAAGAACAATAGAACATTATCTCTAATTAGTTTAGAGTGACGAATCATTTATTGACTTACTCAATTATCTCTATATGGTTCATACTGCATTTAAGTACTACTGACTGAATTATCCCAAATAGGATGGTTCATAAGTAGCTTTAAAATATAGTAATTCCCACATAAGATACCTTGGTAATCTCAAAACTAAAGATCAATATACAAACATCATAATTAGAAAATCCTCAAACACAAGCATTATTTCATTTTGGGATGCTCATAATTGAGTTAATTTAGTGAACGTATTCTTTAATAAGCACTTATAAATTAGTTTAAGTATTTCCATACTTTAATTTTTGATATCAATTACTTTCTTCGTAAAAAAGAAATATAATGTGTGCTAGTTTTCATGTTGCATCAATATCCTGTCTTGATGAAATCAAAACTAGAAACATTTGCCTGTGCTATGGCGTCATTGTTGTCACAGTACAATACTACAGGCTCAACAATGCTAGGAACCACTCCAAGTTTAGTGGTGAACTTCTTAATCCAATCTACTTCCTTTGCCACCTCTGACATTAAGATGTACTCTACCTCAGATGATGAATCTGCAATGGTTGGCTACTTGGAACTCTTACAACTTACCACACCACTATTCAAAGTGAAGATATACCCTTACTGTGATCTATTATCATTTTGATCTGACTAAAAACTAGGATCTGAATACCCTTAAACTCTTAATTCAGCACCTTCATAGACTAAGAAAATATCATTAGTCCTTCTTAAGTACTTTAAGATGTTTTTCATAACTATCCAGTGACACTCACCTGGATTGGCTTGAAACTTGCTTGCTATGCTCAAAACATAAGAAACATCTAGTCTAGTACATAACATCACATATATGATTGATTTAATTGCTGAAGCAAAAGGAACACAATCCATTTTTTCTCTTTCTTATTGTGTCATAGGACACAAACTCTATGAAAGAGAATTCTTATGCAACATAGGTAAGAATCTCCTCTTGGAATGCTTCGTGCTAAACCTCTTTGGCACTTTGTCTATGTAAGTAGATTGAGATAACCCAAGCGACCTTTTCGATCTATCTCTATAGATCTTTATTCTCATAATATAGGCAGCTTCTCCTATATACTTTATAGAGAAGTTTTTGGATAACCAAATCTTTACAAACTGAAGCATTAGAATGTCGTTTTCAATTAGCAATATGTCATCCATATATATCACTAAGAAAATGAATGTACTCTCACTAACTTACTTATGGACATATAGTTCATCCAAATTTTTTATAAAATCAAAATCTTTGGTTATCTCATCAAAATGGATGTTCAAACTATGTCTATAAGTCTATAAATAAACTTTTGCAACTTCCATACTTGATTAGGAAATCTCTTAGATTTAAAACCCTTAGGTTGTGTCATATACACATCCTCCAGTAAATTCCCATTGAGAAATGATGTTTTGACATCCATCTGTCATATTTTATAATCATGATATGCAATCTGGCCAATAAGGTCCTTATGAATTTAAGCATAGCTACTAGCGAAAAGGTTTCATCAAAATCAATTCCTTATTTTTGTTTGCAACCTTTAGTCACTGACTTTGTTTTGTACATATGTACATTACAATCCATGTCAATTTTTCTCTAAAAACCCACTTACATTCAATAGGTACAATATCTTTAAGTGCATCCACAAAAGTCCATACTTGGTTAATGTACATGGATTCTATTTCATAGTCCATGGCTTCAAGCCATTTTAAAGAATTAATGTCATACATTACTTCTTTAAAAGTGGTCAGCTCTTTATGTATGAGTTCTACATTATCCTTCCCCTTTTCTATACATAGATCTAATCTAACAGGGGGACGACATATCCTATTAGTACATCGTGGATTATGTGTCTCTTAAACCTTCAGTTGTATAATGTATGTATCAACTTAAGGTTCTTGTTCCATCTGGATGTGAGTTTATGGCTTTTGAACTTCTTTAAGTTCTACCTCACTTCCACTACTTTCCTTGAGAATAAATTCTCTTCCTAAAAATATGACATTTCTTAAGAGAAACACCTTTTGCTTAAGAGGACAATAAAATTATTGTTTGACACTTGCTTTAAGATACCCCATAAATTTGCATCTATCTAATTTAGCTTAAATCTTATTAAATATTGCATGTTTAACATAAGCATCACATCCCTAAGTCTTTAAGTGTGACAACTTTGGTCTACTACCAGTCTATATCGTATATGGTGTCTTTTCAACTGATTTGGACCACACTCTATTCAGAAGGTAAGTAGCAGTTTTAATGGCATATCCCTAAAAGGAAACAGAAAGGACTGCACGACTCATCATGGAATGTATCATATCTAATAAAGTATTATTTCTCCTATTAGATACTCCATTATCTTATGAATTAGAGAATCTCATTCTCTTTTAAGTAACCAAGAAACTCGTGGTCTAAGTATTCACCATCTCGATCTAATTTAAGTGATGTTCAATCTCTTCCAGGTGTTCACTCAATTAAAAAAACACACACAAAAAAGGAATTAGAAACCTACTCTAATACAAAAGATGGCAACCAAGAATTAAAAATCATGAATTGCCCCCATGCAGCGCTTTGTTTACCGTCGTTAGCTCATCATTCTTTGTTGGCTAATGGTGGTTCAAATGGGTCATGTCATGGTAGCATCATTAGAACTTTCATAAATCCCGAGCTATCGGACTATGCTTCTTACCACTTTTCTTTTTCAGTTTTTTCTTCTTTCGAGTCTTTTTTCAGAGTGGAGATTGCTCTAATGAGTTCGTACAAGGATATCCTTGCCCAACTTCTTTACAAGATTCATTGATCTTTATAACATCCACAAATTTAAAAGAATTGCTTTTAATCTTAGATACTTTAAATGACACCTTTTCATCCTCTACTCTCACTATCAATTTGCCCCCATCAACATCTTTAACCGACCGAGCGGTCGCTAAAAATGGTCTCCCTAGGATAATAGGCATCTCCACATCCTCTTCTATGTCTAAGATTACTGTAGGAAAAGTGAACTTATTGACCCTAACCAAAACATCTTTGATTACACCTTTAGGATGGTGGATTGATCTATCAGCTGTTTGAACATGCACCCTAGTGGGTGTTATTTCGCCTGACTCCATGTTTTTATACAAGGTATAAGGCATCATACTTATACTAGCTCCTAGATCTGCAAGTGCCTTATCCATTCTAACACTATCAGTAGTGCATGGGATGTAAAAATCTCCCGAGTCATCTTGCTTTTGTGGTAGTGTCATCACTTCAATAGAGTTCTTGTTGCTTAGCAATTCATTCTTCAACTTTCCTTTTATAGATTCCGTCAGTGCGTGTCGCGCTTTTAATTGCTCTATTATATCCAAAACTTCATTCAGTTAAGCTTCCTTTGATTTCCTCGTTGAGTATAAAATCCATCAATTATATATGGACAACAATTCTATTAGTACCAATTGAGTATAAAAGCCACTTACCTAATAATGCAGGATCCCACACACTCTATATGAAGAACTTTTAGAACCATTAGATAAATATATTTGAAAATAAAATAATAAATAACACCAGAAGCATTCAGGTAGGTATTGATAAATTTGCTACTCAACACTGTTTAAATACCTATAATCGCTTTTGTTTGTGCAGCAACAATGGCCACTGTGGATCTTGATTCTCTTTGCTCTAGCATCTCACCAATACAAGCAATCACCTTTAAGCCTTGACAAAGTGCATATGTAACTTTATCTCTGACAAATTGCACAAGATAAGAAGACAAAATAAACTTTAAAAATTGGGAGATAAAGGTCAGCCTAAGAAATTAATGAGAAAAAGTAATGTCAGGCACAGACAATCTGCATAGTGAGAGCATTTATGTATATGTATACTTTAATGCAATAAAACCCACATCATTTGACTCATTTAAAAGAGCTCTTCGTTCAGAGTGGCCAAGAATGACCCATGGGATGTCCAAATTCACGATCATCTCGACACTGTGAATGAAAGATACATCAAATTAACAATCCTGAGATGCCCTAATGTTAAAGATAGGAACCAGTGAATTCTTAAGTACATAGAAGGTTACCATCATAATACCAATAAAGGAGCATAAAAGGTTTAGAGTGGTAAACTGTTGTGGATGCCTTTGTTGGGAAACCATATACCAGAAAAGGAAAGCTTCAGAATTGAGATTCCCTTTTATTGTTAGCTTATTGTTTCCTATTCTTATTCCGTAGGTAGTATAGAGATATAGGACTTCTATCATTATAATAAGACTGATCCTTATTTAAAGGAACAAAACAGTTAGGAAGTCTATAGATAAAAGACTTTTATATCTGTAATATGATTGATCCTTATTTAAAAGGACAGAAGCTAAATAAAAGAGTAGTCAGAATTTAATCAAAACTAAGAGATCGGAGTTCTCTCTTTTCAAACTCTAAGGTTTTAGTCTCCCTTGAATGAGTCTGAATTTCTATCCAAAATAGGTCGAACAAAGAATCGCAATAAGGGGAAGAGAGTTGAAATCGATTTCCCGATCAATCACCCGGTAACTCGATCCTGTTCTTAGATATATAACAATTTGGTATCAGAGCCAATCACCATGGGTGATGAGATACAAGCATTGTTACAAGAAAAGCGGACTATTATGGAATCAATTGTGGAGGGTAAATTTTTGGATTTGAAGGATTGGTTGGATAGTCATTTAAAACACATCACTCACCAATTTCAAGAACAGATGAAAAATCTAGTTTCAAATTTGAGCAAGACCACGATGGGGGATGGTTCGACCAGTAGTAATACGGTTCAACCAAGTCCCATACCTACACCAACAATTGCGGGAATAAACACAAGACCACCAGAAAGAGTTTCCACAAATGGAGGAGTTGTTCTAAGATTCACAAAATTGGATTTCCCTACTTTTGATGGAATAGAGGACCCATTAATCTGGCTCCATCGTTGTGAGCAGTTTTTTGGAAACCAGCACACCAGCGATGCAGACAAGGTGAGTTTGGTAGCCTTTCACATGTTGGGAGAAACACAATTTTTCTACTATCAATTAAAATTGGAAAGGTGCATAACAAGTTGGCAGGAATTCTGTAACCAATGTTCACTGCGATTTGGCCCACCAGAAGGTAGCAACCCGTTAGGCGACTTAGTCAGTTTGCGACAAATTGGAAGCATAGAGCTATATCAGCGGCAGTTTCAAGAGAAATTAGTAAGGGCTAGTGAATATGTTCAGGTAGATCAACATGTGGGCTTATTCATGGCTGGTCTGGATGTCTCCATTCAACTGGACATCCAATTACACAAGCCTACAGATTTGCCACAACCATAAGTCTTGCTCGAGCCTTTAAACAAAAGCAACAACTGTTACATGTTGGAAATAACCAAAGATGGCAAGGGCAGATTACTCGAGTGGGGTTTGGATCCTTGAATTCACAACCATTACACGCCCAGAAAAATGCCATAACCTTTGCAGCTACGGGTTCCTCAACAACCCCAAAACACACTCCTTTTATCAGGCAGTTAAGTAGAGATAAGATGGCAGAACATCATTCAAAGGGGTTATGTTATAATTGTGATGAAACCTATTCAACGACTCATCAATGCACAAAACTATTCTAGTTAGAGCTGAGTGCTATTGCAGAGGAAGTGACTACCGAAATTGATGAAGAACTTGAAGGATAAGGAACATTTCCAACATACTTATCTAGAATTTGTGCTTGAGGACAAGCTTCTTCTGCGGGACAGGGGTAATGTTGTGGATGCCTTCGTTGGGAAGCCATATACCAAAAAAGGAAAGCTTCAGAATTGATATTCTCTTTTATTGTTAGTTTATTGTTTCCTATTCTTATTCTGTAGGTAGTTTAGAGATATAGGAATTCTATCATTATTTTCCTATTCTTATTCTGTAGGTAGTTTAGAGATATAAGACTTCTATCATTATAATAAGACTGATCCTTATTTAAAGAAACAGAACAGTTAGGAAGGCTATAGATAAAAGACTTCTATATCTATAATATGATTGATCCTTATTTAAAAAGACAGAAGCTAAATAAAAAAGTAGTCAAAATTTAATCAAAACTAAAAGATTGGAGTTCTCTCTTTTCCAACTTCAAGGTTTTAGTCTCCCTTGAATGAGTCTAAATTTCTATCCAAAATAGGTCGACCAAAGAATCGCAATACGAGGAAGAGAGTTGAAGAAATCGATTTCCCGATCAATTGTCCAGTAACTCGATCCTGTTCTCAGATATATAACAAAAACACTATAAACCATCACCAAAATCCCTGAAGTAACTAAATCCTATGTATTGACTACACACCATTGTTTTTTCTATTTCCTTAAATGAGGCTAATCTTGCTTGTTCATAAGAAACATTTTGAAACTCAAACAAAGTCATGAATACATATGGAAAAAAGATGAAGCTACTACCAAGAGGTCCACACTAAGCCAAGCATCTAATAGAGATATGAAAGTTCACTTGTTATCCTTTACTTAAACTATTTGCAAGCTAAAAGTTGGTGAAATAAATAAAAAAGTCAATTTCCTAAGTAATCTGAAACAATGCAATATTAATATTCAGTTCAAGAAAACATATATATCATATTCAAGCATACTAAGCTTTTAGCTTATAAACAGAGAGATCAGAAACAATGATACCTAACTTCTCCAGTAATGCACCACCTTTGCGAACCCAACAATTCTGTGATGCACCATGGAAGTCGGATCTCAACAAACTCTTTAACGGGAAGAAATACAAATGGGGGGCTTACAACCACCTCGGTAGCAAGGAGTAAAGACATACCAGCCATCATAACTAGAACAAAAGCATATATTAATTTCGAATTCATGCACACAGAAACACAAATGAAAACAGTATACACTACAGAAAACTACTTGGCCTTTTATATACAAACAGATACATGAAAACTAAACATAATATATACTGCCCAGTTACACCTCAGTATTTTACAAAAAGGTCTAAGTAAATCTTTACTATTATCTTGAATACCATTTTGGACCCCAACATTACTAAAATAAT
>JAOTAX010000196.1:15265997-15283208 GCA_025629825.1 Erythroxylum guanchezii | reverse complement strand
CTTTTGTTCATACCAACATTTATTATTAATATTATTACAACGCAAAAAACTAATAAACCAAAAATATATCAAAATAACCATCTAATTAGTATAATTTTAATAATTAACCGTTCTAATTTTTATTAAGCTATTTTTATAATTTTATATGATTAAAAAAAATTTACTTACCCGTTTTAATTTTTATTAAATGCACTGAACATTTTTACTGCGCATTTGCGCAGAATTATCCTGCTAGTGTTTTTAAATAACCACTGTTTAACAACACGCGGTCTAGGAATGTCGGGGCATCAAATATCTTTTATAATAAGGGCAACGGTTATTTACCTTTGTAACAAACCCGTTTTTCACTCACGTCAAAACTAATGATCTCAATTTCCTTATTCGCTTTCTCGTGACAGTTCCCATTGGAGTTAAACTCTGGTATCAAGAAAGGTTACAACATTTGACTGACGAGAGAAACACAACGCAGTAAGAATAAAAAGGCAATAAGAATTCGTAATACGGTAGTAAAAAGTTAGCAGTTTTTAGTAGCACAATACTGTTGGAATTACAGATATATATTTTGCATTTTATATTCACGAATAAATACTCGCTAATTACCATGTGGGCAAGCTCTTTTTGGTCTTCTACGCAATGAACCTGTCATTTCTTTCTAAATAGGAAATGCACAACCATCCATTCGTCTCCATTGCCGTATCCGAATAATTCAGCAACAGCCATGAAGAAAGTTCTCCAATAAACGGTCCACTTGAGAGCTTGATCCTTGCCGTAAGTTGACTCCATTATTGGCTTGATGGAAGTCATGTTCGAGTCCATCCTTTTGAGCCATTCCTCACTGAAAGATTTTAGTTAATCTCAGAAGCCAAAGTGGTTATCATTTAAAGGATGAACAACAAACTTAAATGTTACAACCTTGTCTTTGCATAATGATTGCCATCTACAATCCAATGATTGACAACTGAAACATCATCCTGCATATTGGTTTCAGCAATAAGTCCGTGTATGTGATCAGACACGTTTTGATGATTAAAATAGTTTAAAGTTTTAAGAAGCACAATTCAATTGTATCTAAATCAAGGGAGTTAAAGCATTCAAAGGAAGAATAAAAACGGAAAGCTGACTAGCCTGGAAGTAAAGCAACAGATTGGCAGATGGCATGGTTCCTCCCGTGAAGAAGTACCTTGTAATCCAATCATCTTCGTTCACGTCCTGAAAGCAAGCAAAGTCAAAATGGATTGTTAGTATATGAATTAATACTACTAATAATAAATTAGTTGTACGTAAATAATATTAAATATCGATAAAAAAACTAACAATAAATTTGAATCATGCAATATAGGTCTGAAATAAAGACAAAGAACAACTTTTGCAAAAGTAATACCTCAAAATGGTAAGCAAAAGCCTTGTGGCAGAAATGGTGCACGAAAAGTAGACTATCATCTTTCATCCACGTGGATATCTTCTTAAGAAGATCCTTATAGTTTTTCATATGCTGCAAAAGATACAAAAACCTATTTGCAGTATCATACCAACTCAAATCATGCATCTTTTTAATGTAGCATAGAAACACTGACCTCAAACATTTCAATGGACAGTATACGGTCATATGACTCCTCCATTTCAAATGTACTAATATCTGCAACAATTATTTTCACATTCTGCAGTTGAAGATCCCTGCAGTTAAAATGATGAAATTTCAAAACCGATCTTGTGACATGTAGAGCTAGCTATATTTGTCCTTTATGGAAGATAATCATCTATTAAAATAACATACAAAAAAATCAAGCTGAATGGAAAATTTAAACAATCTGGAAATATACCTGCATTGCTCTTCGATGAAAGATTTCTGAGTTGTTGAGTTGCATATGCCGGTGACCTTGCAGTTACTATACTTTTGGGCAATGAACAAAGAAAGTGACCCCCAACCACATCCAACATCTAGGACAGTATGTCCATCTTTTAGGTCTGACCTCTCACAATACAGCTCCAACATTGCTTTCTCTGAATCCTCTAAGGTGCTTGATCCACCAGAAAAATAGCAACAGCTGTACTAGATTGGAAGTTTAGGAATGCTGGCTAATAAAACTGATGCTGTTAAATTATAAAAGTTAAAACATTTTTCTATAGAGAATTCTAGAGTTAATGCATATCACAGGAGAAGTGCCGATAAATAGTACGTTTTACTCTAGATAGAAAGTAGAGGTGAATCAAGAAATTCTATTAAAAAGTTTAGATAACACAGCCAACAATGGATTGACGTGTTCTCAACAGAATGCAATGTTGAGAATGATTCTAATTGAAGTAGTCAAAAGTTGTCCTGATTATGAGGAATCTGGAAGTTAGGGTTAATTGGTATGCTCAGAATAATATTCCTTGAATATAGGAGTATCAGTAGCTTTTAGTTGTTTTTTCTGTTTCTGCAGATGTATGAACTGCCTATATAAAGGCATTTCTAGTATGAATAATATTATCGCTTTATCACTTATTGGTCTGTACTTCCTTATTTTCTGCACTTGCAATTTCTGAACACCATCATTGTGATATCAGAGCCAGGTTCTCCAACCAAAGAACAAGCAAAAAACACGTGAGCAGTGTAGTGTGAAAGTGCAGATTGAGTGATGGCAGCAAGCAGCAGCCATAGCATTGCAAGTGGAACGGCACAACCACTTATTCCAATATTCAAAGGTGAAAACTATGAATTTTGGTCAATAAGAGTCAAAACAATTCTTAAGTCACAAAACCTTTGGGACTTCGTGGAAAACAGATTTACAGAACCAAAAGACGATGCTATGTTGAGTGTTGCAGAGGAGGCCATAGTTAAAGAAGCAAGAAAGAAAGATGCAAAGGCCCTAGCAATCATCCAACAGGCAGTTCACGACAACATATTTTCTAGAATAGCCATGTCCAGTACATCTCAGCAAGCTTGGAACGTGTTGCAAAAGGAATATCAGGGCGGTTCAAAAGTCATGGTTGTCATACTACAACACTTGCGTAGAGAGTTTGAAACCTTACAAATGAAAAATGACGAGAAAGTATCAGACTTCCTGAGTAAAGCAATTGCAGTGGTAAGTCAAATGAGGACTTTCGGTGCTAAAATAGATGATCAAACAATTGCTGAAAAGGTACTTCATAGTTTAAATTCAAAGTTTGATTCTATTGTAGCTGTAATTGAGGAATCTAAGGATCTATCTATTTTTTCATTTGATGAACTAATGAGTTCCTTGCAAGCGCACTAAGTCAAAATAAGTAGAAAGGTTGAAAAAGAAGAAGAGAGAGCTTTTCAGGTGCAGGAAAATAACAACACTTTCAGACGTGGTCGAGGCAGGAGTGGTTCTTGTGATACATTTCGAGGAAGATCGTCTAGAAGAGGTCGTGCATATGGACGCGGTAAAGGTTGAGGGGAAGAACAAAAGCCATATATGAACTCGGTGCATTGTTATAATTGCAGAAATTACGGGCATGAAAGAGCAGAGTGCTGGTACAAAGAAGAGCAAAATAATTTCACCAAAGAAGAAGCAGATGAGGAAGACTATAATGATGGTGAAGAAAAATTGTTCATGGCACAGAACAAGAAGGATGGAGAGCAGCATCCAAGTTATGTATAGTTTGTGGACAGTGGTTGTTCAAACTATATGACTGGATCCAAATCGTTATTTTCTAACCTGGATGAAAGTGTTAAGCGGAAAGTACAACTTGGTAATGGCAGCACATTATTTGTCAAAGGAAAAGGCGTTGTAAGGTTTGAACTTGGCCGTAGAATTTTCAAATTTTTACACAACGTGCAATATGTTCCAGCACTTCATTTCAATTTAATTAGTGTTGGTCAACTAATGCAATGTGGATATCTAGTCTTGTTTGACAATGGAAAATGTAGTATCACGGAGAAGAAGACAAATCGTCTGATGACAAGTATTGCAATGACAAAGAACCAAATGTTTCCCTTAGATTTGTCAACAGTGGGACATTTTGTGCTTACAGCAAGGGCAGAAGAAGAATCAACTTCATGGCATCTCAGGTATGGCCATTTGCATTTAAAGGGCCTAACACTTCTTAAAAGCAAAGGAATGGTCACAGGCTTACCTGAGATTAGTAATATAAAACTCTGTCAAGGATGTGTGTATGGAAAGCAAACAAAGAGATCTTTTCCAGTTGGTCCAGCCTAGCGTGCCAATGAATGTCTTGAACTGTTACACGCAGACTTATGTAGACCAATGCAAACTCCTTCACTAGGCGGGGCAGTAAGTATTTCTTCTGTTTTACCGATGATTATAGCAGGATGTCGTGGGTTTATTTTATGGAAAGCAAAGATCAAACATTTGAAAGATTCAAGTAGTTCAAAATTTTGATCGAAAGACAATGTGGATTAAGCATTAAGACTCTGCGTACAGAAAAGGGAGGAGAATTTATCTCCTCAACTCCTACTGTGAGGAAAACGGAATACAAAGAGAATTTACTGCTCCTTATACTCCAGAGCAGAACCGAGTAGCTGAACGCAAGAACCGCACCATTGTCGAGATGGCTCGAAGCATGCTGAAAGAAAGAGATTTGCCAAATGATCTATGCTTTGAAGCAGTGGCAACAACCGTGTATCTACTTAATCTATCTCCTACCCGTGTTGTAATGAACATGACTCCCTTTGAGGCATGGAATGGCTTTAAACCCAATGTAAGTCATCTAAAAGTTTTTGGTTGTTTATGTTAGGCCTTAATTTCTTCGCAAGCTAGAAAAAAATTTGATCAAAAGTCACAAAAGTGTATATTTGTTGGCTATAGTACATAGTCAAAAGCTTATAGAATGTTTGAGCCTGAAAGCAAAAAAATACTCACAAGGAGAGATGTTGTCTTTGATGAAAGTATGTGTTGGAATTGGTATGAGAAAGAAAGTCAGGAGCTGCAATACTCGGATTCAATTGACGTTCTTGAAGATGATCAAGTTGTAACAGAGCAAGATATATCACCGCTGTCCCCGTTGACACCACCAAGTTCAAATGCACTCCCACGAGAAGAAGCTTCTTCGTCAGATTTATCAACACCAGTTGCTCGAAGAAAGTATCGTTCACTGGCCGATCTCTATGAAACCTTTGGGTTTGCATTAATGGTTGCCGATCCTACCACATTTGAAGATGCTCAAGGACAAGAAAAGTGGATGAAAGCAATGCGAGAAGAACCATTAACAAAAATAATACATGGTTGTTGTGTGATTTACCTACAGGAAAGAAAGCGATCGGACTAAAATGGATATTCAACACCAAGCATCGTTCACATGGAGAAATACAGAAACACAAGGCTCGTCTGATCGTTAAAGGTTATTCCCAGCAAGCTAGCAATGTCGTTGAAGAAACATTCGCCCTGGTAGCCCGGTTCAAGACGGTACGAATCTTTCTTACCTTGGCTGCTCAACGTCACTTGGTTGTGCATCAATTTGATGTTAGATCTATCTTTCTCAATGGCGAGCTGAATGAAGAAGTTTACGTCGAGCAGCCTGCTGGTTTTACTATTAAAGGGGCTGAAGGAAAAGTTTACAAATTACATAAAGCATTGTACGGTTTAAAACAGGCCCCGCGGGTGTGATATAGTCGAATCGATAAATATTTCATTGCTCTTGGTTTTCAACGAAGTGATCGAGAACTTACATTGCACGCCAAGAGAAGTGGGAAAAGAGACTTCTTAATGGATGACATGATCTTTGCATGCTCATCTTAGGTTCTTGTCGATGAATTTGAGGAGCACATGAAAGCTGAGTTTGACATGACAGATTTGGGATCACTACAGTTCTTTCTAGGTTTAGAATTCACACAAGTAGAAGATGGGATTTTTTTAAAGCAAAAACTCTATGAAAAGGAATTATTGAAGAAATTTAGTATGTTGAAATGTAGTCCAGTAGTTACTCCTTTACAAACATGTGAGAAACTTGTCAGCAATGATGGAGAGATAATAGCTAATTCTATCTCTTATAGGAGCCTCGTTGGGGGGTTAATTTATTTAACTCACACTCATCCAGACATAACGTTTGCAGTGAGTGTAGTTTCGCGGTTCATGGAAAATCCATCACAAACACATTTTGCAGCCGCAAAGAGAATTCTGCCATATATAGCAGGCACGGTGGACTTTGGAATATGGTATTCAAGTAAACATGACATGTCTGTTGATGGGAAACTCTATGGTTACTCAGATTCCAACTTTGGAAGTTGTCTTGATGATCGACAAAGCATTTCAGCCCATGTTTTTTTCTAGGTTCGAGTGTTGTTGCGTGGAGCTCAAAGAAGCAGCCTATAACTACATTGTCTAGCACAAAAGCTGAATATGTAGCTGTGACATTCGCGGCATGTTAAGCGGTATGGATTAGAGGTATTCTTAGTGAATTGCAAGAGTCAAAGACACCGACAATCATATTTTGCGACAACAAATCAACCATTTTCATGACAAAGAATGCAGCTCTTCATAGTCGAACTAAGCACATAGACACAAGACTGCATTTCATCAGAGATTTAGTTGCTGGGAAAGTTGTGGATATTCAATACTGCAATATCATGATCAACTCGCTGATGTCTTAACAAAAGTTTTACCAAAGGACAAGTTTATTCGCTTCAGAAAGCTGCTCGGAGTTTGCAATTACGAACCACGGGGAGGTGTTGAGAATGATTCTAATTGAAGTAGTCAAAAGTTGTTTTGGTTATGAGGAATCTGGAAGTTAGAGTTAATTGATATGTTCAGAATAATATTCCTTGAATATAGGAGTATCAGTAGCTTTTAGTTGTTTTTTCTGTTTCTGCAGATGTGTGAACTGCCTATATAAAGGCATTTCCAGTATGAATAATATTATCGCATTATCACTTATTGGTCTGTACCTCTTTATTTTCTGCACTTGCAGTTTCTGAACACCAACATGCAATAGTTGATAACAAAGACAGATACCGTGGTGTATTAAGTGTTAGATAATACCTGTATTTCATATGTTTGCCAAGAACCAGCTTGAAAAATGAAGTTGGCAGTTCATAATGCTGGGTTTTTGCCTTCTCTGTCTTGATGGCTATAGGCATCTCTTTCAAAGCTATAGGCAACATTATATTAAATTGCAAACTCAGACAACAACATATGCGTGCATTAGGGAACTGAGAATCGCATAATGTGGATAAATTTTTTATTAAAGAAAGTTAAGAGAAACCACTCACTACCTACCTTACATAATCACTCAGCTTATTTAACTCCAATATAAAAAATCCTTTTCAACCTAAACTGCACATAATGATTGATAAACTTTAGAATAATTCAGAGAAAGAGAGAAAATATACAATGTACGAGGTGGAGGAGATGGGAAAGCTGGAGATGGAAGGAAGAACGGTAACAGGAACGAAGACGAGAGGCCAAGAGCAAGCGAGTGAGCCTCCTTATGACAGCATCAGGGAGGAAGTTCCTTTCAAGCAAACCCAACAACAAATTCACAGTCGCTGCATATGGCACTTGCATTAACCCTTCCATTTTAATCGATTTTTCTTTTCTTATTCTCTCCGCAATTCAATAACTTTTGGGTCGCTGCTTCGCTTTTCTTCCCCTAGGAAAAAGATGAGAGAGTGAGAAACAATATCTATTTTCTGTATAACTGATAAGACTCGCCAGTCAATTTTTGTCTAATTCATCTTTTCGTACAAAAGCAATGACCATAAATATGATCCTCCGGAAAAGAGAAAATATAACTAGCTAAAAGGTCTATAAGAACTAATACACTGCAACAATTGAAGACAAACAGATCAATCAAGGCAACTGAGTCCTTGCTTTTGTCTGTTCATCACTGACACATTTACCCGAGGTCAATCTTTCCCCTTCGGCCCAGCGACGGTCCAAACCACCAGCTAGTTTGAATTGTGGTAGTCCCATGCTATTTCATTCTGAAATTTGAAAAAAAAAAAGGTTTTAAGAACATAGGAATTGGTCATCAATGACAGGATCTACATTTATCTTGTAACATCCTATTCTCATATTAAGAGTTAGAATCCAAAAATACGGTATATATACTAAGAGATTAAGAAAAAAATTGCATTTCATACTCATGCATAATGTTAGCATATACATACATAAATTTGATTTTTAGCACACTAAAATAATTGTACATACATTCATTGACATTTTCTAGGTATAATTGATCTATAAATGTGATTATATTGAGAATTGTGAATTATATGTGTTAACAATTGAGTTGAAAGCTATAAGTAGTTAATTATAATTTTTGACAAAATTTGGAATTTTTTTGAAATTTAAGGGTATTTTTGGACTAAAAAAAATGTCAAGCGGTAGAACAATAGATAAATGGTTGTAGAAATAAGAGTCGAATGGCAATTTAAATTTTAATATGTGACATTAAGATTTAATGACAAGTGTCATTAAAAATTGGGAGAAATTTGGTTTGAACATTGGAGATAAATGAACTAATTAATAAAAGACCAAGAAGGTCTTGTAGCTAGTGACAAGTGTCACTTGCCACACCACATGTTAAGTCACGAAATTATTAAATAAAAGACTATATTGTAGTCTTTCTCTTATCACTCATGACACTAGTTTCATTTCTTCATCTTCGTCATTTTTCTTCATCTCTCTCTTATTCAGTCACGACACTCTCTTCTCTAAGCCACAAAGTTGAGCCTTGCTTTCTTCCATCACTAGTCATTCTATTTTCTTCATTTCTTACTAAAAACCTAACCCTACCACCCTTAAATGATGATGCACGTGTGAGAGAAGAAAACTAGGGTTAAGAGAGATCTTGAAGAGTTTGAAGATCTTAAAGCTAAACAAGTAAGTATAAGCATCACTCTTTTTGAATTGATGAATGAAACATGTTTTGATGATAGTTAAGAGTTAAGTGTTGATAAAATGAGGATGGGTTCATGATAAAACGTGGATGAGAAAAGGGAATAGATTCATGTCTTACTCTTGTATATGTGTGATGGGTAATAATTCATATATTGTTATAGAGATGATGATGAGGTTGAATGGTCATCAAATTGGCATTCAGATGAGTGCAAAAAATTGTTTATGGATGGGTAAATATATATGTTCTAATTTGGTTAATGATCAAAAATAGATCATGGATTGGTTTGTGAATAATACTAAGTTGAAATGAAGTTGAGAATGAAGAGTAAATGGAGTAGAAAGAGTAGAAATGAATTTGAAGTGTTGGATTTAGTGAAAGAAGAGAAGTTAGAGATGTTGGTTTAGAATTAAAAAAAGGAAAGAAAAAAAGGGGTGAGGAAAAATGTGTGGTCTGACTTCAAGGGAATAGTGTATTGATTTAGGAATATTTTGACAAAATTGTCTTCATGAAAGTTGTAGATCTTTCTTCTAGCTTTCCAACGGTATAAAGTATGAAAATTTTGGATATCAGAGTTGAGAGATATGACCGTTACAAGTTAGGATGTCGCAGAGGATGTATATATATGACAGCTTCGATCGCATTTGCGACAAAGAAAGGTGCGATCGCACCCAGACAAGAAAAGGTGTGACCGCACTATGGGAGTAACCTTGGGTGCGATCACGACATGAAAAGGTGCGATCCCGACATGAAAAGGTGCGATCGCACCTTGTTTCTTCCACAACTTTACCAAAATTTCGCCACCCGAAGGGTTTTCCAAATCTGAACATGTTTGATTGTTTTGGTCATAACTTTGTCATCCAACCTCCAAATGAAGTGATTCTTGAACCAATAGATTCCTAAAACATTTTTCTATCTCTAAATAAGAATTGGTATCATTCTGAATTGATTTGAATAAGATTTATTGAAGAAAAGTTAGGGAATCTGTTGGAATAGTATGAACTGGTATGATTTCACTAAACATGATTGGGTATTTCGGTTATATCTTATTCTATAGTCATCCAAATGAGATGATTTTTAATTTGGAGCAAACTAGAGACATAGGGATACATAATTTCTGAACAAATCGAATTTTGATTCAGTCTCAAAGACTTTCAATTTCTGGATGAAAGTTGAGTATAATGTACTATTACAGAATGAGAACAGTTTGAAAATATTTGGAGTATAACTTTCAGAATACTAAACCAAATTGAATGATTTTGGTTTCATTAGAAACTTAAGACAATTGGGAACATCTTTCTAGAAGAGAGTGTTGCCAAATTACTTCGTTTGCATTGTCTAACTTATCATGGAAAATAGACCATAAGGTTTGGAAATTTGCAAAAATTTATAAGACGAAAGGAGAGTTTGGATAATGTGTAATCTTGTAATGTTGGAATAACATTTGTGAAAGAATTGTTGATATCAAAGTACCAAAGGTATGAGTTTGTTTGGGAATAAAGATATTCACATGGTTGAGGTTGTGATTTAAAGAAGACGAGTAAAGTGTATCAAGTTAAAGTGAATGAGAATTTGATAATAAGAGCAAACAATGCTAACAATGAAATGACGAGTAACTGAGTTATAAAATGAGAATGTAGATAAGATGTGAAATTTGATAATATACCCAGGATTGTCATTGAGCATACCTTGTACACAGTCAATATACACATTTGTTCATAAATAAATGTTTATAATTGTGCAAAGTTATTAATGTGTGTGTGCAATGTGCATATTGCATAATTTGGATGTGCAGGATAAACGTCTGCATTCAAACGTTTCCAGAACTTAGAGGCAAATGCTAATTTGGAGAGTACTGTGAGTTGACCTAGATGGTCTCATTCACTATTTGTTATGTTTAAAAAAATTCTACTTTGAATTTCTATTGAAATGAAATGTGCTTGTTTTGATTCCGTACATTAAATGTCCGAGGAGTTTGATAAATGCATGAATAATAATAGAAGTGCTCCTTGTATGTTAATTTGACGAAATATGTGAAACACAAATTGATTGTTAAATTCAAAACTGAGTTCTGAAAAGAAATGTGAATATGCATATAAATGAAAAAGTGATCTCAACTTTAATGTCGAATGCCGAACTAAGGTCCAATGACATGTGTGAAGTGAAATTAAGTAACTGATTGAAAAGGTATTAAAATAACAATTTGCAGTATCAATTGTCCTTAGAAAAATTATAATGCAATTAATGTCAATTTGCACAATTTTACTAACAAATTGCATAAACATAAGCTCACTGTAAGAGACTAATTTAAACACAAGATCATGAATTAAAAGTCAAAAAGTACATTAACAGCCATAAATTTGGGCTCAATCAGGTATGAATGTGATGCATTTCATTTCATGAATGTATGAAAAATAAAGGCTGTTGTAATCGAAGTAACCACTGAAAAAGAGCTTAAAGCTTAGATCGTGAAAAAGAAAAGAGCATAAAGCTCAAAAAGCGTATAAGAGCCAAAGGCTCATTATGTAAAATGAGCCCGATATCTCCAACAAATACGAGACAGTTATTAATGAGTCCGGTATTTACAATGGATACGGGATAGTTATAGGCTCTCGGTCACGACAATAACAAATTGAGAGTGAGTCTCATAAGCATTACATATGCATTTGATGTGTATGATTTGAGCAGTTTGATTGATTCTCTAAATGTGAGATATATTTCAAGCGAATGTGAAATATATATGCCTCAATATGATTATTAATAAAAAAATGTGAATTACGTGAATTGTATGTGTTATGTGATGAGTGAGTTATCGATGATCGTCACTCACTGAGTTCGCAAAACTCACCAAAAATTTACAATATTTTTCGTACTCAGAAGAGTTACCCCGTTAGTTAAACGGGAGTATAGCCACTGCATTCAAGTAAGAGGTAGAGGTCAGGATTAGTTTACATCTGCATTTGTATTTTCTTGTTTTTGTATCAAATTGAGTCTTCCGCAATTCTTGTAACATGTATATTTGAAGATATCTGTTTTGTAATAACTTTCCCAAGTGGAAAGATTTGTAAATGAGAATGGTCTTGAGTGTAATAATAATTATGATTTCGATGTTTATGAAAGAAAAGAATGGGCCCAAATTTGATTACTTTTTTTCGCATATGCATATATTGTTTTTTTTTAAAAATTGTATTGAGAGTTCAAGAGTTTGACTGTTCTATCATGCCACCCTTGCGGGGTACGCACTCGTACATCACTCAGGATGTCGAGTACGTGTCTCGAGAGGGTGGAGTGCTACATGTCTTATGCATAAAATCATCAACTATTATTCCTTTGAGGACAATAGGGTCGTTGCTTGTGTTAGAATCCAACCGTGATCGAATCACGGACGTAGCGGAAAACAAAATTTTTGATAGATTTCAAGCAAATCTCAATAATTGAATAAAATACAAATCGATTTAGAAATTGTACCTTGTTCGCTTTCTGTTCAAAAATCTTTGTAACTTTTTCCTATTGATCAATCAGAGTTGTCCAAGTGTCGAGCCTCTAATGGTATCCACAGAGTAATTCTCAAACTATTTTGAGAGGAAGAAGACAAAAATGCTAACTTCTAAAAAGTCCTTCCATTTAAATAGAAAAATTATAACAGTCTTTCATTAAAATTAAATCTCTGTCATTAAAATCAAAATCAAATTCTAATTAATTTAATTTTAATAAAATTAAATATCTCATATTTGATCCCCAAAGTTTCTCAAACTTTATAATTAATTCCAACTTAATTAAATTTATTTTTCTTTCATAAATTGCTCTTTGATATGTAACTCATTAGGTTCATAATAAATTGGCAATGATTATAAATTATAATTCTAATTCACAATTAGAATTAGATAAATTAAAACTTGTTTTAATTTTTCTATAATTCTCCAATCAAATAATTCATAATCATAAATCATGATTGACGTCTAGCAATATGTCATGATTACCTAAATATCAGGAACGTCAAAGTGATTGACTTAACTTATCCATGCATGGCTATAATGTATAATTTAATCATTTAATATTCTAATTGGACAAAGTATGGATACAGTGTCTACTCTTATCATCCAATCATGTTCATTCTTGCTAATTAGTAATTGATTTATAATTGAAATTGAAAACTCCTTTTCAAATATCAATTTATTATGGCCTGAGAATTTCATAAATTATTACCAATCAAGAACAGTAGAATATTCTCTCTAATTATTTTAGAGTGACGAATCCTATATTGACTTACTCAACTATCTACATATGTTTCATACTGTATCCAATTACTATCGACTGAATTATTCTAGGACAATTTATAAGTAGCATCAAAACACAGTAATTCCTACACAAGATACCTTAGTAATCTCAAGTCTAAGGATTAATTATACAGCTATCATTATGAGATAATCCATAGACACATAAGTAATATTCCATCCTAAATTCTCATAATCGGATCAGTTCAGTGACTTATTCTCTAATAATTACCCACACATTAGTTTAAGTATCTCTATACTTTAATTTATAAGATCAATTACTTTCTTTATAAGAAAGAAACATAATGTGTGCTAATTTTACCGTTTCAACAATATCTAGTCTTGATGAAACTACAACTAGGAACATTTAGGAATAACACATAAGTGTAAATTGAATCTCATAATTATGATTTCATCATAATTTCAATTACACAGTAATTATCTCAAGGATTTTATCTTTAGTATTAAAACATACAATATTAATTAAATTAATACATAAAGATAAATAAAGCCTTTTCATTAACTCAAAATAACGTCATACATTAATTTGTATTCAATTGATTGGCTACAAGGGCATAAAATAACAATCTCCCACTTGCACTAAAGCCAATCCACTATGAATCTAATACCATATCCATCCATATAACGATCATGTCTTTTTTGAGACAATGGCTTAGTAAGAGGATCTGCTAGATTCTCTTCAGTGGGAACTCGCTCTAATGTTATGTCTTTTCATTCCACTATCTCTCTGATCAAGTGAAACTTCCTGAGTACATGTTTGGACCGTTGATGAGACTAGGGTTCCTTTTGCTTGCGTAATAGCACCGTTGTTGTGACAGTATAATACTATGGCCTCAACAATATTAGGAACCACTCCAAGTTCAGTGATGAACTTCTTGATCCAAATTGCTTCCTTTTCCGCCTCTGACGCTGAAATGTACTCTGCTTTGATCTTTGAATCTACGATGGTTGGTTGTTTAAAACTCTTCCAACTAACCGCACCATTATAAAGAGTAAAAATATACCTTGACTGTCATCTACTATCGTCTTAATCAGATTAGAAACTGGCATCCGAATGAACCTGAACTCTCAGCTCAATTCCTCCATAAACCAGAAAAATATCTTTAGTCCTTCTTAAGTACTTCAAGATGTTTTTTACATCTATCTAGTGACCCTCACCGAGAATAGCTTGATATCTTCTTGTTATGCTCAAAGCATAAGCAACATCTGGTCTAGTATATAGCACCGCATACATGATTGATCAAATTGCTGAAGTATATGGAATACAATCCATTTTATCTCTCTCCTTTTATGTCTGGGGACATATACTCTGCGAGAAAGAAATCCCATGCGATATGGGTAAGAATCCCCCCTTGGAATTCCCTATGCTAAACCTCTTTAGTACTTTATCTATATACATGGATTGAGATAATCCAAGCAACCTTTTTTATCTATCTCAATAGATCTTTATACTTAGTATATAAGCTGCTTATCCCATATCTTTCATGGAAAAGTTCTTAGATAAACATATCTTAATTGACTGGAGCATTGAAATTTCATTTCCAATAAGCAATATGTCATCCACATAAAGCACTAAGAAAACGACTACACTCGCACTTATCTTCTTGTAAACATAAGGTTCATCTATATAAAATCAAACTCTTTGATTGTTTCATCAAAATGATGTTCCAACTCCGCGATAAGTCCATAAATAGACCTTTGCAACTTGTATACTTGACCAGGAAATTCTTTGGATTCAAAACCCTCAGGATGTGTCATATACACATCCTCTTGCAAATTTCCATTAAGAAATGTTGTTTTGACATCCATTTTCCAAATTTCATAATCATGGTATGTTGCTATAGCCAATAAAATCCTTATAGATTTAAGCATTGCTACTAGTGAAAAAGTTTCATCAAAATCAACTCCTTGTTTTTGTCTGTAACCTTTTGCCACCAACCATGCCTTTTATGTATGTATATTTCCATCAATGTCAGTTTTTCTCTTAAAATCCAGTTTGTACCCAATAGGTACTATACCTTCAGGTGCATTCTCTAAAGTCCATAGTTAGTGTACATGGATTCCATTTCGGATTTCATGGCTTCTTGTCGTTTTAACGAATCGATGTCTGACATTGCTTCTTTAAAAGTAGTAGGCTCATCATGTATGAGTGATACATTATCCTTTCCATGCTCAATATGTAGATCTAATCTAGTGCGAGGACAACGTATCCTACTAGTTCGTCGTGGATTATGTGTCTCTTGAACTCTTGGTTGTACATCATATGTATCAACTTAAGGTTCTTATTCCATGTCGATGTGAATTTGTGGTTCTTGAACTTCTCTAAGTTCAACCTCACTACCACTACTTTCTTGGAGAATAAATTCTCTTTCTTAGAATGTAGTATGTCTTGAGACAAACATCTTTTGCTCAATAGGATGATAGAATTGACAACCGAAACTTTCCTTCGAATACTCCACAAATTTGCATTTATCTTATTTATCTTAAAGCTTATCAGATATAACACGCTACACATAAGCTTCACATCGCTAAATCTTTAAGTGTGATAATGTAGGTTTTCTACCAGTCTTATCAATGGACTTAGATGGAATTCTATTTAGAAGATATATTGTGGTTTCAATTGTGTATCCTTAAAAGGATATAGGAAGGAACTGCATGACTCATCATGGAACATACCATATCTAATATTGTACAATTTCTCCTCTCAGAAACTCAATTATGTTGTGGAGTTATAGGAGGAGACCATTGTGAGAGAATCCCATTCTCTTTTAAGTAACCAAGAAACTCGTGGTCTAAGTATTCACCACCTCGATCTAATCTAAGTATCCTAAAACTTTTGCCAGTTTGTTTCTCTACCTTTAGTCTAAATTCTTTGAACTTTTCAAATGATTCAAACTTTTGTTTCATCAAGTACACATAACCATATCTAAAATGGTCATCTGTGAACATAATGAAATATAAGTATCCACCTCTAACATTTGTGGACATAGGTCCATATACATTTGAATGTATATATTCTAGTAACTCACTAGCACGTTGTCCCTTTCCCTTAAAGGGTAGTTTGGTCATCTTTCGCAATAAACAAGTGATTGAACCCAAGTTTACACTATTAATTGGCTGCATTTTTATAATTGTTAAAACACATTTTGGCTCTTAATTGCTGATTTTTGCGCTTAAATTGATTCCCTGTGATTAGTTCATATGAATTGCAAAATGTTAACAAAATTGTTACAAATTGATACTAATTGTATTATAATTTTTCTAAGGACAATTGATGCTGCAAATTGTGATTTAATTGTAGGGAGACAAAGGAGTCAACCATGCCAAGAAGTCAATAGGTCGTGAGCTTTCTAGCACGTCGCGATGAAGGCCAATCCCCAAGTCACGGCGTGTCAACAGACAACCACACGTTTGCGATGTCAACAACTCAACACGTCGCGGCGAGCAAGCCAGATGCACACATCGTGACGAGAATTAATTCGCACGTCGCGACGTGCAGACAGAAACCGGACTCCAAATAGAAATTTCCCTCACTGTTCCGACCCGGCTCGACTCGTTTTCTTTAAAAAGCTTTCCAAATTAGGTCATAAAGCGAACACATATACCACACCGAAGCATATTTGATTACATAGACGCCATTCTCAGTAGCCACCAAAGACGATTCCACCTCACCACCTTCATCATTCATCTCCGATCATCACCATCATCAATGGACACCTCACCACCGCGTCCACCGTCAATCTCTGGAGCCATGTTTAACGTCGGAGTTTCAACAGTGATGGACATCGTCGGAGTTTTATTTGGCTAGGGTTTCCGATCCTCTTGAAGATGTAGCGATGGCTTGAGTTCACTGAGGGCTTCAAAGGGGAGTAATCATATATTGTCCAAAAACCTAGTCATATTATTGTTAAGCTCTTAGTTAGAGTTTTCATTTGTATGATTAGTTTAGCATGGTTAAAGTTTAACTATGTGTTGGACAATATTTTGTGATATGGACTTAGTTATATGTAGAACCCTGATGTTTAATATATGAAGTGTCATATATGTCTTTTGGTGATTGCATTAATCCTCTTTATCTGCCTAGTTGTGTTTGATTTGGATGATTGTGTTTGAC
>JAOTAX010000196.1:15248070-15261296 GCA_025629825.1 Erythroxylum guanchezii | reverse complement strand
ACTAATTAATCCCTATCAATCCCATCCTATGACAAATTTACTATTTTACCCTTCCAGTAGGGGGTGGGATGTTACATATATGCTTGAGCAATTTTATGCTTGTGATCGTCATTCTTTATTACAATTGATATTGAGAATTATTTAAGTTCTATACTTTTTCCCTAACAATAGTATATCTAATTATTTTTTTATACTTTTTATGTTAAACCATAATGGAGAATATGAAATCATCCTCTACTCGTGGTAAGTTCAATCCAACATAGAATTATTTTTCTTCTTCTCAAGCATCTGACGGGAATATCCAATATAACTGTATGTTTTGCGGTAGAATATTTAAAAGCGGAGGAATTTTTAGAATGAAAGAATATCTTGTTAGTGTTGAGGGTAATATTGCTTCTTGCAAAAAAGTACCACTTAATGTACGTGATATGATTGGAAAATATTTGCAACAACAAGTAAAAAAAAAGGAAAAATAAAGAGGCTCATGATATATCTTTTAAAGATAATGAAACACCATAAGTATTAGATAAAGGAAAAAAGAAAAGTTATTATTGACATAGATTCTTATCTTTCTCCAAAAACTATTCTTAGTTCTCAACCTAGTCTAAAAAGTTTTACGGTTGATAAGGATGTTGCTTTACGATGTAAAAGAGTATGGGTTAGATGGTTCTATTATTTATGTATTCCTGTAAATGCTTTAAATTCACCATATTTTTAAGAAGCAATTGATGGTACAATAACAATAGGTCTAGGATTTAAGGTACCATCTTATTATGAGCTACGTGTGCCTTTGCTTCAATATTTAAAAAATGAATGTCGGTTAATTGTGGATACATATAAATCTAGTTATGAATCAACAATATGCACTATTATGACAGATAGGTGGACTGATCAAAAATAAAGAACCTTAATTAATATCTTAGTTTATTGTAATATTGGAACAACTTTTATCAAATATGTTGATGCTTTTAACACAGTAAAAAGTGCTAATGCTTTATTTGAATCATTATCTAAAATTGTCAAGTGGGTTGAATGTTATGCATTTTACTATAGATAATACAGCTAATTATGTAATCGCTAGGTACTTATTACAATCAAAGTATGGGCATATTTATTGGGGCATATTTATTGGTCTCCATGCACTGCTCATTATTTCCATATACTACTCATTATATAAATCTTATTTTAAAATATATTGGTAGTATGGATCATATTTCTAGTCTTGCTTTACGTACATCTAAGATCACAATTTTTGTGTATAATCATGTTATATTTTTGTCTTAGTTAAGAAAGTAAAAAGATTAGGTTGAGACCGTGCATCTCCCTGCTACCAGGTTTGTAACTACATTTATTACTTTGAAAAGTATTTATGAACATAAGCAATTGCTTCAAAATTTAGTAATAAATAAACACTTTTCAATTCATAAATTATTAAAGAGGGAAAAAATTAAAAAGAAATTTGTGCTATTATTCTAGATAATAACTTTGGGATGCTTGCTTGATCATTGTGAAGATTGTGGCTCCGCTTATAAAGTTGCTGAGGATTGTTGACTCAGATGAGAAGTCATCTTTGAGGTATATAAGTGATGGTATGTATAGAGCTCACAAAACAATTATAAATCTCTTTAAAAGGAAGCAAAAATTGTACGAGTCTTATATAAATATTATTGATCAATGATGGGATAAGTATCTTACTCAAAGGATCCACTTAGTAGCTTATTTTCTCAATCCTTATTGCTTATTTAGTGGAGAAGCACGTACAATTAATATTATGGGCGATTTGATTGATGTGATTGAATGCAAAGATATTTTCTCTATTAAAAAGCAATCACAAGCAATAAATAAAATTAAATTGTATTGTGAAGGTTTAGAAAGTTTTGCTAGATCATCAACAAAGAGAGAACTTATGATGAAAGAAATGCAGTCAGGTAAATTTTATTCTTTTAATTTATTATTTAGTTATTAATAATATATATTTTTATTTATCATAGCTATTAATTTAAAATACAGATGAGTAGTGGAGATTATTCGGTGACAGTGCTCCAACATTGAATTCCATACATTACTAATTTATAATTTATTGTAATGCAGTAGAAGAAGTTGATTTAAATATTTTGAATGAAAGCGTAGTTTACGAATCTTTAAATAACGTTGGACAATTTAGAGTGTTTGATTATGATGAGACACAACCTACTTTAGAAATACAATTTACGATTTTTATTGTCATTTAAGTTTTATATTAGACTTATTTATTTATTATTAGTTCATTATATAATAATAGACATTAAAATATTTTGCTTATTCTTCTAAGTTTTACTTTTTATTTATTATATATCAATTTTATAACATTCACTACTGATTAAATCTTTAACCCTTAAATATTTTCTTGGGTGTGATTTTGAAAACATTGATTAAAACAGAAATAAAGTATTGTAGAGTGGACGTCGTAAAGACGAGAAAAACCGACGAAGAAGAAAATAAAAAAACATGAAAATACAATGTCGGAAGATGAAAGTGATAAGTTAGGATAAGAAGAAAAAGCAAAGATCGGCGACATACGCCTCTCCAGTTGCGTCTTCGGTGACCTAGTGCCATCGGTTTTCTTTCTTGTTATGACCACACTACCCCTATCTCATTACATGAATTTCATCTATCTATAATTTTCAATAAATTAACTTAAAATTTTAACATACTCTCAATTCCGATAACTAGGAATAATATTTATTAACTCATTGATCCTGATATTTTATATTTTACAGAAAACGGTAAAACTTGAAACTCATCGTTAGGGTAAATAAATGAATAATAATGGAAAGCAATCTAAAAGAATTTCCCCTTTGGCTGTTTGGGGAAAAATTTACTGGATCATATTAATATATTCTAATTATATAAAATCCGCAATTGCTGACCTTTATAGAGAACAAGGCACTCCCATCGATCCGGCCGTTTCAAAAACAATGTTAAAATTTTGAAATACATGCTCCACATCCACGACGATCATGAAAAAGCGCTAAAACCCTGGTGGTCTACTAATGAACACAAATTTGATTTCTGAATTTATCAAATAACAAAAGGTTTCATGGTATAAAAGATTTTCAAATCAGCATTTGAAGATCAATTGTCTTGGCTACACAAACTTCTGACATTTTTAGGATGAATGGCATGAATTATGAAACGAAAAACAAAATAATGAGCCTATTTGGTACTCCTGTCATAATCTCATGAACAATTCAACTGATGTCTGTAACCTGTTACATGTAAACAGATATGAAAAGACATTTCTTTTTCAAAATTTCAGTTTCCTGGAACAATATGCGAGGTAGGTTTACTACGACAGAATGACGGGAGTTAAACCTGAAATAAAGAAAAACACAAACTGAAGTACTTAAAACTGCAAAGCACCAATAAAAAAAAGGTGGAGAAACCTGTTTTACTTCCAAGAATTGATAAGAACTCATAAATGGATTCCTAAGATGAAAAGAGAAACGGTATTTTCCATTTTTAGAAAGCCGAAAGTGTCGTTTGAAAAACCACCGGAATCTTCTATTCAAGGATCGTGCCAATGCCAGCGGATACAGCAAAATGGTTGTTGAAACAAAGCCCAAGTAGATGCTGCCATCAGGTTGTCGACAATTCAACAATGCCTCTTGGAAATCAGATTCCAGGGATATTTGATCTAAGAGCTATTCAAAGCTGCAACATGCAAGTGGTCTGAATTTACATCGACAGCAAAACAAGTTTAAAACATCTCCAGGAGAAACAAAATTGTGATCTTTTGATTGGCCAGTGAGACTTCCAAAACTGATTCCATTTTCAAAACCTTCTGTTACCCTGACCCCGGCTAATTAGAGACGCAAACTCAACATCCCATGCTTGTTTCTCATGTTCAGGCACCCTCTTACCTTTAATGAACGGAGTCCAAGTATCCTCATCTGCATCTGTAATAGCCCATGACACGCTGTAAGGTGGATTGGCATAATCAAACTCTATCAACTTCCTTTTTTGACTTGAACTCTCTGAAGGCTACATAAACGTTATAAAATGATAAGCAGTTGATTGTAGAAAAATTGATATGTTGAACAAGAACAAAGATGCAGTAGCAGAAAGAGGAGTTGCAAAAACAAAAGAAGGCCAATGCTTAATCCAAACAGAGTTTGTTTTCTGACATTAATATCACCATCAGAGTTTTCTATCCCTTTCCTCTTCTTTCTTGTGGTTCCAGTTTCCAGATAGATTTGCACCTCTTTCTTCGATCTGAATTTACGCCCTGATACTGGATCAAGATAATACTGCAGAATAAGGTAACATTGAATCAAACTTTGAAGTTCCGTTACAATAATATGATCATTTCTTTCAATATCATCCTACGGGGGCAAATATCATATCACTGGAGCTCATTGATTCTCTTTCTTGTCTTGACTAGGACAAGACTGTTCCTATTTTTGAATAAGAAAACAAAAAAACAAAACTAACAAAACAAGTGCCACTTAACATATTACACGTCAGGAAAGAAAAAAGTTGAATCTAGCCTTGTAACAGCATATCTCTTATTCTACGTCTAATTTAGGGATGGCAATTAGCTGGCCTATAGGTCCAGATTTAGGTGTTTTCAATGGGCTAGCACAGACCCAGACTGACTCGAAGCTCAACTATTCACTTTGCTTAGAAAAGTTAGGCCTCAGGTAGGCCTAGGCCTGGGCAGCCCAAGCCCAAACCCAATTAAAAAAAGACGTTTTACACTTTTATTTTTTTTAAAATTATTTTAAAAAATTACCGGGACGGCCCATTGCCATCCCTATTCTAATTTTAAGAGAAGTGAACCTAAAACTGAATTATAGACATCATGAACACAATTTGGAAACTTGCAGAAACTCTACTACAAGACTTTGTCAACTAATAAAACAAGTTGTGTGATGATGAACAGCCATATAACGACTAACACCCCCAGAAACATATGGAAGGCTTGGAATCAGCTAACTGGTTGCAGGAAGAAGGGAATCATAGAAAACAATGACTAGAATTAAATTCAACTAGGATGACCCCCAATATGTGTTCTGTCTTTCCCTCTTCATTTGCCTGTAAAGAGTCCATGTCCCAAACCACCAAGAAGAGAGAAGGTGAAAGAAAGGCGCCTTCCAAAAGGAACTTTTGTCGATTATGCAACCCACTCTATTTATACAGTCTATTTAAGGTTTTAGGACTACTCAACAAAAACTACAAAAGTTGCCACCAAAGAAATGATCCATCCATAACAATTGCTATTCAAATGACTGAATACACAGTAAAGATTTGGCATCCTAAATACATGATATATCTGCAAGAATCCCTAATGTTTACGAACTCCATGCATCAAACTGAGAGTTAAAAGGTGTTGATTGTTACATAATGTGTACTAGATCGGTCTGAAACGGTAGAAGACCACTGTTAGCCCAGTAGGTTATGAATACCAAGCTGGAACCATACGGTTTGTTACAATTAGTCCATCAAAGGAGAATAAGCGAAAGGCGTTAAACATGATTAGTTTGTATTGGAAGGAGCAAAAATATGGAATTGAAAACTTCAGTTTGAATTGAGTTCAGTTGCAAGATTCACATCAAAACTACGAATTTCTAAATGGAGTATAACAAAATAACCACAAAAACCAATAGATGTAGAAACGGACTAAGTGCCTAACTACCACCAATTTACCAGAACTCGAAACCTTTAGAAATTGCAAAAGGTAATAATAACACAAAAGGATAAAGAATCTGGCGACCAAATAGGGCTCAATAAGAGTATTGAAATAGGTCGACATGGAGTTGTTTTGTTACTAAATTGCTACAGTAACAAGCATAAAACCATTAAACAAGTAGATAAGGAATCAGAAAGAATATCAATTAATAAAAGAGTCAGGCTAAGCACCTTGTCCACCATTCCAGCAGTGACGCCGGAGGTCCTAACCCTGTCTTCGACTATCCATCCTGGAGGCAACCAACTGGACTGATCGGAAGATGTATCCGAAGATTTTTTTTGCGGTCGAAGCTGCGTTGTGGGCACTGTGTCATTCGCGGTGCTAGAGCCGGCAGCCTGCATGGTGGAGTGTCTGATTTGCGATTTGTTTTGAATGTGGATCCAAAGATGGATCGGGTAGTTGATGATGATGATATCTCAGGTTGACCCGAGTCTATTGGGTTCCGTTTTTAACTTTGACCATAAATTATGTCACGGAATTAAGATGGGTTAATTAAAAAAAAAAATCACAAGTGCCACAGGAAACGTGGGCCACAATCTATGGGGTAACCTGTTGGTTCCTTTAAAAATGGCAAAATAGCAGTATGTTTGAGTTTGGTTTTGAATGGCCAACAGATGATACCAGAATCATTATGGATTATGTCGTTTGGATAGTACGAGTAAGAGATATGGAGAATTGCATGTTTTCAGCAAAAGGCATGCCTGTGGGTAGTTTAGTGGGCTGGACTAAACCTTTGGAGGGTTGGCTTAAAGTCAATTCTAATGGAACAGTAAAACAAGGGTACACGAAGGTGTCCGCAGGGGGTTTAATTAAAGATTGCCTCGGGAACTGGTGCGGTGGCTTTCAGCAGCATATCGAAAGGGGTTCGCCTCATTCTACAGAACTTTGGGGTGTTTTCTCAGGACTTACGTTGGCCTAGGACTTGAGATATCGTCGGATTGTTGTCGAAGTAGACTCCCTAGAGGTCATTAACATTTTATCTTCCTCTCATATAGTTCTGACCGAGAATACTTTTTTGGTGACAGGTATCTGGGGGCTTTTACACCGAGAATGGGAGGTACAACTCCAACATGTCTTCCGTGAAGGGAATCAGTGCGTCGACAGCCTGACGAACCTCACAGCCTTCTTAAGGTCGGGCTTCTTTATCCTCCAGGAACCTCCGACGGGCATCCAGGAGCAGCTCCACAGAGATGCGCAAGGAGCATTGTATTCCAGAGCTTTGAGTTAATCTTGTTGTTTTTCCCCTTGTAAGCAAAAAAAAAAAAATCAAATTTTGTTCAATTTTGTAATTATAACTCGAACTTTAAAAAAGATAATTAGATGTTCAAACTTTCAATTTATTTTAATTCTAACTCAACTTTAGTGTCTCCATTACATTTGCTAACGAGCTTGTCACGTATTCCAGAAACTCTAACTGTTAATACATGTCAACAAAATCTAACACAAGTGATAAAAATTAACAAAACAACACCGTTTAATCATATAACTAAAACGACATCATTTCAAAACAATGAAACCCCTAAATTAGTTTAATCCCTCGCTAATGTCGTTACCTTGGTTTTCAATTTGCTCTCGTTATTTAATCCATCAACCCTTCGTTTTCAATTTGTTCTCCTATACCCATCACCAGCGGCATACTGTCCTCTTCACACTTGTGAACTAGATTTATAAACTTCAAATGGTTGCACACATAATATGCATCCTAAACCTTTATTCTAAAAGGATAACCCGTCCACCTAAAAAAGAAACCCTGTTTCTTAGTATACCTTATAATAGGCAAATTTTCAAGAATCAAATTCACCTGATACATCTCATTAATCCTCTTCTTCAAAAGCTTGAAGTCATCACTCAGATAACGACTCAAATTGACACAAAAAAATATCACCCTCATTTGTATACATTTTAAATCTATATGGAGAGTTCTCAATCCCATCTCCTATAAAAAGCTCACCAAGATTTTCAGTACTATCCTTCACTCCCTCTTATGCCATGCAAAAAGGCATACTATAATAGCTAGATGGCATCTTAATATCAATGGAGGTGATCAGATTCACTTTCAACGACAAAATGTAACCCACAACATATTTGTTGGGGTAGCTACTAAGAAAGACCCATATCGGTATTGAAAAACCAAGGATAACACTATGAATAAGATCATAAAACGAGTAAAGACTCCATCTTTGAAGAGTTCCTGACGGATTAGAATGCACGACATAGTTGTAGTTAGTATCGGTAAGTATAGGTTAATCCTACGAAGAAGATGAATATTAGTAATTACCATTATCCTATTGTCTAGCCTATGAATTTAATCTTGATTTTTAATTAAAGAAAATAAAACTTAAGCAATTAAAATAAAATATACAACAATACTAAATAGAGAAACAAGAAATCACTTAGAAAACGATCGATATTAATAATTAGCGTCTAGGTTATGAATCCCTCTAAAAACCCTTAATTAACTAATATTTTGTTATGCAATTGTTTTATTGACTATTGGATTGTGAAAATTCTCATGGTATGGTAATAATTCATTTGAGACTACTAACAACTAATCTTAGAATTACCAATTGATATTATTTAGGTTAAAGGTATTAAGATTGTTTTATTGATTTATGAATTTCGCTATTAGGTTTAACCATAATCTAGAAGATTTATGTTGACCTATTTCTAGATTTGCAATAAACTCCTTTCAATTACAGTAGATATAATACACATGATTTCTCAATCTCTATATTATGAAATTAGATTATGAACTAAAATTATGGATCTATTAAAACATATATTAAACACGTAATTGAATTACAATATATCAATTAAAACAATTACATTAAATTAAGAAATCAAAACATGTTATATCACAAAATGGAGTTCATCTTACCTAAACACTAAAGATATTTAGTTACATAAGATAGAAAATGAAATCTAACATAAATAGAAAGAAAAATGAATAGAAAACTAAAGGTTCATAATTCTAAATCTTCTTTTTATCTCATATCGAATGTTCTTGTAAAGTTGAGGTTTGATCTTGTATTCTCTTAGATCTTTCAATGATTTCTTTGTGTTTTCCACTTTTCTAGATCAAATCACCCCTTTTGAATGATCTCTGCCTCTAGAATCGCCTCTCAATGTTTGCTACCCTATTTTGTCTCCGATCATGTCTTTTTATAGTAATTTTTAGGGTTTTAGGAGATACATGATCTGATACATAGATCGTGTATAACCCAAAATCTCCTGAATTCACAATTATGCATGGCCTAAGGAACTTACACAGCTAGGTATAAGGCCATGTATCCCTTCTTTGCTTCAAATCTTCATTTTATGTCGCATTTTTATATGAATTCTTTCCTATTTAGTCTATGAAGCCAACTATAACCTATAAATACCTTTGGAGTGAATTAAGTACCAAATATATAATAAAAGTATAAAATATCAAGCAAAAATGCATCAAATTTGAGGTATAAATATGATCAAATATGCATCTATTAGGATCGTACCATTCGAGCCTTTTTTTCATGCTTTTCCTAGAGGTCTGGAGAAAGCTGTTATCAATAGGATAAGAAATTGAAGAATTTCTTAGGAATCTTACAAGATACATTCATTCTTTTTTTCTCTGATAAATGTTTAGAACTTAATTTGGGTTTGAATCCCATTGTGGCAACTAAACATGAGGGTTATGCTCATTGCTGGAATTAACCCAAGACCTTATGGCATGAGCTGATAATACCTATGCACCACCTATATCCACATTCCCAAAGACACCCCTCTCTTTCAAGAGGATTCGCAGTATATCAAGCCTTGCTAATGTTCTTCGCTTTGCATCGAATTAAACCATATACTCCATCGCTTGTGTGGGCCCTTATCAATTCATTTAAGTTTCATTCTAGCAAATGTGCTCCCCAAGTGGGATACTTAACACGTTAGCTACAGATTGCATGGTTTGATACTCACAGTGCCCAATATTCATCATTTACGACTAGGACTATTAGGATATCTAATCTCATTCACTCCTCTAGCTTTCATCTCTCAATGTCAGTGTCGGTCCAACAGAGTGCTTTCATCATTGGTGTTCTTTCCTATCACTACACATTTCACCACTCTACTAGAAATTCCCTTTGCTGCTACCATACTCCTCAACAACAGTCAGACAAGTAGGGAATGCCAAGGTGAACTAGAAAAGTTTAGGTAGAGTCAGATCTAAATGTTGGCTAGGTAAGTATTCTGTAGTAAGAGGAGTAATTATGAACCCTGTAGACCATCCCTATAGGGGTTGTGAAGGGAGAGCCCCAGTTGATAGAAAAAACCTACAAACCCTTGGGGTTATCGTGTACTTGGAAAAAGAAGTAGAAAAATGAATAAATATAGTGATAATTTGATTATTCATCACCATAGTAAATAGGAGAGAAAATATAATTTGTTTCTTTGTATGCCCAAAAAAATAAGAGAAATTGACTATGACATGTTCACTAAAAAAATCCTTTTATAGTAAATCATTTATTAAGAAAAATAAATAAGCTTAACACAAAGGCAAAAAAAGAAATCCTAGTAATGTGGTCCCAAACATCTGGCATTATACCTACAATGATCGTCCATACTATTGCTATCAGAATGGAAAGGAACGCTTAACTATTTATATAATAGATCGTATTGTGGCCCATAAGTTGTTTTTGTTTTCTTATGGGTGAACGACGAGAATTGAACTCATGCATGGTGGATTAATAATCCACTACCATGATCCACTTGGCTACATCCACCCCTAATACTTTATTTACAACTTTTAAAAAATTACAAATTACAAAGTTCTAGCATTTACCATTCAAATTTATCTAAACAATTAGTTTTTTCAGGGTACTTCTTCTTCAAAAGTATATTGTAAGCCACCGATTAAAGATCAAGAACAAAATAACTCTTTCCCTTTATTTATTATATATTCACTTTGTCTTTTTTTTTGTCTTTCTTCCTATATCCATAATCATAGACATCAAATTTGCATCAAAATTCATGAACCAATATAAGGGAGTGCCTAATTATTTCTCGTAATAAAAAATTATAGAATGAAATATGTATTGATATTTCTACAAGATGCATTTCATTGAGGGATTTTAAGTTATTACTCAATAAAGACAAATAAAGAAAAATGGGCAATTCTTAAAGGACGAGATGAATTCAGAAGTACTTTTTTCTATAATGTTAATATTATAACTTGCTAATTGATGCACTTGAGATGCATTTCCCCTAGCTCCCAAAAAAGACATTATATGGACTGGATTAAGGGGTTCTGTCATCCTAAAATTAGGATTCATCTCTTGTCACAAATATTTACTTTGTAACATACCATATCTTAATAAATTAGCATAATTTTTCTAACACATGTTACATTTCCATAATGATGGTGTTTTTTCAAAATAAGTCTTTGCTCTTCAGCATCTTAGAGTAGTCATCTCTTAGAAGGTAATTTTAAAATATGATCAATTCCTAATGAAATGGATGTAGATGTGGCTTGCTAGAAACCCAAAGTCTTTATTTGATCCAAGATGTGTGATGTATATGTCATACTGAAGTGATCTATGAATCTGCTAATAAATCGTTTAATGGAAGTTCTATCTGTCATTTTATTATGAAATACCAGAATGACCTGGGTAGGTTTCGACTATGGATTTAAGTTAATGGTTAGAAAACTTCCTTTTCTCAATCTTGATTCACATAGAAATATAGAAACTATGGTTATAGTTGAACCAATGAGATCTGAATTCCCATAGATGTCATAAAATTACTTAGCTTAAATCCATAAGATTAGATTAGGTACCATCTAATTTGAGCAAACTTAACAAAATCCTTGTATAGCTTCTTTGATTTCTTCATAAAGATAAATATGACCAACGATGGTTCAAATGTAGATACAACAAATTTCTTTTCTTCATACTCCTTACTATTATATAGTGTCCATAAATCTCATGATAGGTACCCAAAGATTCGTTGTGAACTTCGACGGGAACTTCTCTTAAGGTAATAATGTGTTGATCTAGTTGCCATTAGGGCTACTCAACTTTTCGATCTAGTTCTAACAATGCACTTCTCGAATAAAAAAAGCGGAACCATTTGGTGTTGCATATTAGAACTCATTAAAGCCTGATTTGTATCATTATACTCGATAAAAGGAATGAGGGAAGCTCCAACAGAAAAATTTCGGAAGAGAAAAATACTTTGAAGATGAACCTCTTCCTATGTAATAGTAAGGAATTCTTAACGATATCAAGTTTGGACAAATTTTTCCTCCTAAATACCTCGATTTAGTGCAGCCATGCTTTTTCTAATTTCATATATATTTCATTAAATGGGCTTTCTAAATCCCCACAATGACCAAGCTTGGCATGAATTGTTAAGGATCCAATAAGTCCAACATTGGTCCCTTCAAATGTTTCGATTGGGCAAATGCATCCATAATGAATAGGATGAATATCTTGTATCCGAAAATTAGCAGTTCACCTTGTCACTCCTCCAAGTCCTAAATAAATTGATTTTCTCCAATGGACTATTTGTATCAATGGATTTGTACGATCTAAAACTTGAGATAATGGGTGTAATTTGAAAAAGGATTCATAAATGGTTATTTGAAAAAGGATTCATAAATGGTTATTAAGGGAGTTAAAGTTACCAAATTTTGAGGTATCAATTTATACTTAATTGCTCCACATATAGCTTCTCTAACCACATTTTCTAAATGAATTAAAGCCAGCTCAAATTGATCTTGTGATAGCTCTGTTACAAAATGAATATGTTTATTTTTTAAATGATTCATATTGTCAAGTGCATCTATTCCAATCAACTACTCTGCAATTGTCAATATATCTCGTGATAATAAAAAAGTATTGGTATGAGGTATATCAAGATTTAATCTTCGATTCATATTTAGTTAACCAATCTTTCCTAATTTACATTTTTTCTGAAAGAATTTATTTTGTAATTCCTTACATAAGGATTTAGATAATACTGGACCTCCACCTAGGCACCTACACAAGTAAATTGTTGATAAAACTCCAAAATAGGATTCTCTTTTGACTCTATTTTTTCTCCTTATTGATCATTTAAATGATAATTGATACAATAAAAGCAATTGATATAAGAGAAGTACAGGGTGTGAATTCTTTTTACAAATTGGAATCTTTAAACTTAAATGGGATCTATGGAATTCTAGGGATGCTTGTACCTATTTTTACTTTTATATTGGGAGTTGCAATAGGTATATTAGTAATTATGTGGTTAGAAAGAGAAATATCTGTAGGGATACAACAATGTATTAGACAGAAATATATCGATCCTTTGGGAGTTCTTCAAGCTCTAGTAGATAGGACAAAATTATTTTTCAAAGAGAATCTTTTTCCATCTAGAGACGACATCGGACCATCTATAATAGTTATATCAACTCTATTAAGCTATTTAGTAATTACTTTTGACTATCGCCTTAATATCAACTTTTTAAATGGATTTCCATTTCAAG
>JAOTAX010000196.1:15153063-15175936 GCA_025629825.1 Erythroxylum guanchezii | reverse complement strand
CAAACAAAGGAAAAACATAAGTAAACTCAAATGTCTTTCATTTTATCGAATGTTCATAATTTCATTCATACTTTTTTATTTTTTATTCAATTTGAAGAAATCAAACCATATTTTCTCATTTTATTTCATTTTATAACTTCAAATTTTCAAGAAAAATTCGGGGTCCAACAAAAATAAAGGAAATCGTTTAGAAAACTCAATATCAAAGATTAGTGTCTAGGTAATGAATCCCCCTAAAAACTCATTAATTGTTTAACCTTTTATCATGCAATTGTTTTATTGACTATTAGACTGTGGAAATTCCTATCTCATGTTAATAACTCTCTTGAAACTATTAATAACTAATCCATATGTTTATTAACCAAATTTATACAGGTTAAAGTTTCTAGGATTGCTTAATCAAGTTGTGAATTCCACTATTAGGTTTGACCCTAATCAAGAGGATTTATATCGACCTATCTCTAGGTTTGCAATCAAGTCTTTTAAATAAAGGTAAATAAATCTATTCATACACAAGATTTCTCAATTTCTATGATATGAAATCAAATTATTTATTGATATTCCAGATCTATTAGAACATACATAAAACACATAATTGAATCACAATAGATTAATCAAAACAATTACGTTAAGTAAAAGAATAAAAACATATTGTTATGCCAACTAGGGTTCATCACACCTAGACACTAAAAAGGAATTTAGTTATACATAGTAGAAAAAAAAATCAAAGATAAATTGGAGGAAAAATGAATAGAAAATAAAGAGTTCATAATTCTAAATCTCCTTTCTTTTCTATTGAATGTTCTTGCAAGTTTAAGGTTTGATGTTGTCATTTATTGGATCTCTTGATAAATTCAATGTGTTTTCCACGTTCTTGGATCAATATCATCCCTTTTGTACACTCTTCACATCTGGAATCAGCTCCAAAAGTCTGCTCCCTCCTATTTGCCTCCGCTTACAACCTTTTATAGTAAATTTTAAGATTTTTGAGACATACATTGTTTGGTACAAAGGCATGTGAGAGACCGTGTATATTCAAAAACTCCAAATTTTGCAATTTTACACGTGCTCTTAGACTTACACAAAGATAAACATGGTCATGTGTCTCTAATTTTGCTTCAAATCTTCGTTTTATGCCACATTTTCATCTACATTCTTCTCCTTTCGGTCTATGAAGGCAGTTATAACCTATAAGTGCTCTTGGAGGGAATTAAGTACCAAATAGAGAACAAAACTACACAATATCATGAAAAATACATGAAATATAGGTTTATAAATATAGTCAAATATGCATCTATCAGATCTTAAGCTTGAAAATAATCTCCTAAATGGTAGCATAACACCAAATGTCAAGATATATGAGTTTAGTTATTCAATGGAGATAGTTGTTCTTCCTTGTATAGATGTGATGAAAGGTTAATTATTCTTAGAGATGTTTAACAAAAGGTAAAACCTTAATTCTAAAACTTTAGCTTAGGCCATTACTAATAACACTACAACTTCCAAAAAAGTATGCATAAACCCAAAATCATTAGCTTACTATTTATAGTGATATAAAAGGATCAGGATGAATTACTAGGTTTTGATCACAATCGAAAGAGATGACAATTTTGACAGAGATAAAGAAGAATGATGGGGAGATTGCCTAGAGACAAGGGTGCTGACAGTAGGCTAGAGTTTTAAGGATTTAACATTTATGTTAGATGAGGAAGAAAAGATTGAACATAGGGATAAGTTTTTTAATTTTATTTCTTTTATGATTCTACCTACAAAATTTATTAGAATATATTGTTATTTATTATACCAATTGGTATTGTTCAAATTTCCAATACCATTTAGTATCATAATACAGTATAATGTTTAAGATTTTGGTCCTATTTTTTAGCTTGTATAATATCTATCAACTAGTATAGTATGAGATCCACATATTTGGTAAATTAGCATATGTCAAATCATAATTTTTGGTAACTAGAATATTGTTAAAATAGAAAAACCAAATATAGGAAGGTTGTTAGGAGTTCAATGTGATGTAACAAAAAGAAACTCTTAGGGTAGGCTTATACATGGTTAGATCTAGTTCAAAAATTTAAATCATAAGAATCATTTCAAATATAAAAGAATTTAAAAGTTAAATCTATAGATTTGTACTGAAAATAAAATATCAATTGTATATTGTATTGAAATTTCGACATAGTATGATTCAAGATTCGATCCTTTGAAGGCAATAAATAATAAGATTGGACTAATAAATCATGCAATCTACTCAAATTTAAATTATTCAAACCTAAATGAATGAATCATAAGTTTTTATATTGAATGCATTTCTTACATTATAGGTGCGAATATCTTAAAAATTATATGAATTCATTCATGTTATTAAATATTTGACAAAACATTGTTTAAGAACTAGACATATTACTCTTTACTATAACTAAATGATTTATTATAAATATATTTATAAGATAGTTAATAAGATCTAAATATATATTTAACTAGAATAAGTAATAAGATATCCAATGATAGAATGAGATTTAACTTTCACCCACATAAACTTAAGCTAATATTCAACATAAAATTCTCTCAATATTAGATCCAAATTGATATTGATATTGATACTGAACTTATATCAATGAAAAAAAAAAGACATATAAGACCAAGCATATTAATGGAAAATAAAAAAGCAATAAGAGAAAACGACAAATTTGACCTTAAGGTTTTCAACATAATTCAATTCAAGCCCAAACATTTTAAACCAAACATATTGATGGAAAATAAAAAATTGTTAAGAGAAAAGCACAAATAAGACCTTAATGTTTCCACCAAATTTAGTTTAAGCACAAAAATTTTAACACATTTAAAAAGAATCCCCACCTTAATATCTTTATAAGTCCTCCATCATAAAAAGCATATTTGACATTTTTATAGCCCCTTGTCAGATGTGTATTATATGTGACTAATAGGGCTAAAAAAAGGCATATATGTGGCAAAACGGATGCCATGGGAAAACTAAATGCATCTATATAGGGAGGTAGCATTCACAAATGACAAATAAAGAAGTTGAAGGGAAAGAGAGAGAGAGAAAGAGACAAGAGAGAGGAGAGAAAGACAAAACTTTATTGCCTTTATTATTATTATTATTATTATTATTTAGGCCTTACTTGTCATATAGGATACACTTTTGGCCAGGGGCTCTAAAAAAAAGTTAGATATGTTATTTGTAATAGAGAACTAATGGAGAAGTTAAGTTGGGGTCAAATTGAAAGTTTATGAAAAGTTAGGGTTCTTTTTTAAGGTCTTCAAATATTTAGATTTAAATTCAATTATGATGAATATGTTAAGGGCCTCATTTGACCCATTTTATTTTATATTTCTATTTTATTTTTCTCATTAGTTTGAATTTTAAAATTTATTAATGAATAAATGTTCTTTAGAAAATAAATTTTTTATTTTGACAGTTTAATTTTCCTATTTCATTAGGATTAAGGTTCCAATAATACACACACACACACACACACACACACACATACACAAATATATGTACATATATATACTTAACCATATAATAAAAGTAAGTAAACATTCTCTACAAACTTTGACTTTTCATTTAAAAAATGTTATACTTTCTTATAAAAGTAATTCTATAATTTATGAGTGATTCATAGAACTAATATTCATTATTTTCTTTCCTAGAAATCCAAAATTTTTTATAAGTGTGAATTGCATTGTGTTTTAGGGCTTAGTTTGATATTATTTAATTGTTAATTCAATCATTTAGTATGTGTTTAGATTAGAATTGTATTAGTTTTTAAATTATTTATGTTTTAAGTGTTTTATGGGTTAGTACAAGTCCTTGAGCTTAATTATTATGTTTTTGAGGTACCTTAATGTGTTTGTTAGTGTCTTAGAGTCAACATCGAAGAATAGAGAAGTTTCGGAGATACTCGGGCCGAAACAATGACTACGATCGTGGCACAACAAGCCATGATCGTGACAGAAGCACCAGAGTTGGCCCATGATCGTTCCCATATGTCGCGATCATGATAGAAGCCCAGGACATGGCCCACGATCTTAGCCTGCTTGCCATGATCATGACATAAGGCTTAGATGTGGCCCACGATTGTGGCTTGCAGCGGGTAGATGCGCAGATACCTAAAAGCATCAAGTTTCGAGGGTTTTTTAAGATCATTTGGACCCCTAAAAAAACCTAGGACTGCTCAAAACTTAAAAGGTATTTAAAGAATAAGATAAAGAAAAAGGAGGAGCTTTTGCATCAGCCACTTTTAGAGAAACCCTAGAGAGAATTATCGATAGATAGAGAAAGAGAAGAGGGAAGAGAGAAGAGTAGAAGAAGCTGGCTCGACATACTTTGTGGATCAGGAGTTTCCTGACATTGTTGCCTCCTGTCGTCCGTTCAATTTTGTATTTCCTACTATTTTCAGTTTGATTATTGTATAGAATTGGAATAACAGTTGATGATAGGATTTTTAGATGTTGATGATGTTCTAAACTCACCTTCAGGGGTTTATCTTTGATTTAATGACATCCGATTCCTTATATGTTATTTGGATTTGTTGTGATTTAATTCTGGACATGCATATTTCGATAATAAACTGAGAGGATGAATCGACTGAAAAATAATTAAATAGGGCTAACAAGAGTTAGGTGATTTAATATAGCAAGAATTAAATCAAATCGGTAAATTGTGTGAGGAGAGATCTTGTATAAGTTTTTGATAGTTTATTAGACAACTTCAGATCTAATTAGGGTTTTGGATAGGTTGTTATTTGAGAAATTGCAACTTCTATAATCTAATTAGGGTTTATAAATTAAGGTTAATGGTTATAACTCGAGAGAGAGTAATCAACCCTAGGATTGTCTAGAACCAATAATCTAGTAATTCATAATCGATTAGATTAGCATTAAAGATAAGAAAATTTCCCTTTCTCTCAATTGGTAATTCCTTAGGTTGATTCTTGAGTATATGTTGCAACTACTAAATTGTTAATGTTTTCATGATTGATTCTTGAATTGATTTGATTGATTGAATTAAATTCTTGTTTTAGTTTCGTTACATTTTGAATTTCTACAATTTGTTTTGGCCTTAGATTTTAGGATTAGATTATCCCTCCTAGTGGGATCGACACCTTAGCTATTACCCGAATGACTTATCCGCTTGTGAATTATCGAGGTTAATCAATTAAAGCTTACACATATCAAAAGAACCTGATCAAGTTTTTAGCGCCGTTGTCGAGGAGGCGATTAGTTTAATTATGTAAATTAAGGCATTTAGTTAGTTTTTTTTTTTGTTCTTTCTTTCTATTTCTGAAATTGTTCTCTTGCATTAACACAAGAGTCATGAGAAGTTTGAGTCGTGCAGCTGAAACCTTAGATTTAGACATCACTCGACTAGAACAATCCATTAAGAAAGCTCGGCGTGAAGAAGAACAGGAAATTGCAAAAACAATAATGGCTGAGGAATTTTAGCATGATTTGGACCATGACACGAACGAAGGACGTCAAAAACGAACTTTTATGGACTTCATAAGACCAGGGTTCAATGTAGCTAACCAAAGAGTAGCTAGTCCACCTGTACAAGCAACATCTTTTGAAATTAAACCAGCCCTCCTAAACATGATTCAACATCTTTTGAAATTAAACCAAACCTCCTAAACATGTTTCAATAGAACGTGTAGTTCTATGGAATAATGAATGAAGATCCTAACATACATATAGTAAACTTCCTTGAAATTTGTGATACCTTTCGATACCATAAGATGTTAGAAGATGCAGTTAATTAGTCTTTTTTCTTTTACCCTTAGAGATAGAGCAAAGGCTTGGTATCATTCCCTCCACCCAACTAATGTCACAACTTGGGATCAGCTAGTTCGTGCCTTTTTAAATAAGTATTTTCCCTTTACTAAGACCACGAAGATTATCAAGGAGATTACTAACATCTAGCAACGTGACGGGGAATCGATCTATGAAGCGTAGGAAAGATACAAGGATTTGCAATGAAAATGTCCTCACCATAACCTACCGAAGGAATTGTTGTTGCAAACATTCTATAACAGAGTAGCCCCATATACAAGAGGCACAATTGACGTAGCTTTAGGAGGATCACTAATGCGAAAGACAGCAAATGAAGCGGAAGAGTTGATAAAGGAAATGGCGAGTAATAGCTGCTTATAGATGAACGAGCGAAGTAGACAAACCATTACCTTCTGAGAACAAAAAGGAATTGCAGTTTTTGATCAAATGACGAAGATACAAGCTAAAATTGACAGCCTAACTCGACAACTCAACAACATGAAGGCTTCGTCCTCAGCTCCAATAAAAGCCGTGCAATTTAAGTGTCAACTTTATGGACAAATGGACCACGATACGGTAGACTGTTTGTTGATGAAGGAAACGATCCAGAGCAAGTGAATTATATGGGAGCTCAATATGGATGAGGAGGGGTAAACAATTCCTACTCCAACACATATAACCTCGGGTGGAAGAATCACCCTAACTTCTCATAGACGGACAATGTTGGAGGACAGTTCAAACCTTAAGGACAACTAGGCTTCCAATAAGATAAACCAAGCTTAATGGAATCCAAATTGGATAGGATTTTAGATAAGCGTGGACCTCTAGACGATGCATAAAAGAAGTTGGAAGGTAAATTTGAACAAGTAACAGAGAACCATGCCTCTTCAATCCACAATTTAGAGGTTTAAGTACACCAATTGTCAAACACTTTCTCTACGCAAAATGTGGGAAGTCTTCCTAGCACTTCGGGAACGAAAAAAAAGGGAGCAACTAAAGGCGATTATACTTCGAAGTGGGAAGGAACTTAAACCACCCACAAAGACAATAGAGGAACCTGTCCATCTTGTTGAGAAAAATCAAGAAAAGGAGAAAGAAGTGAATATGAGCAAATACCCTCCTTATGTCACCCCTCCACTATATCAACTCAAGATCCCTTTTCCTCAACAATTACAAAAGAAGAAGCTAGATGCTCAATTTGCAAAATTCGTTAAGAAACTAACGACGCTACTGATAAATCTCTCATTTATGGAGGCACTGGAATACATGCCTAAATATACAAAATTTTTGAAGGACATATTATCAAAGAAGCATACTTGGGAAGATAATCAGATGGTAGCTCTAACTGACACTTACAGTTCTATAATCACCAGCCAGATGCCATCTAAATTAAAGGATCTAGGGAGTTTCACAATACCCTGTGTGGTTGGTGAATTTGAATTTACAAAGTGTTTGTGTAATTTAGGAGCAAGAATTAATCTTATGCCTTTATCAATATTCAACAAGTTGGGACTGGGTGAGGTCAAGCCAACATCTATGTTAATTCAGTTGGCTAATTAATCCTTTAAAAGACCATTTGGAATAGTGGAAGATGTTTTGATGCAAGTGGATAAACGTTACCTGCACATCTCAGATATACCTTTCTAGGTGAAGGTTAAACGTTACCGATAATCATCTTTAATCAATTGAACGAGAAACAAGAAAGTAAGGTGGTAAAAATTGTTAGAAAGCAAATGAAAGCCATCAGATGGTAGATTGTTGATATTCAAGGTATAAGCGTAAATGTTTGTATGCACCGACTAAACCTAGAGGAAGGATGTAGAACGGTGAGTGAGTGTCAACGAAGGTTGAACCCTAACATAAAGGAGGTGGTTAAGAAGGATAATTTATCCCATCTCAGATAGTGAATGGGTCAGTCCAATACAATGTGTACCTAAAAAGGGTGAAATGATGGTAATAGAAAGTGATAACGGAGAAGTAATTTCAACAAGAATAGTCGCAAGATGGAGAGTATGTGTAGATTATCGCAAACTTAACTTAGTGACTAAGAAAGATCATTTTCCTCTCTCGTACATAGACCAGATGATAGAAGGGGTAGTTGGACATTCGTTTTATTGATCTATCACTTTTGAGGACGATAAAGCAAAAAAAAAAAAAAGTGATAGAGAAACTTCCACTGCCAAGCAATATAAAAGGTGTGTGAGGATTCTTAGGTTATGTAGAATTGTATCGTTAATTCATCAAAGACTTTTCATAAATCGTAAGACCTTTGACAAAACTTTTAGTTCAAGATGTGCCCTTCTTGTTTGATGACAAGTGTATATCTGCTTTTAACAAACTAAAGGAGGCATTAATATTAGCACCAATTCTATCACCACTAGATTGGACACTTCAATTTGAAGTTATGTGTGATGCAGGCGACCAAGCCATAGGTTGTGTATTGGGAAAAAGGAAAGAGAAAAGGTTACATGCGAGTTACTATGCCAGCAAGACCCTTACAGGACCTCAGTTGAATTACACCACTATAGGGAAGGAATTACTCACAGTAGTGTACGTGTGTGATAAGTTTCGACAAAACCTTTTGGGGTCAAAGGTAATCGTATTCACCGATCACGTGGCATTGAAATACCTTTTCAATAAAAAAGATACAAAACCAAGGCTCATTCGATAGGTGTTACTTTTACAGGAATTTGATATAAAGGTAAGAGATAAAAAGGGAGCAGAAAATATGGTTGCAGACCACTTATCCAGACTGGAAGGAGGGGAATGCAAGCAAAGCGAAGATATTAATGAAAATTTTCCCGATAAAACCCTGAAGCTACTTGAAAGTTTGACTACACCATGGTTTGTCGATATTGTAAATTATATTGCTAGTGGTAAACTTCCTTCAGATTTATCTTACCAACGTAAAAAGAGATTCTTTCGTGATTGTAACTGATATATATAGGATGAGCCAATTTTATATAAAGCATGCATACACTGATGGGTAAATGCGACAATGTGTTCCAAAAGAAGAAATGTTGGACATCTTAAAGAAATGTCATGAAGGTTAGTATACTGGCATTATGGAGCCACAAAATAGTGGCTCAAGAGTGGATTTTATTGGCCACAGATGCTTAGACTTTAGTAGCACAATGCGATCGATGCCAGAGAATAGGTAACATCTACAAAAGAGATGAGATGCCTTTATCCAACATTTTAGAAGTAGAAGTCTTCGATGTATGGGGCATTGATTTTATGGGACCTTTCTCATCTTCAATGGGAAACATATACATTCTAGTGCGAGTGGATTATGTTTCACATTGGGCCGAAGTAGTAGCATCCCCAACCAATGATGGAAAGGTGGTGCAAAAGTTTATTGAAAGGTTATTCAGCCGGTTTAGAATGCCACATACAAAAATAAGTGATGGAGGAACACATTTTTGCAACAAATCTTTCGATTCCCTCTTAAAAAGATATGGAGTGAACCACTGTGTTGATACACCCTACCATCCGCAGACTAGTGGCCAAGTGGAAGCTGTCAATCGGGAGTTGAAACAAATTTTGGAAAACACGGTGAACAACTCCAAGAATGTTGGCCCCCAAATTCTTTTCTTATGGATTAAGCATGATTTAAATTTTTTATAAGGTTTGATAAATTAATTTTGGAGTGATTAGCATGTCAATGTTAGGAGGATTTATTACTTGGATTGATGGAATTAGAAGTATTAAATGGAGAAATTAAAATTTAGTTAGAGTATAGTATGGTGTAAGTTAAATTGAAGAAGTAAGAATTCATAAGGGCCCCATTTAGTTGGAAGGAAAGTTAAGTTAATCTGGAATCTGATTCCTTGGAAAATAAATCTATGGAAAGTAAAGATATTTACATGTTTGGATACTTATAAGAATTTTAATAGAAAAGTTGGGTGGATTCTTATTATGGTGTTTGGTGCAACAATATTTTATAGAATGTAATTTAATTTTAACTTATTTTTTCAATTATATCCCTTTTACAAACTAAATCAATGTAAAGTGGTAATTTAGGAAGAGAAAGAAAGAGTATTACTGGCTTCAATAGCTTCCTCACCTAAACAGGAAGACCCATCATCAAGTATATGCATATCTTAGCAGTGGTCGGAGGCTACAGAAACCATTGCATATGGTTATGTAGCTTCTCATCCTCCTATTGCCTTAATTTGTGGCCCTAAAAACAGTGCCAGAAGATGAAATACTACGTTTTTTGCAAGATTTGTACCAGATTAGCTGTTCCTAATAGAGCAGCCACTGAAGGCCAGATTTCTACTCCTCAAAGACTGAGAGACAAACAAGTCCAACCCACCAACAGATTTTCTATTCTACAAGTAAAAAGGTAGGAACTTTACCCTTTTGCAATACTTAGTAAACAACAACGGTAGATTGAGAAGAGAAAAGAGTTAAAGAGTCCAATAAAAAGAGGACGAGAAGAATATCTAAAGAGAAGAAGAATCGAGAAAAAGTCTCACTAACGACAGAAGAAGAAGAATATCTGAAGAATGGTCGTGTTTTTAAAAAAGAGTTGTTATAGAATAAGAATATTAGAGGAGGAAGTATTGTTTTAATAAAAGAGTTGTTGGAGAATAGGGAGAGAAAGAAGGGATAAATTGACCAGTATAATTTTTAGATTAAATTCTTGAGGAAAGTAATCTAAAATACCAATGGCTGTTGGGATTTAGAATCCAAGGAAAGTGCTACTACTTTCCCTAAATTAGGAAAGTTTTTACTTTCCTAACTACTCAAAAAAAAAAACGAGCTAAACGTAATAATTTAAATATTAGGAAAAAGATTACTTTCCCAGTCAACAATTCATGCCAACCAAACGGGGCTAAGGGGCATTCTTGGAAGACCACTTAAGTCTAAAAGTTATAAGGCATTAAAGGAAGGGTAGAGTGGGAAAAGGAAAGTTGTAGTCTTGCATTTGAAGAAGCAAACACAGGATTGAGAAAATAACGAAGAGAAGAAGAGAAAAAGAGAAAAGAAGGGAGAAAAAATTGGGGCTTTTGGAGATCTTGAAGAATTTGAATTTAAATCAAGTAAATATAAGCATTAACCTTCTTGATTATTGAATGAAGCATATTTAGTGATAGTTAGAAGTGAAAAACAAGGTTGAATATGGGTAGGGAGTTGTTGATGAATGGTATGAGTTAATGTTTTACATTTTTGGGTTAATGATCAAAGATAGATCATAAATGGGTTTGTGAATGATATTGGCTTGAAATGAAGTTGAAAATGAAGTAGAAGAGATGGGTTAGGTTTAAGATGGGTTATATGTGAAAGGTGGGAAGTTAAAAACTAGAAAAAGTAGCAAAATATGTCTTCGGGGTATGTTTCTAGACAAGTTCGCCACGACGAACTTATTTTTTTTTCCTGCATAAACATGCTTTAGTATTTTGGGCATAATGTTTTCTGTAGATGTCAAAATGGACTGATTTTTTATTTCGTGTAAACTAGAGACAGACGGCTACAAATTGTAGAAGGAATCAAGTCTAACTTCAGTCTCTAAGAATTTCAATTTCTGGATGGAAGTTGAGTATAAAATTTTTGTTTCAGTATAAAAAATAGTCCAAATTGTTAAGGTATAACTTTCTGATTTCTAAACCAAATTGAAAGGAATTTTGGTTATTGTTCAAGGAAATAAAGTGAGGCAAGAAAGGATAAAGGAGCAAGAGGAAAGACATCCCTAAGCACGTTTATATGCAAGGAAATCAAGGTGGGTACACGTTTATAGTAGAGTAAATAAGCCACTCATTGTTTTCTTCAAATCGAGGAAGTTTAATAATTTAAATTGCATCATCAAAGTTGCCTTTATTGCTTCTTGAATGAATTGTGAAATTGTTATATGTTTGCTACATGAATTGTGTTGATAATTGATGAAAAGACTTTGAAAAGTTTTCTCTTTGAAAAGATACATGTTTATGAAGTCATGGTTTTAGAAGTGGTTTTTTGAAATATCTCATGTTCATGGAAAACAAGTTTCCAAAATGTGCCATTTGGGCAAACTATTTTTTATTCATGAATTACATGTTATGTGGGTTTGGTGTAATCCATTCAAGAATGTCACATGTACGTTGACAAAGTAAAGGCTTCTCCCACCTACCCACTATTGGCACGGAGCTCCTTTATGAACTCCCTCATGTTTACGTCTATGTAAAACTACTATGTGGGATTGCGATAGTACGTTAAGTTTACGACTACACAGGACCATTATGTGGACATGTGTAGTTCTTTATGTTCATGGATCTACCCAAATCATTTTGATGTGCTTATGTGCTTATGATATGTTAACAAGTTGATGCATACATGATTTATAATTGCTCATGAATTGTTTGATAAACTGAGAATTTTGAGAAATAAGTGTTTGATGATTTTTACATGCGAAATTACTATGCTTTCGAAAATGTACAATAGCAATGAGTTTTGAAAATGGTTTTTGCTTGTTTCTCGATTATAAATCCATTACCCACGAGCTTTAAGCTCACCTTCTTATCCGTCCCATCTTCAGGTGAAGAGTAAGAGATCGAGTAATCAAGAGAGTCAAGGCATCCCTCCGATTAGGAATACTTTTGTATTTTTAAGCTAGTTTTTTTTTTGTAATCACAAAGCCTCAACCGCATTTCAAGTTTTACTAGTTTAAGAGTGTTTTTGCATTGTTGGTTCTCGAACTCAACTGATTGTATTGTGGCTCGAAATGCGAGAAAAGCTTTGTAAAACTCTTAACTTTTGATGTTAATGAAATATATGTTTGGTTTTGTCTATGATTGTTTTTTTAATGTTTTTGCAAAGTATCCGATTATGGAAATGAGATTAAGATTTTGACAACGTGTTTATGGTTAGGTTTATATCCTTTTGGTTTTTGGGTTGAATTGATGAATGTGGTTGAAGGATTTTAAGTTTGCATTTTAGTAAGATAGGTAGTTTTGGGTTATAGGTTCTGCTACAGGGGTTTTCTTTCGTGGCGTAATTAACGTGAAGTAAATTCTGCTCTTCTCGTGGCGACTTCGCTGCAGCGCAGGCATATGTTTGCCACGGTGTAGTCAATCTTCCATGTTCGCCGTGGCGAAATTGACCCAAAGGGTCAGTGAAGTTTTCTTGCATATGTTCGCCGCAGCGAAGCTTGCCTTTGCTTTCGAAGGATTTTCCTTTAAAATTTCCAAATTCAAAGTCTTCCTCCACGCCCAAGCTTCATGATCCCATGTCTAATGTTGGGCTCCGAAAACGGGGTCTAACAAGGAAGGATTTGGCAATAAAGTTAGATGATACCTTATGGGCTTATAGGACTGCTTTCAAAACACCTATTGGAATAACTCCTTATAGGCTTGTGTATGGAAAAGCATGTCATTTGTCGATCGAACTAGAACATCGAGCATACTGGGCGATTAAAGCATTAAATTTTGATTGGAAATAAGTAGGCGAAAAGAGACTTCTGCAACTGGACAAACTTGAAGAGTTTCATTATAACACGTGCGAAAATGCCAAACTCCATAAGGAAAAGGTAAAGAAATAACACGATTCTCGTTTTAAACAAAAGGAATTTAAAGTAGGAGACACGATTATGCTATATAATTCAAGGTTGAGGTTGTTTCTAGGGAAGTTAAAATTTCGATGGAGTGGACCTTTTACAGTCATTCAAGTTTTCGATCATGGAGCCCTCAAATTGGAAAATGCTAACAAGGAAACTTTTAAGGTCAACGGGTATCGTTGCAAGCTATATCTCGGAGGAGCAATTCCCAAGGACAAGGAAGTGATTTGCTTTTGTGCGAACAATTGAGATGCCTCCATAGATGCAACATTAAGCTAAGGACCATAAATTAGCACATTTAATAGATCGATTTAAATTGTTAGGTTTAGTTAGAGTTGTTTTGAACTTTCAATAAAACTTTAGTAATTTAAATTGATATGGGATCATTGATTCCCTCACTCTCTTCAAGCAATTCCAAGATAAGACAACAATCTCAAGTGTCCAATGGATTTATCCCCGCCTCCATCACCATGAGGCTTTGTTCTAACCATTTTCTTTTAAAATTTAGTCTTTATTTTTTTTACTTTAATTTATGTTTCCCTCCTTTCCAAGCGTGTTTGTTTGTCCCCTTCTCACATTGAAAAAAATGTTTTGTTCAAGTGTGGGGAGGGTTATGTGTTTTGCTTTGAATATGAATTTTGCATATTATATGATAGTTTTTAGATTGCATTTTGTGAATCGAGTGAATGTGTCAATGGTTTAGATGGATTGAAATTGATTTAATTTTAAACATAGTCTATTAGGTTGTGAAGAATCATTAGCTCGCAAAATTAGTAAATTGGATTATTTGGCTAAATATGTAGCTTAATTAGGATTTAGTGTTAAGTTATAGCCCTCTAAATTGTCAAATTCATTCATAATTTAAGGTCTTTCGATTTAAGCAGCTTTGCTAGTATTTTTTCATGGAAACAAGTAGCTAAAGCAATAAGGTAGGAAAAAAAATGTTGTTAATTTTAGATAAATTATTATTCTGTTGGCCTTTAGGTTATGAATAGAGCTAGTAGCCAGTTAAGAACGTGATGTAGCTGAGTAATCGGATCGACATGTATCACAAATGTGTGCCTCTGCATCAAAAGGCTATAATGACGTTTCAACCAAGAAGCTTGATAAAAAATGACTTAGTAGAGTAACCAAATAGACATTCATCACTAATGTTTGCCTCTGAGTAAAAGACTAGGTCCTTGTTTAATAAAATTAAAAAAGAAGTGTTTTCTAATAAAACCTACTGAACTTGTAATAACTTGACTTTTCATGAAAACGTACTTAGGAGTAGTTAATAAAACCTACTAAACTTGTAATAACTTGACTTTTCATGAAAACGTATTTAGGAGTAGTTACAGAGTTTGAATGACCAAAGAATTATTAATGTGTGTGTGCAATTGAAAAGGGTAAATAATTTAACACTTGGATCTGGATTAATTTGTATATTTAGTTCAAAGCCCCTAGATGCAGATTTTGCATGTTAATGATTTGAAATAGCTTAAATGATTGTGTTTAAAATTAAATTTATTTCATGAAGTTGAAGCCATTGTCTCATTACTGCACTGTGAATTGTGTGATTTTGTGTGTTTTTTGTTTTGTTTGCTTGAGGACAAGCAAACGTTTAACTGTGGGGATGTTGATAAGTGTGAATTGCATCGTGTTTTAGGACTTAATTTGATATGTATTTAATTGTTAATTCAATTGTTTAGTATGTGTTTAGGTTAGAATTGTATTAGTTTGTTAATTATTTATGTTTTAAGTGTTTTATGGGTTAGTATAAGTTTTTGAGCTTAATTATTATGTTTTTGAGGTACTTTGATGTGTTTGTTAGTGTTTCAGGGTCAACATCGAAGAACTGAAAAGTTTCGGAGACACTCGGGCTAAATCAATGACACACGATCTTGGCACAACAGGCCACGATCATGATAGAAGCAGCAGAGTTAGCCCAAGATCGTGGCCCATATGCCACGATCGTGATAAAAGCTGAGGGCATAGCCCACGATCGTGGCTTGTTGCCACGATTGTGATAGAAGGCTCGGATGTGGCCCACGATTATGGCCTACATCGGGCAGATGCGTAGACATGCAAAAACGTCAAGTTTCAAGGGATTTTTAGACCTTTTGGATCACCAAAAAACCCTAGGGTTGCTCAAAACACAAAAGGTACTTAAAGAATAAGACAAAGAGGCGAGACAAGTTTTTGCATCAGCCACTTTTAGAAAAACCCTAAAGAGAATTATCGAGAGATAGAGAAAGAGAAGAAGGAAGAGAGAAGAGGAGAAGAAGCCGACTCGACGTACTTCCTAGATCAGGAGTTTCTTGACATTGCTACCTCCTGTGATCCATTCAATTTCGTATTTCCTGTTATTTTCAGTTTTACTATTATATAAAATTGGAATAACAGTTGATGATAGGATTTTTGGATGTTGATGAGGTTCTAAACTCACCTTTGGGAGTTTATATTTAATTTAATGAAATATGATTCCTTATGTGTTATTTAGATTTATTGTGATTTAATTCTGGACATTCATAACTTGATATTAAACTAAGAGGGTGAATCAAGTGAAAAATAATTAAATTGGACTAACGAGAGTTAGGTGAATTAATAGAACAAGAATTAACTTAAATTGGTAAATTGTGTGAAGAGAGATCTTACATAGGTTTCCGATAGTTTATTAGACAACTTCAGATCTAATTAGGGTTTTGAATAGGTTGTTATTGAGAAATTGCAACTTCCATAATCTGATTAGGGTTAATGGTTATAACTTGAGAGAGAGTAATCAACCCTAGGATCGTCTAGAACCAATAATCTAGTAATTCATAATTGATTAGGTTAGAGTTAAAGATAGGAAAATTTCCCTTTCTCTCAATTGGTAATTCCTTAGGTTAATTCTTGAGTGTGTTGCAACTGTTAAATTGTTAATATTTTCATGATTGATTCTTGAATTGATTTGATTGATTAAATTAAATTCTTGTTTTAGTTTCAATTTTAGAAACTTATTCAAACCTAAAACTTAAATTTTAATGTTCTCTAAAAAAGACACATTCTTCACATTGAGAAAGGCCCTCACAATTAAACAATGTCTGAGGTTAAAACCATCTATCTTTAAAAAAATGATATGATTTTATATGCCCTTTTAAATCACTAAATTGAAAAGGAGAAATTTTTATTGTTAGGGTAAATAAAATTTTTAATTTGTACAAATTTTAATAACTAATTGATATTTTTTGTGTTCGTCATACTTGCATATTTATAATAGTAATAAAGTTATAATAATTTGAGAGTTTAAGATTTTTATTATTAGTTTGATAGAGAATATAAAGAAATTAAACAATCTTGAATGCATAATAGAATCTAATTTATTAAGAATCATTGCTTTTACATATAAATAATTATAATCCAAAATGCTAAAAATTGATGACCTCAATAAACCTAAGTTCAAATTGTAAACATTAGATTTTAAATATTAAAATTTATGTATTAAAATTAAAAAATTAAAAAAAATTATGTTATAAAATCAAAGTACACATAATATGATTTTTTTAATCTAGTTCAATTTTTAATAATTTAATGTAGTTTAATTCAATTTTGGGTTGAATTATTGAAAAAATATCTAAAATTGTAAGAAATTAAAGGCAGAATTCAATTTATATTTGGTAAATAAATTAACAGTTCGTTTGATTCTGCAATCTTTCACTCGATTCTTTCAGTTTGGTTTAAAATATGCAAAATTGGTATACAACACTAATCATGGTACTACTTTCCTTCTTTTCTACATATAATTGAACTCGTAGAAAGGACTGCATCCCCTTGAGCCATTTGACATTTTTCTTTATAGAGATGTTAAAGCTTTAACGAAACCCATTAAAGTATAAAATATCATATTTTTGGTTGGTAAGTATATATAATTTTGCAATATATTCAAACCTGCTAATCATGAACAAAAATCATATGCTAATGGAAGGCCTGTATGTTGGGAATTCAGGATAGGATTTGATCTCGACCACAACAAAATAATTACAAAACTTTTTTATTTTTGATTTTTCAAAATCCAAGATCATTTTCATTCTATAAAATGATTAACACATAAATCATAATAAAGCTGAATCTTAATTCGTACCTTATTATGAAGCTTGATCATATTCTCATCATATCCCTCAAACCGTTTCTGAAACTGATTCATCTCAACCACTGTAGTTGCATAAGTGTCGGGCCTCTAAGGATATCCACAGAAAGAGAACTTTGTAACTTTTACATAGAGGGTTAATCCAAAAGTGCTAGCTCTATTAGAGCTTAAGCATATTTATAATAAGTTTTGGACGCTTTAGTAATTTAATTGAAATTAAATTTTAATTTTAATTAAAATTTAATTAGAATTACAAATAATTCTAATTAAATACCAATTATGTCCAAATAAGATCTAAGAGCTTATATTGATCCTTATTTACTAAATATTTTATAATTAATTATAAAGTTTCTCAAACTTTACAATTAAGTCCAGCTTAATAAAATATTTTTCTCTCTTCAACTCATTCTATATATGAGAACTATTAGATTCTTAAATATGTTGGTAATGATTATAAATTATGATTATAATTCATAATTAGAAATAGATAAATTAAAACTCCTTTTAATTTATCTTTAATTCTCCAATTAAACAATCTATAATTATAGGTCAAGATTGGTATCCAGCAACGCATCATGACCACCCAACAATTTAGGAATGTCAAAGTATTTTTGACTAACCTTTCTATGCATGATTTTTCATATAATTCAATCCTTTCATTATATAATATTCCAACGAGACATAAAGCATGAAATTAATGTCTACTCTATTTTGAATTCAATCATATTAGTTCTCTGTCATTAGCTATTGATTCAATTAATGACATTTGTGAACTATTTACAAAACGTCATTCTACCTTATCTAAGGATTTCCTTAATCAATACCAATCAAGAGCAGCGAAAAATTCTCCTTAATTACTTTAGGGTGGTGAATCCTATCTTGATCACACAACTACCTCCATATAGTTTATGCTACAAAATATTTGAATAAAATTGGATTAACTATGTTTACTTAACAATCTATTTCTTATCATGTGTTAAACATTATAATAATGTTGAATCTAAATTAACTATCAAATACTTTTAAGCATGAACTAAAAATATATATGATCTCTATCATATCATGTATAGGTAAGAAAAGTCATGCAATCATTTTCTTCTTATGACAACTATTATCATACTATAGCAAAGTCTTTAACTGATGTCCATTTTTATGCTTTTAGTAGGCTAAATTAAGTGGAACAACTCTAATAAAGTACTATACTTTTTAGCTATACTCTATGCAACCTTTTGCATCTTGCTATCATAGTCTTAACATACATTTTATATGTTGTCATCAAAGTTTATGAGACATTAGTCAACTCAAAATGTAAATACATTTTGTCATCTATATGATTTTTAAATACCTTTAAAACTTTTTCACTGAATCCTCAATAGGGATTATAGCAAAATTGCGTAATGGGCATATAATTTTCTAACTTTGAGAACTCTTCTCAAGCATAACCTATGTCAAAGAAATTAGGTTCACTAAATCAGTATTAACTATACTAAACAAGGTAAATTCTATTTAGAACAGAATATAAATGTAAGAAAAGCAAGTAATTAATTATATGCTATGATTACTAAATGAAGTTAGGACTTTAATCATGTATTTAGTTACTCACACTATTTTATTTGAAATAATAGTGCTCACTACTATTAAGAAAGATTACTTTAATCTTTCTAATTGGCTAGGATTTGATTCAAATATAGTTGATCTTGAGTTTGCTTAATAAATGAACTAAACTTAAATTAGGTAGATAAAAACTTTATCAATCATATTTTATGTGACTCCTAAATCCGTTAGGTGAAAACTCTTGTCTAAACATATCTTATATGTTATTCCTAGCGTTGCGTCTAAATCCATATGATCATAAGTTTGTTCATCAAAATCACACAAATTTAGTTAAGTAGAATAAACTGTCATAAGACTAAACATGTTCAGGTTAAAATGACCTTAATTTGCTCAACAAGCCTAATAATAGATAGCTCTCTGATTTATTCTTATAACAATGGAAGGAAACAATCACATTTTCAACGTGTACTTAATATTAAACTAAAATTTAATAATTCAACTCCTGAAAAATTAAACTAAAATTTAAAGCATTTGTAATATTAATTACTCTTTGAAAACGATTTTCAAACATTTAGAAAAACTCTTTTTGATATTATTAGGAATATAAATCAATTTAATCTTCATTAATTAATTTAATTAAAATTAAAATCTTTTAAAACATAAAAATAAAATAAAAAACGAGTGGGAACACGCCTCGGTCAACTAAGACCCTGGTCTGGCATGTGCGTTGAAACAAACGCTGCTTCCCAACTTGGGGCACGTTTTTTTTTCAGATTAGGGTTTCCTCACCCGCTGCCGCTTACCTCTTCTTTCCACGCCACCATGGTCTCAGCCTCCCACTATTGGATGGCGACCTCCCTTGCGTCTCTGGTCCGCTGAGCTATGGTTACTTTTGTGTATGGGTGTTATTAATGCCTATCGCTAGTGGCTTTTCGCCCCTGGTAAAACAACCATCAAGCCACTGCTGATTTTCAAAATCTAGCTAGCAAACACACAAAAATATACCAAACTTGTAAGCACGTCCAATTTTTCAGAATAATAGGAACCGTGCTTTCTGAGTTTTTCATCAAGCAATTAATATCAAGCAATTTCTAGAAGCAAAAATATGAATATGGGCACACACAGAAGCAATTGATTGTCCAAAATAATTGTAACCCATATACACGCATGAGCCAATTTTTAGAAGCACAAGTTAGAACAAACGCAGGCAGCAGGCAAATTAAAAATTTCCAGAAGCAGACCGTGAACAACCACGGAAGAAATTAATTTTAGAAGAACAGTTCCGAGATTAATTAAATCATAAAGCCTTCATTTTTATCAAATTAATAAGAATCAAGTGAATTTAATCAAATTATAAAATTAAAATCTAGCTCTAATATCATGGCTGGGAAATCCCGACCATAGTTCATGTTATATCCTATGATTACCTTCTGAACGACCCATGATTAAATATGTCATAAGTAGTATGATAACTTTGGAGTCATGAAGTTAAATGATCAGTTATACAATCATCATAATGAGAATTTCCATAAATATATAAGTAATGTTCCAAATTGATTCTTCATATCGGGTCTGTTCAATAAACTTGTTCTCTCTCTAACAAGCATTTACACGTATGTTTAATTTGTTGGAAAAATAACACAAGATCAAATCTTAGCGCAGTGGAAATAATACAAATATTTTTCCATAGAATTAACTTTAACATAATTAAATTAGAAACATAAAACAAGAAATTGACAAAGCTATACTAACCTGTTCCGATTTCTTGATACAATATCCTGTTTCTCCGAAACTGTCAATTCCATAAGCTGTTCAATCATCCAACCTCTAACGGTATCCATAAATCTATTCAGAGAAAACTCAAATCGAATTTGAGAGGAAAAATTGTAAGAAGTGCTAGCTACCGTTTTTCTAATCTTTCCTTCTATATGAAAAATCTTATTTTTCATATCCCTGGATTTTATTAAAATTACAACTAAGGTCAAACTTTAATTATAATTATTAATTAATCTTTATAAGATCAAATATCACATATTGACCCCTAAAGTTTCTAAAACTTCTCAATTAAGTCAAACTTAATTCAAATTTCACTTTCTTCTTTATAGAACTTTTTATGTACGACCCATTAAGTTCCTAATATATTGGTCATGATTATAAATTATAATTCTAATTCATAATTAGAATTAGATAAATTAAAACTCCTTTTAATTTATCTTTAATTCCCTAATTAAACTATTTATAATCATAGATCATGATTGACGTCTAGCAACATGTCATGACTACCCAAATACTAGGAATGTCAAAGTAGTTTGACTTAACCTGTCTATGCATGGTTATCATGTATAAATTAATCCTTTCGTCATCTAATGTTCCAATTGGAATTAGAGTATAGAATTCGTGTCTATTTTAAATAATCCAACCATATTCGTACTTGCTAATTAGTAAATGATTTATAATTGATATTTGAAAATAAAATTTCCAAATTTCAATTTACTCTGGCCAGAGATTCCCAAAATCATTACTAATCAAGAATAACAGAACATTCTTCCTAATTACTTTAGTACAACGAATTCTTTATTGATTTACTCAACTATCTCCACATAGTTCATACTATATCTAATAACTACCGAATTGAACTATTCCAAGAATAGAACATAAGTAGCATCAAAACCTAGTAATTCCTACATGAGATAACTTTGGTAATCTCAAATCTGAGGATCAATTATACAACCATTATAATGAGATAATCCACAGACACATAAGTAATGTTCCATTCGGGATTCTCATAATTGGGTCAGTTCAGTGAATTTATTCTCTAATAAGCACCCACATGTTTGTTTAAATATTTCCATACTTCAATCTATGAGATCGATTACTTTCTTCATAAGAAAGAAACAAATATGTGCTAGTTTAACTATTTCATCAATACCCTGTCTTGATGAAACTATGACTAGGAACATTTTAGGAATAATACAAAATTGCAATTTGAATCTCATAATTATAATCACATTATAATTTCTAATTGCATAACAACTATTCCAGGGATTTTATCTTTATGATTAACAATTAAATAATTAAAAATATACAAAGATAAAGAATGACTTTTATTGAATAAAACAAAATTTATACAATAAAACGTACAACTCAAATTGGTTGCAAGGGCATAAACCAGCAATCTCCGACTTGCACTAAAGCCAATTACCAATGTATCGAATACCATAGCCATCCGTATGTTTATCATGTTTCGTTTGAGATAACGACTTAGTGAGAGGATCTATTAGATTCTCTTCAGTGGGAACACGCTCTATCTGAATGTCCTTCCATTCTCTTTGATCAGATGAAACTTCCTGAGTACATGTTTGGATCGCTAATGAGATCTCGATTCCTTTGCTTATGCAATAGCACAATTATTGTCGCAGTACACTACTATCGGATCAACAATGCGAGGAACCACTCCAAGTTCAGTAATGAACTTCTTGATCCAAATTGCTTCCTTCGCTACCTCAGAAATTACAATATACTCAACTTCAGTTATTGAATTTGCGATGGTTGGTTGTTTGGAACTCTGCCAACTAACTGCTCCACCACAAAGAATAAAAATATACCTTGATTGTAATCTACTATCGTCTTGATCAGAATGGAAACTAGCATATGAATAGCCCTAAACTCTCAGCTCAGTTCCTCCATAGACCAGAAAAATATCTTTAGTCCTTCTAAGTACTTTAGAATATTTTTCACAGTTGTCCAATGACCCTCATCGGGATTAGTTTGATATCTGATTGTTATGCTTAGAGCATAAGCAACATCTGGTCTTGTACATAGCATCGCATACATGATCGATCCAATAGCCGAAGCATATGGAACACCAT
>JAOTAX010000196.1:15134974-15147901 GCA_025629825.1 Erythroxylum guanchezii | reverse complement strand
TACAATTGGATTGAACAAAACAAAGTCAAACAATGTCATAACTTCATTGACCACTTCAGATTTTTCCTCTAATACATATACGGGTCAACTTTGCATACTAATTATGATAAGGTAATCGACCAAATTAGACAAAACTTTCTTTTGTAAAGTTGTTCTCCCATTTCTTAACTTTCTAATGCCACCAAAATCGTTTAATTTGGTTATGTATACGAAAAGATATACTCAAAATATCTTAGGCTGTTCTTAGGTTCCAGCATAATTCATACATCAACTTCCAACTAAAAATTGAAAATCTTAGAGACAGAATTAAAACTCCATTTCTTCATAAAAGTTGTATCCCTATGTCTCTAGTATACAAAAAAATAAAAAATCACCCAATGTGGATCAGTATAGAGAAAGTTATTGTCAAAATACGAAAGCATGTTCGAGCAGTCGAAGGAGGGGTGCTCGCCGCGACATGGAGAAAAGATGAAGTTGCGACTTACAGCCCAAAAATCAGTTTTCTCGGGATTTCTTGCAATGTTCGCCGCGACGAGCTCAAGGGGGTCTCATACGTCGCGATGTACAAAAAGGAATGAGCTGCGGCGAGAATAAAGATGGAGACCGCGACGTACAACAAGAATAAGCCACACGTCGCGACGTACAAAAAAGAATAAGTCGCGACGTCTGGTTCTGAAACTCGTCTTCCCCGATTTCTTTTCCAGATTTTTTTTAAAACTCAAATTTCACTCTCTCACTCTACCATCATGCACTTCTATTACTCAAATAACATTCAAAACAATTCTTCTAACTACTCATCAATACACATACAATTCAAAAATCCAGATTTACACTTAAACACCAAAATCCGATTCTCATACATGCATGAACTCATCTTCAACCATCAAAGCATCATGTACACAACATCCAAAAACAAACTTAAACATGACTTACTTGATTAAGCTATACTTCTCAGTAGTAAGAGTAACCCTGTTACACACAAAGATTCGATATTCGGTGATGGACAAGGAACCAAGAAGGGATTCTCTGCTGAAAGCTTTCGGTGGGTATCAAAAGCTACAGTAATCACTTCCTAAACATAACATATGCTACATGTCCACTTTGCATATATTACATCTGTCACTTATTAGCAGTCCCCATGTCACCATACTTACAAGCCCTTTGTCACTATTTCATATTGCCACATGACACACCGATACATAGGCTATTTGTCATCCATTTACTCAGTCCACGTGTCACACTATACATACAAGCCATTTGTCCCAATTGTAGGATGCCACATGTCACTATATAATTGGCTCATAAATCAATATTTTTCACAAAATTCACTAAAATTCCAAAAATATCCTAAAAATTCCGAAATTGCCTAAACACATTTTAATCATATTTAACAACTCAATTGTACCCGGAAAAGTCAAGGAATGCATGTACAGTCATATAGATGTGCAAAAATGTGCATGTCACAAGTAATTCATGCATGATGAGCATTTTTCCTAATTTCTCATAAATTCTCATAATTCACAATTTTTTCCTTCAAATGGGTAATGAGATGTTACATTTTTCTTAAGCCATTTAATTATTTTGGATAAGAAATAATACATGTACATGTGAATGAAGCTTAAGTGGCAGTTGTCACATACATGAAGAGGTTCTCATTATTTTGGAACAAGAATGCATGAAAATCAACTTTTATGGAGTAGATGTGAAGGACATAAAATTCATTACATGAGAGACCAATTCATGGTGTGGACATGTGTCATTTTGGTGAGACAAAATTAGAACAATTTGTTATATGTGGGGAGACAAGCATTGTCGTGGATCATATAAGAAATTAGTAGCTTAATTTAACAAGATGGTAAGAGATAATACAATGGACGATTTTTGGAAATTAAGCTAGTGACGTGTTGGACAGCTTCCAACAATGTGTAACTTATACAAGATGATGGAGGAGCTGCTCCACCTTCATTCCATCAAAGCTTCACTTATTCCTTGGACCAAAATTGATGTTAATTAATTGAAGCTACTCCCTTCATGCATAGGCCTCCCAAGTTATTGCCTTTGGGAAATAAATTCATCATGTTGTTTCAGCCTCCAACCATGGACAACACCTCCATCCTCTTTAGGTATGTTAAACCACTTTTGTCCATCCTCTTTAGCTGGTCACGTGAATGCTTAAGCTGGAAACATGAATTTTCTTATGAATTTTGTGAATATTTGAGCATGATTTGAAGAAAGTGATAACTTTTCCTAGCTATGTTTAGTGAATTCTGTACTAGGATTCTCGGTTTCCTTAAACAGTCTTAGTGTTTTAGCCATAACTTAGTCTATTGAATTCCAAGTTAGATGATTCCAACTGTAAATTGAAACCTAAGACACAGTACTAAAAATTTATAGAAGAGACCTAAACCTAATTCTAGCTGAATGATACTGAAAATTGAGATTGATTATGGTAACCTGATACTATCCCTGTGTTGAAACAACTTGTGATATTTGGTATGTGTTTCATAATTTAAAAGGTGAAATGACATGATTTTTGATGATATGGAAACTAGATAAATAGGGTAACAAATGTCTAGAAGACTTAAGAACCTAATTTGAACGTTTTATATGTGAAAATTAAGGAACAATTGGAGGTATGGTTAAATGAAGAGAAAAACAACATAGTAAATGGAGAGGAAAACAACATGTATATCCATATTATTTGAATGTTATTCAATGGATATTCATTGGCAACATGTAGATGCTGTATATGTGGCTTAATGTCTGTTCAATGGCAGCATGTATATTGTATATAGTTCAATGGTTCAATGTAAGGAAAACAGTAGGTATATACAATGTACGTTATTTAAATGGAAAGAAGACAACATGTATAAATCATGGAAGTTGTTCAATGGTTGAATGAAAAGGAAACAAAATTGTAATCTTACTGAATGCTAAGATTTTGGTTAAGCCCTTTGTTATAAAATTTGTAAAACAAGGTGGTAAGTTATGGATGTACTTGGTAGGTTTTAGGAACCCTTCAGGGGTCTCCCTCATAATTGAGTAAGACTATAAAGTTTTCACGTCATCGTATACTTGGGACTAACAAGGGAAAAACATCGAACACGGAAGGGTGGATAATGATAAATGATAAAAAATGAGTATACCTTTAAATTGGTTTTGTAAAGATGGTTTTTACCTTACTATGAAAAGTATGTTTATGAATAATTCCATTGGTGCTACTACTTGAATTTAAAAGTTAAGCTTCATGAGATTTACTTATGCTTTAATTTAGCATTGAATTTAGTTTTGAATGCACTTAGAAACTAATGATATGTACGCACACTTTGAATTGACATTGAATTGAATTTTACATATGCTTTGAATTGGCATAGAAATGGATTTTTAATATGTTTTTAATTGGTATTAAAATGATGCACGCTCATGTGTTAATTGTGATTTAGCCTATAGTACGTTGTTAGGTCTTTATACATATGATTATATTGATCAAAGTACATCTTAACATGTATGGCAGTGTTTAGGGAGTTCTGTCACTAACATGGGTGGTGTTGTGTCTGTCAATATGTCTTGTAAGTCGCCCTTTGCATGTGTGGAGTATATATTATGCTAGCACTGTTACGGGTAAGTGATGTAAGCCCTGCTTCGTAACCACTGATTTATATATAGTGCTAGCATCGTTATGGGTAAGCGATGCAGAACTAGCATTATAACAATCGATATATAGAGGTTAACTAGGCACGGGTAGCCAATGCAAAACCAACTCCGTCGCTTTACACCTAAGGGTACCGTATGGAAAAGAAAATTAGTGGTAGGTTACGTTTTAAAAAGAAAGTTCATGAAAGTATTGTTTTCCATCACTATTTACTTTAGAAGAAAAGTGGAACTTGATCTTAGAAAAATATATATGTTTTGTTTTACGTATGCATTGATCTTATGAAAAGAAAAGAATGTATTTTGTAAGACCATTACTTATTACTTGAAAAGAAAAAAAATTGTTTCCTTTTATGGAGGTTAATATTTGTATAAATGTATTTTGTAAGAACATTACTTATTACTTGAAAAGAAAAGAAATTGTTTCCTTTTATGGAGGTTAATATTTGTATAAATGTTTTTTATTGGAAACTAATAACACTCACTAAGCTCGTTTAGTTCACCCTTGATTTTCTATTTTTAAATAAAACCTCCCAAGTGCATGCTCAGGGGCTTTAGTAGCAGGGACTCCACCTCGCGAATAGTCAACTTCGTCAAGTGCTGTTGGGTAGGCATTTTTACTTTGCCTTGTAGAAATTTTTGAGAACTACTGAATATCTTTGTATATGTTTTGGAAAGTACATTTGTTCAAGGAATAGATGTGTATAAAGGTTTTTTTAAGTGGAATCCATGATTTTGTTTTATCTTTTCAAATTTTATTGATGTAACTATTGTGAGTGGATTTGAAGTCCATGATTTTGGAGTTGAGATATTGATGTGATAATAGAAATGTTTTGAACTTTTACTGGGACTTTGAAATTTTTGGAATGTCAAAATACAGTCGTTGTGTTGCTGAAATTTTTAATAAATTAAAAAACAAAACTCCATTATTTACATTTCTTATTGTGAATTGAAGTATTTCCTTAACAAGGGCAATAGGCTTAGCTTCACGGGAACTTTCTAGTCGACTCAGCTATCAACTGGACAGCCATTTTGGAGTGTCAAGCAGGTCGCCTAGTCATTACAGGATAGGGTTTGTCAAACAGAGAAGACCAGTTTCTATGAAATAAGGATATCTTAACCGTTCCCATCAAATGGTAAGTTTAAAAATAAAACCTTATCTTACTTAATCAAATTGACTAATCAGAATTTAACACTTAATATTATTAAAACCATAATTATTAATGAGCCACATATTTTATATAGGTTTTACATTCTCCCATTTGGCTCATTAATTAAAATACGTCATATCATGGTTTAATAATAAATACACATTCTGTACATAAACATTGTTAAATTATTTAATGTTGATTATATCATAAATCATAATCAAACAAAGATATTAATAAGAGTCATTGCAGTTTCACATCTAAACAAACGACATAATTCCTGCCAGATACTACAATATTAGCACTTTATTTAATATGATTCATAAATAAGAAACAAATTAATGGTTCAACAATAAGGTCTTATTTACAGATAAATCCCATAAACATAATTTATTCATAAATGTATACTATAAAATATGATTAATAGAAACATAAACATAAGTGAGTTCACATTGTCAAAATGCAAATATCATAAATCTAAAAAATGATATCCTATAATACACATTCTTTTAACATTTTCTTTAAAGACTTTCGGTTCCAATCCTTTCATCAAAGGATCTGCAATCATATAATTAGTGCTAATATGTTGAATTGAAACTTTTTATTTCTGAACTTGTTCTTTAACAAACAAGTATTTTAATTCCATATATTTAGCACCTTTTGAATACTTGTCGTTCTTTGAAAAGAAAACTACTGCAGAATTATCACATTAAATTTTCAGTGGCTTGGAAATACTATCGACAACTCCAAGTCTTGAAATAAAGCTCTGCAATTATAATCCTTGACTTATAGCTTCAAAACATGTTACAAATTCAGCTTCTATAATGGAAACAATAATGATAGGCTGCTTCACACTTTTTAAGAAATAGTTCCTCTAGCTAATAAGAAAAGGTAGCCAAAATGGGCTTTATGGTATAAATGCAACCAGTATAGTTTGAATATGAATATCCAATCACTTCCAGATGATTGAATCTCCTATAAATGAGCATATGATCTTTAGTACCTTGCAGATATCTTAAAATTTTCTTTGCAGCTTTCCAATGATCCAATTCAAGATTACTTTAATACATGCCCATCATGCTGATAGCAAAGCTAATGTCCGTTCTGATACAGGTTTGAGCATACATTAGGCTTCCAACAATTGATGAATGAGGAATATTTGCCATTTGCTTATGTTCGAATTCATTCTTTGGGCATTAGTTAAGACTAAACTCGTCTCTTTTCTGAATTGGAGTCACACTTGCAGAATAATTTTTCATGCTAAATCTCTCAAAGACCTTACTAATATAAGCTTTTTGAGATAAGTCTAATAGCCCTTGTGATTTGTCATGGAATATTCACTTCCTATCACATAATTGGCTTCTCCCATATCTTTCATTTCAAAATTTTTAGAGAGAAATTTCTTGGTGTTTTGTATTAAACCAAGATCATTAGTAGCTAACAAGATATCATCAAAAAAGTAACAAAAATGTGAACTTACTTCTATTGATTTTTAGATATATACACCGATCAACAATGGTTTCTTTAAATTCAAAGGAGTTAAGTATCATTGAACTTAAGATACCATTGTCGGGAGGCTTGCTTAAGTCCATATATCAATTTCTTAAGTTTACACACCATATCTTCCTTTCCTTCAATTGAAAAGCCTTTAGGTTTATCCATATACACGTCTTCCTCTAAATTACCATTAAGAAAGGTTGTTTTCATATTTATTTGATGCAACTCTAAATTATAATGAGCCATCAGTGCCATAATAAATCTTAAGGAGTCTTTCTTTGAAACAGGTGAAAAAATATCCTTATATCAATGTCACCTTTCTTAGTATAATCTTTAGCAATAAGTCTAGCTTTATATCATTCAATATTACCGTAAGAGTCATGTTTGGTCTTAAAAAGCCATTTACATCTGACTCTTTTACAACCTTCAGGCAACTTGACTAAATTCCAAACTTCATTATACTCCATAGACTTCAGCTCTTCTTTCATAGCATCAATCCATTTAGTAGAATTAACACTTTCAACGGCTTGTGAAAACAAAACTGGATCATCTTTATTGTCTAAGTCAAATTCTAACTCTTGTAGATATACCTCATAATCATTAGAAACAACTGGTTTTATAAGTCTTTGAGACCTTTTTAATGCAATTTCCTGTGGGTTTTCTACAATTGGAAAATTAATTGCATTGTTTATTAGGTTCATTAACTACAAGCTCTTCATAAAGTGTTTGATCATTTATTTATTGCTCCTGTAAATTTTCAAACTATTTTACAAGCGTAGGAGTAACATTTATTGAAGAAGTCGGTAGGGGAACTTGAACTTTTATTTCTTCAATAACTACATTACGTGGTCTTTTAACACTCTCATTAGTTTCACCATTCTCAATGAACCTAGCTTTTCCAATTTCAACAAATTTTTATATGATTAGGAAAATAAAATCTATACCCTTTAGACTTTTCTGGATAACTAATAAAAAATCTATTAATTGTTCTTGCATCAAATTTATTTTCATGTGGATTATAAATTCTTACTTCTGTTGGGTAACCCTAAACATATAGGTGTCTTAGACTAGGTGTCTTTCCGGTCCACAGTTCAAAAGGAGTCTTTGGAAGTGCCTTACTAGGAATCCTATTTAACAAGTAAATAATGGACCTCAATGCATGCATCCAAAATGTTAAGGGTAAAGACGAATTACTTAACATACTCCTAACCATATCCATTAATGTACAATTAAGTCTTTCTGCCACACCATTTTGTTGTGGTGTATTTGACATTGTGTATTGAGTATATATACCATGCTTTTCAAGAAATTTGGTAAATGGAACTAGGCCTTGTTATGACTTATTATATTTGCCATAAAATTCATTACCTCGGTCAGATCTGACAATTTTCACCTCTCTATCTAATTTCCTTTCCACCTCATGAACAAATACCTCTAATGTATTTTTTTACTTAAGTCTTCTCATGCAATTTATGTGCTTCTTGTGGCTCCTTTTTATGTGTGTTTGGTTTGCTTTCCCTTAGTGTAACCCACACACATACTAAAATCAATAAAGTCCAAATTTGGTAAAATTTCATTCTTTACCAAACTTTATATTCTTTCTTTGAAAATGGCATCTATCACCTTTATGTTCCTTCTTATGAACTTAAATAAAGGATTCATTAACTTTAAGTTGTCCTTGCTTGGCCTTGCCTTTGCAATAATTCCTTTTGGGCTTCTTTCCAACTCTTTGATGACCTACCAAATTAATGGTACGGGTCCCTTGATTCTTAAGCCATGTCTCCTCTTGAACAAGCATATTGGCCAATTCATTCACATTCCACTTATCTTTTATAGTGTTATAATTCATTTGGAATGTCCCATAATGCTCAGGAGACAATGAATTAAGAATGAATTGTACTAGGAAAAATTCATCGACAGTCATTCCTAATGTCTTTAGTCTTGTTGCTATATTTTTCATTTCAATTACATGTTCATACATGCTTTGTGAACCATCAAACTTCATAGTGGGTAACTTAGCCATTAATGTGCACGCAAATGACTTATCAGTAGTTTGGGAACGCTTTTCCATAAATTTCATAAATTCTTTAGCAATTTTAGTGTTGGGAAGAGTTTTCTTAATGTTGTTAGCAATAGTCATTCGCATAAACATTAAGCTCAATCTGTTCAATCTTTCCCAAGCTTTATAGATAGATTTCTCATTGGCAGTGCTTGCATGGGTAATAGTAGATGGTTTCTCAACTTGGAGTGCCAAATCAAGGCCCAATACACCAGGGTGAAATTGAACATGTTCACACTAGTCAGAGTAATTTAATTCATTAAAGGATGGAATAGATGAAGCAACAAAATTAAAGTTAACAAGATAAAAAATTGCAAAACATAATAGAATGCTCACACATTAATTCTTTGAGTCATAAAACTTAACACTTAAATCAGATCCAAAACAATTATTCCACATAAAACATTTAGTGTATATCTAAGATCTCCTTTGGGCAATTCTAAGACATACCATAATTATAATAATGATGCTAATTTGATATTACTTAATTGTTATTTAAATATACCTTTAGTAAACATGCTAGCTATCTTTGGATATAATAAACGCATTCATTCTAAGCATATAAATTAACACTTCATGTCCATAAATTATAAAATTAATTAATTAACCTTTGTGTAATCCTGAAATATTTTATAATTTGTTAACTTCAAATACCAATGAATTCATTATATCATTTTTCTTAATAAGCATCCATAAATCATGAGTAATTGAATTAAAATATTTCATAAATTAATATCCATTAATCACCAAAGCTTGGCCACTTTGGTGACTAACAAACTATCATAAATAAGAGTATTAAAATTATGCATATGCATAAATAAATCATCAATGCACATGCCCACTTACATCATCTTAAAATAACAATACTATAAAAATAATAATAATAGCCCTCATACATATGGGTTCGGCAAATTTCATATAATAATAAGCTTCATCCATGTTTCATGTAGTACACATAATACAATCTATAAACAAATAGACTTAATATGTTTATGCACGAAAATTGGTAAAATAAAACAAAATACCAATATTTACATGTAACCTTGGTAACAAACAATATTGCTAATAATTCCAATCCATAATGGTTTGCTTAATTTGACCCATTTATTCTTCAATGCATACAAGGAAATCAAAGAGAAAACATATTTTATGATGGCTTTGCCAAAGCCATCTTCTCTAATTAAATAAACAATATATATATGCACTATAGTCATACATAAAAATTAAGAAAAATATATTATAAAGCTATAATGTCAAAGGTATAACCCTTCTTAATCTCTGTTTTACTTTTCTGTTTACTCATAACGTTTGTACCATCTACAATTCCAAATCTTGAAGTGTAAAATTTATTTTTACTCGAAAATCATAAGTATGAGATATGAAGAAATTTTTAATAACCCAGTAAAATTTAACAAGCAATTATATGGAAATAATATGAATTAAACATATCTTTAACAGAAAAACCATAGAATTTAGAACTAAGCTCTGATACCAAATGTAAGCATAATTTATTACATAGACATAATTGCAATATTCCTTTAATCCAGATCTCAAAATTCTATGTTTTACACCAAAATATAAAATAGGAATTACATACCTTGATCTATGAGTTTAGTTTAATCATAATTGAGAAAAACCCTTCCAAATGATAAAATATAGAGAAACTTCATTTCTCTCCTCTTTCCTTCAGTAATCCTGTTTTTTGATGGTGAAAACGTAAAGAGAGGTGTGTGGGCGAGAGAGAGGACCATTTTTTATGAAATAAGGATATCTTAACCGTTCTCATCAAACGGTAAGTTTAAAAATAAAACCTTATCTTACTTAATCAAATTGACCAATCATAATTTATCACATAATATTGTTAAAACCATAATTATTAATAATCCATGTATTATATATAGGTTTTATGATAAAATGTAAAATCCCCATCCATCACTTGCCTTTTGTCTATGTTCTTCGTTCTTTAGTGTACGCTTACTTTCTTGTACAACTTGCTCAAGTAAATTTATTGAAGATACCCTTAGTGTACCCTGATAAATGGAAGATTTTGTGTATTTCAATATGAATATAAAAGATCATGCTTTAGTAAGAGATTCGATGTTCACCAATTCTTTTCACCAAAAATATCTACCTATTAGAGCTTCTTCTTCTTCTTTTTCTTGGCATGTATTTTTTTCAACTTTTCCTTAAAAGGTGATGTTTTCTTAAACTGCTAATGGTATAATTTACATGGTCTCTAGGACTACTCAGAACTTAATGAAAAAGATTAAAAAATGGTTTATACGCATAAGAAGAAAGAAACTTTATAACTTATGTCTTATTAGATTAAAAATGGAGTCTCTCTTTGTATATGAAACTTTAAAACTTAATTTGTTTCATTCCAATCAAACTTGCAAATAACCTACTTCAAATACGAAATTTAACATAATGTTAGGGAAATGAAGTTATGAGAAAAAAAAGTTTGCTTGTATAAAAAGTAACCCATAGATATATTAATTAATGTTTTTGGTTAAAAATGAAGTGTTCATAATAAGAGCATTAAATGGCCACTACGAGATAAGTGATAAATTTGAACATGTTACTAACATAGCTTTTTAGAGAGAGAAGCTTCATCTTCTGTTTAGCATTTCTTAATACTGTGCTTGGTGTTTATGGCTTCAATCATAACTTACAATATTCTTACTCTTCTCCTCTGATCTAATTTCCCCAAACTCTTGCTTCTTATCTACTTTTATGGTCCCTAATTTCTTCTTTCTTAATTCACTACTCTAGTCTCATCTAATTATTAAAGCAATATCCCAACTTGTGTCTTACTTCTTATGAGCTTGTTTCTATTTATAGTGATAAAATCCTAGTTCATTCAGAGCACTCTCATTCATCACTTGTTTTGGTTAGCTAGGGAACTCATTTTCGATCTTTTTCTCTTCTCCTGCCCTTTTTTTATTCATTTTTTGGTAACTTGCTTTAGATTCACCTTTTCACCATCTTCATCATTTGTCAAAATACTCAATTCTTGAACTTGAAAATTGACCTCTCTTAGGGTCTATGCTTGAGGATTTAAATCATGCTAAAAGGTATTGAATCTTCCCATAATTAGTCAAATTTGAAGTAAAAAGAATGTCCAAATCACTCAAAACACTAAGCTACTTTTAAAAGAACATGGAAGTACGTTCTAAAAGATAATGCTTGTGTAATCGATTTCCATTACTACCCTCTAATAGCTTCATTGGATGGAAATAATCATTATAGCTTCAAGTGCATGCATATTAAAAGATGCTACTTTAAAGTGAGAGAGCTCTTTTAAAGGATTTTTTAAAAGGTAAAATTAACACTCTTATCTAATAATAAATGATTAGGCTAGAATTCAATGGAAGAATATATGGTTGTAGGAGATACTATAGAATGATGGAAACATGTTCTTGTTAAGTTTTTCTTCCACATAATTAACCTATAAAGTTCTGGAGATTGGTTACTAGCACTTTAATTCCAAACCTATTATGCTATAGTCTTGGAAACTTGGGAATAAACTCTCAGATCTTAGACAAAATCATTTGCCCATCTAGATAAATATGCATAACATACAGAGTATTGGACAATAGATGGATTATGTCTTTTAGGTAGTGATTGAGCCCAAGTTTATCATATAAATTGGCTACACTTTCATGGCTATTAATGTACTTTTTGACTCTTAATTCATGATTTTGTGTTTAAATTAGTCCCTTATAGTGAGCTTATGTTTTATGCAATTTGTTAGTAAAATTGTGCAAATTGACATTAATTGCATTATAATTTTTCTAAGGACAATTGATACTGCAAATTGTTATTTTATAATGTAGGAGCAAAAAGAGTTAAAAGGATCAAAAAGTCAACAGTACGTGAGCTCCTCCATGGACGTCGCGGCGCATCAAGAAGAAGGCACGTCACGGCGTGAACTACGAAACTTAATTATCACGTCGCGGCACATCCAGAAGAAGACACGTCATGACGTATGCCAATTTCTACGTCGCGGCGCATAGACGGATAACAGCACGTCACGAAATCAAATAATTCACACACCGCGGCGATCAAACAAGAGCAGCATGTCGCGGTGTCAAATAATTCACTCGTCGTGGCGAGCAGTCGGGTATCCGGACTTTAAATGGAAATTTCACTCATTGTACTGACCAGACCCGATCCATCCTATATAAACCTTGCCAAATTAGGTTACGGGGGATGGATTGAACATCATCGACAGACAGAGAGAGGAGACAGAAGCGTAGAGAGAACAAAAACATCCACGACCTCACCACCCAGGGTTCCCTTCGAGGTTCCCTGGGGAGTATTTTTGTATATTTTTTCATCTTCTATTTTCACCGTCAACTTCCACCATGGGTATCTTGGATTCGTCATGAGTTGTGAAGCTTCCGGTTGCTATGCATGGCTAGTCATTTCTTTTCTCCCGAAGATGCAGTGATGGCTGGAGTTTACCGAGCTTCAAAGGGGAGTAGCATAATCCGTAGCTTAGCTATGATTTATGAATGCCTAAGTCTAGGGTTTGTAACTTGTAGTGAAGCTATTTGATTATAGTTTAAT
>JAOTAX010000196.1:15122360-15134874 GCA_025629825.1 Erythroxylum guanchezii | reverse complement strand
ATCCATATAAGTTCACTCAAATATCGAAGTCCTCAAAATTAAACAATTCTTTTCTCATAATTTTTTCTTAAATTCATCAAATTTTCTTAAATTCTCACCAATTTCTTTCTCATTTCAATTTATTTTAATATTTCTAATTTTCACCAAAAGTTCGGGGTACAACAAAGAAGATGGCTCAATGCTTTCAACTCACTTTAGCCATTATGCTTCCAAATTGTGCCTAAAATCAAATATGACCTAAAGTGAGTGTCTTAAGCATTTTAAAGCATTAATCGCTATATGTCAAGAATTAAATGCATCAACAATTAAGCACATATCAAGTACCCCCCACATTGATCTTTTGGCTGTTCTCAGATAAATCATCAAAATCAAAGTCACAAACCAAAACACTTACTCATTTTCCATATTTCCTATGAATAGATAGTCATAAGCAAAGATGAATAACTTTCGAAAACCATAACAATAACTCAACATTCAATGCTTCTACTTATGATCAATCAACATTCATCACCCTTAGGAACTGAGCAATTTATAGGTAGATTTGGACAAAATGTGTTTAAATAAGATTGATCCAAAGATGCACTCAAACACCATTCATGGTCATAACATTCCACAACTTTGCATATCATTTAATTTCTCCACCACTAAGGGTCTCATGCATAATCATGAATTAAAGGACTTTTTAATGTTGTAATATGGGCAAGGTTAAGGTGAGATGTATTTGGATAATGTAGCATAAAAGTCATCAAAGCTAGTGAAGCAAAAGTAGCAAGTAATGCAACATTAAACGCAAAAGCTAACATTCATTCAAAACTAGGTACCATTAGCTATGAGGAATGCAACAACTATGTTTCACAATTCAAATTTAAGCTCTCACATTATAAAATACATGAAGCGTAATCAATTACAACGACTCACTCGTAAAAATCATTGATAACAATACATTGAAACTATAAGGAGTGACCCTTCTAAAAAGTATCAACCTCATATGCAACATACTCAAATAACCCATTCAATACAACTTTAGGAGGAGAAACAAATAATTAACAACTTTTCAAAACAAATGTATTTCCTCCTTGATATTTTTGTTCAAACATTTTTTTCATTTTTTATTTTTCATTTTGTTTTCTTTTTGTTTTTTGTAATTAAAAATTTAAAGAAGCTACATCAATTTAGGAATTTCTTTGATAAAATATAAAATGGCATCCCAACAATAATAACCATCCCATAAATATGCACACCCCCACACTTATAATTTTTGTACATCCACAATTATCAATAATTAACAAATGCTCCATTAGCTTTAAGGCTTGGATAGGACATTTGGTTCAGTTTAAAGAATGTAATGTGGTTAGTACAAAAAGAGAGGCTAATAAAGCTTAAGGGGGCTTAACAAAGGATAACTCATAATAATGGGTAGGCTATTTGGTTAATGTAGCTTGTAAAAACAAAGAATGCCTAATCATTTTCATGTTCATGCGTGTGATAAAAAAGGGTTCTCAAATAAAAATTCAAGGCAAAGTCAGGATGTACATGTCATGAAGGTCACACATAAACAAAAAGACAATAAGACTGATATGGATATATCAATCTAATAAGGCTTAAAATCTCAGTGGATTTTGTTTATCACTACTCTTCTAAAGATAATGCACATTGACCAATCACAAGAGCAAAAGTACATTCTAAAGTTGCCATGATTTTTTTCTGGTCAATTCAAGCTTAAATTATAACTATATAGTCTTAAAAGCAATAGAAAAGAGAAAATGTCTATTTATTTGTTCAATTTTGAAAATGCTTATGAAGTCACATAAGCAACAATTAAACTGAAAAACATGCATAAAAATCAAGATCCCCACCCCCACACTTAAAACTTACATTGTCCCTAATGTAACGTCAAATGTAAGAAATGGAGCATTTAATGAAAATAGAAAATGTCAAAATGTATATATATAGAAAACAACTTCTATTTGGTTGCCTCCTAAGCAACGCCTTTGTTTATCGTCATTGGCTTGAGTCCATGTTGCTCAATCTTCACAATGAGGGTTTCCTAACCTAATCACTTTCACATCCTCCACTTAGAATCCTTCATAGAAGGGCTTTAGTCGATGGCCATTGACTTTGAATTTCTTACTCGTCTGTAAGCTTTCAATTTCAACTGCACCATGCAAAAACAAATCAGTAACAACAAAAGGTCCAATCTAACAGGAATGTAATTTACCTGGAAAAAGATTAAGTTGTGGATGATAGAGAAGAAATTTTTGTCCAATAATGAAATTCCTTCTAGCAATCATCTTATCGTGAAACAACTTTGTCTTTTCCTTCTAAATGTTTAGATTCTTGTAAAAGTCAAGCCCAAGCTCTTCTAATTCTTGCATTTGCAATTTCCTTTGTTCACTGACTTCATCCATCTTCATATTGCATTGCTTGACTGCCGAAAAAGCTTTTTGCTCAATTTCTATTGGAAGACCTTTCCATAAATTAGGCGATATAGAGACGTGTCAATCGGTATCTTGTATGTTATCTTATATGCCTAAAAAGCATCATCAAGTCGTTGACTCCAATCTTTATGATTCGAGCTAACCATGTTCTCAAGAATTTACTTGACTTCTCTATTTGACAATTTTAATTTCCCGTTTATTTGTGGATTATAGGTTGTGGATAACTTGTGAGTGACCTGGTACTTCTTCAGAAGATTTTACACCACTCGATTGCAAAAATGAATCCCCCTATCATTAATCAATGCTCGTGGTGTTCCAAACTTAGCAAAAATGTTAGGCTTGACAATCCTGCAACAACTTTATAATCATTAGTCCTAGTAGCTTTAGCTTCCACCCATTTAGAAACATAATCCACAGCCAACAAAATGTAAACAAAATCAAAAGAGGTAGGAAATGGTCCTATAAATCGATGCCCTATACATCAAAGATTTCATATGCAAGTATTAGAGATAAAGGCATTTGATCTCTATAGGATAAATTACCTTGTTTTTGGCATTATTCACATGCTTTGTAGAACACATAAGAATCTTGAAATATATTTTTCTAATAAAAAACACACTCAAGTATTGTCCTAGCAGTTCTATTAGGCCCAAAATGACTACCACAACCGCATGAATGACAAAATTTTAAAATAGATTCACATTTATGTTCAGGCATATATCTCTTTAATCACTTGTTCAGAACAATACTTCCACAATTGAGGATCATCCCAAATATAATATTTTAAATCACTCTTTATTATATTCTGTCTAACTTTACTCAAATCATTAGGTATTTCGTGGTTCACTAGATAATTCACAATATCAGCATACCATGGTACCTTATCTTTAAGAGTAAGTAGTTGCTCATCTAAAAACTACTCTTGCAATGGTATTGAATCCTCTTCCTTCACAACTTCACTAAAGTGGTTTGTGACTAAATTCTCCACACCTTTCTTATATTTGATCTCCAAATTGAACTCTTAGAGCAGGAGAATCTATCTAATGTGCCTTAACTTCGTTTCCTTCTTTAATAAAAGATACCTTGATTGTGCATGATCAGAATATATAATCACTTCAGAACCAAGCAAATAAGGTCTAAATTTATCTAAAATAAATACAATAGCTAAAAGCTCCTTTTCTGTGATGGAGTAGATGCATTGTGCTGGATTGAGTGTTTGGGAAGCGTGGTAATTGGCATGAGTCATCTTGCCACATCTTTTACTAAGGACGACACCTATAAAAAAATTGCTTGCATCACATATAATCTCAAATGGTTGACTCCAATTAGGTGGTTGAATGATTGGTGCCAAAGTTAAAAGTTCTTTCAACTTGTCAAATGCTTCCTTGCATCCCTCATCAAAGTCAAAAGGTACATCCTTTTGTAAAAAAATGACAGAGATCTGTTGAGATTTTGCTGAAGTCTTTGATAAACTGTGATAAAAACTTGCATGTCCAAGAAAAGAATGAACCTCTTACACATTTGTGGGGTAAGGTAACTTTCGCACAATTTTTACCTTAGCTTTATCAACCTCAATTCCTCTAGATGAGATTACATGTCCAAAACTATTCCTTGTTTAACCATAAAATGACATTTTTTAGAATTTAGAACAAGATTAGTTTCAATGCATCATTCAAGTATACAATTCAAATTATCCAAGCATGCATCAACCCTATAGACAGTGCATCCATAAAGAACTTAATAATGTGCTCAACATACTCGGAGAAAATACTTACCATGCATCTTTGAAAGGTGGCTAGGGCATTGTAAAGTCTAAACGACATCCTTTTGTAAGCAAATGTACCAAATGGGCATATGAAGGTTGTTTTCTCCTGATCCTCCTGAGCTATCACAATTTGATTATAACCTAAATACCCATCAAGAAAATAGTAATGAGATCGTCCTACAAGTCGTTCGAGCATCTGATCAATGAATGGGAGTGAAAAGTGATCCTTGCATCTAACAACATTTAACTTCCTGTAATCGATGCATACTCGCCATCCATTTTGAATTCTTGTAGGGACATTTTTCTCATTTTTCACCATTATAATCATAGTCTTTTGTGATACCACTTAGACTAGACTCACACATTTACTATCTGAAATTGGATAGATTATACCAACATCAAGTAACTTCAAGATCTCCACCTTTACCACTTCCACCATCAAAGGATCCAATATGCTGTGTGATTGTCATGATGGTTTTGATCCTTCTTCCAAAAGAATTCAATGCATGCATATCGAAGGCCTAATACCCTTAATGTCAGCTATGGTCCACCCTATAGTTGTGATTTGGTCTTTAAGCAATTAAATGTAACATACCGTTACCCACGATAAGACTTGAATAGTGAATATGAGAAATTACACAATACAATTCATGCTTATGCAAAATATGGCATATACATACACGATAATATTGATTTTTGCACATTAATATGATTGTACATGCATTCATGACATTTTTCGGGTATAATTGAGTTGTTAACGTGATTAAAATGTGTTTTGTCAAGTTTGGTCTATTTAGGGTATTTCAGATTTTTTGGTGAATTTTAGGAAAAATGTTGAAATTTGGACCAATTTTATTGTGACACGTGGACTGATTAAATATTGACAAACGACTTACATGTATGGTGACACGTGGTAGTCTTAATTGGGTGACAAGTGTAAGACATGCAAAGAATACACGTATTACTATGTTATGGTTAGGAAGAGAATACGGTAGCTTCTGTTCTTCATTGCAACACTCAACACCACAATTTTCTTCCCTGTTCTTCATCACCGAATAGCAAATTGTTAATTCTTTTTGTGCTATTGATTCCCTCTCATTGCTGAAACAAGTAAGTAACTCTGATGATGTTTTACAATGTAAATATATACATGCATGAGTGGGTTTGAGAAGTGTAGTTTCGGTGATGAATGAATCAGTTGATGGATTTGTGAAATAGAAATATGAAATAGGATCTGTTTCAGTTTGAGATGAGTTATGTAAGAGTGCTGGAAAATTGATAACTATATATATGTACTTTGTTTTGGTTTAGAGAAAACCGAACATGGCTTGTTCTTACTGTTCATGTGTAAATTTTTGGAGTGTTTATAGAGATGGATTTAGATGAGTTTAATGAATTAAATGAAGATGTCGGTGAGGTCGTGGTATAGAGTTAATCAAATGATAAGTTTTTGACGAAATGAAAGTGTAGAAAAGTGGAAAAATGCATCAAATGAAAGTAGAAAGAGAAACAAAATGCAAAAAATAGAATTTGCATGTATGAGAATCAAATTTTTGATGTTTAAGTGTAAACCTTGGATTTTTTATTTGTTTTGTGTTATTGAGCTAAAATGAAGTTAAAAGAGTTGGTTTAAATGTCATTGTGTTAATTGAAGAAGATTGAAGTGAGAATAAAAATATGGAAAATTACAATAGAGAGAGGAAGAATATATGGGGTTTTGAATTTTTGATGTTTGAATTGTAAATTTGAATTTGACTTGTTTAAAGATTGTATTGGATATAGAAATGCAGAATAGATGATTTAGACGTGATTAATCTGAAAAAAATGAAATGAAATGAAAAAAATGGAAGGAGAAGAAGAAGAGATATTCGGAGAAGAAGAAGAGAGAAAGCACGACCATGCTAACTTCTCTAAAGAACCAATAAAGTCACGATCGTGCTTTTGCACGACTGCGACTTCGCAGGTGCTGCACGATCGTGACTTTTAACATTTTACCCAAGAGAGTTGATTCTTAAACATCCTTTGATATTTTTGTTATAACTTATTCACCCAATGTCCAAATGACTTGATTCTTGGACCAACAGATTCATAACACATTTTTCTTCATCTCCACCAAAAACTATAATCATCTAAAGTGGATTGTTGTTGAATTTATGATGAAAATGTTGAGGAATATTGGAATATGATAACTGAGATGATTTCACTGAATATACTTCGGTATTTTGACTATATTTTGATTAGTAGGTATCTAAATGGAATGATTATTGATTTAATTTGAACTAGAGACATATGGATACAAATTGTCTGAAGAGATTGAATTTTAATTTTGTCTCTGAGAATTATAGAATCTGACTTGAAGTTGAATACAAAGTACAATTATGTTTTAAGAACAGTCCAAAATAAATTGAGTATAACTTTTGGAATACTGAATCAAATTGTATGATCTTTGTGTCATTAAAAAATTAAGACATTGGAGAACAATTTTTTAAAAGGAAGTCTTACATAATGGTGTCAATTACCTTATCAGAATGATCATGTAAGGTTAACCTGAAAGCATGTTGTTAGAAAAATCTGAAATGATCATTTGGGTTACGAAATTAGTTTTGCATTGCTTTATTACAGTCCAAATCCTATGTACAAATGATAATTATGAGAGTTTTGATATATGAATGATATGATGACAAGAATCACAATAAGATACTCGGGATTGTCATTGAACATGCATTGTGCATAATTTTTATACATAGATGTGCATAAAGGAATACTTATACATTTGTGCAAAAGTGTGATATATGAAAATGTGTTTTGTATATAAAGGAGCACGTTGGACACCAGTCAAACATTACCAAACCATCCAGGGAATAGCATATTGGAGTGTACTGTCAGTCAACCTAGATGATTTTCCTAGGATTGATTGAATTTGTTTAACTTCCAATTATTAATTGATTGTGACTTGTTTATGAATTCAGGACTTAAGGTCCGAGGAGTTTAATATTCAGAAATGTATTAGAAGTGTTCTGATTGCTTTGAAATTCTAAATGATATGAGTATTCTCAACGAAAGTTGAATGCCGAACTTAGGTCTGATGACTATGAGATTTCTGACTGTGCATCATATGTGACTGTTATACATGACATATTCTGTATTTTATGCATTTCATAAAATGCATGCTCAGATAAAAGTGTTGTGACCGGAGTAGCTAGTATGAAAGCGCTTGCATGTAGAGCTTTGCTCCGTGATTTCTGTTTCTGCACATAGAGCTATACTCCGTGATTCTGTTCAGACTGAGCCCAAAGGGTCAGTATCTGTATACATATGTGAAAGGCACTCGTTCACAACAATAATAACAAATTTTGGAGTCTCATATGCATCTGTATTTATGTATATATCTGTTCTGATTCACAATGATTACATAATATGCCATGATAATGTGAGTATTTGGATTATTCATGATCTAAATGAATATATATGAAATATGTGATTTTGTGTATTTGACCCGGGTGAAATCATCAATGATAGTGCACTCATTGAGTTTGCAAAACTCATAAAAAATTACAACGTGGCTTTTCAGGTTCCGAGGAATTATTCAGTTAGGCTAAATGGAGTATAGTGATTGAGATAAGATATGGATTAAGGGTCGGGATCAATTTGCACTAGCATATGTCTTCAGTGATTTTGTTTTTAAGTTATGTTCTGCAAGAATTGTATAAAGTGTATGTGAATGATTTCGTAATGAAATGGAATTATGATTCCAAGTGTTTTGTATCTAAAATGGGCTCAAGTGGCTGTTGAATTCTAATGTTTGTAAAATAATTGTAACACTTGTGAATGGAAATGTTTTTAAATAAAGTGGGCCCAATTTGATTAATGATTTCCGCATACGTGTACATTGTTTTAAAGAAATAAAAATTTTATAATGAATTTTAACTAAATGATTGTTCTAGCATGCCACCCTTGTGGGGTACGTACATGAATCTCACTCAGGATGTCGGGTACATGTCTTGCGAGAGTGGGGTGTTACATTAAATGAGCTTGTCCTCATAAAGCTTCGTTAGATTCCTTGCTATGATTACCGAAAGTGTTTCTCCTTCTCCCAAAAACATATATTTCAAGTGCTCCGATAATTACATTAGTTTAATTGGAGTTGCCTGCATAACTGAAGGTAGAGATTTTGTATGAGATATTGGTATTTCAATATTTGGAAACACAAACTTTTTTGGGATCGATTGGAGTGATTACAATGCTAGTACAATATTTCCATCTCATCTGTAATGAATAAGTAAAAATTTTGCAAAATGTTTTCCTATAAACTCATGCAAAAATGACTTCTAACTTATCTTTACCTTCCATATCAAAAACTTCTTTAGACAAGCAATCAATGACATCAATCGATAAAACAAAATGAACATCACTAGGGTATCTCATTGCTTAAAAAATATTAAAGGGAGCACTTTCACCATCGAACTCCATAGTCAATGTTCCTACATCCATGTCAATCTTTGTCTTTAATGTCTTCAAAAATGGTTAACCCATAAAGATTGGAACATTATTAGAAAATGGTTCTCCTTTCATGTTTAACACATAAAAATTAGCTGGGAAAAACAATTCATTAACTTGCACTAAAACATCCTCTACAACCCCTTTAAGATAAACGTTAGATCGATCAGCCAATTGAATTATAACATGAATTTCTTTCAAAAGTCCCAAATTCAACGAAGTCTAAATGAAATATGGCATGACATTAATTAAAGATCCTAGATCTAACATTGCTTTTTCAAATCTAGTATCACCTATTTTACAGGGAATTGTAAATGTACTTAGATCCTTATACTTTGGGGGAAGCTTTCTTTGAATTACTGCAGACACATTTTTTCCCACACTCATTTTCTCGTCTCCTCTCAGTTTTCTTTTTGACGTGCATAATTCCTTGACGAATTTGGCATATCATGGAACTTGCTTTATGACATTAATTAAAGGTATGTTCACCTCTACCTTTTTGAACATTTCCAAAATCTCCTTATCTTACTCCTCTTTCTTCGATTTAGCAAACTTGCTAGGAAAAGGAAACAAAGTATTAGGAAAATTTTTAATCACAGGAGATTGAGAATTAAGAATTGAGCTTAGTTCCCTTTTCAACTTCTCTTGGAGACACTTCAAGTTCCCTTTCAGATTCTTCATCATAGCCAACAACAGGACTCTTATGTGGTGCCTCAATTTCTTTACCACTTCTTAAAGTGATAACACTTGTATTCTCATTCGGATTCACAATCATTTGATAAGGAAGTTTACCTAAATTTTGATTTTCCAATCAGCTCATAACAGTAGCTATATGATTGAATTGATTCTCTAGATTTTGAATGTTAACTCTTGTTTGTTGTTGAAATGTTTTTATCATTTCTTCCATTGAAGGTCTAGAGCTTGATGGTTGACCTGGTCTTTGATATGGCTATTGCTAGAAGCTTTGATATTGTCCTTTTTGTCCATAATTGTTGAATGAAGGATTCTTCCATCCTGAATTGTGTGCATAGGGGTAGCTAGGATCATACTTCCTCTGTGTTTGACCCAAACAACTTCCAAAAGAATTCACTTCTTCCATAGAAGTCTCTTGCAAGGTTGGACACATATTAGTGAGGTGTCCTACCATTGCACAAATTATGCATATCTTGAGTTGTTGAGCACCATTTACAGCTATTTGTTTTACTAAAGATGTCAACCCAACTATCTGTTGCTCAAATGTGGAAATACTAGCTTCATTGACTTTCAATGGTCTGGGTTTCAATGGTCTGGGGTCCTCTCGAATGTTGAATTGTTGAGAGTTAACAGCTATGTTGGAAATCAGATTTCTAGCTTCAATAGGTGTCTTATCTACCACCAATACACCCCCCACCTGCTGCATTTATCATACTTCTTTCTTGTGGTAGAAGTTCCTCATAGAAGTATAAGATCAAGAGTTTTTCATTGATTTGATAGTAAGGGCAGCTAGCACATAACCTCTTACAACAATCCCAGTACTCATATAACGTCTCCCTATGGTGCTGTTGAATTGCACATATTTCCTTCAAGATATTTGTAGCTCAATAAGCAGGGAAGTACTTCTCTAGAAAAGTCTTTGCATCTTATTCCAAGTAGTGATTTATCTAGATGGCAACTAGTAATGCCAATCCTTGGCGAAGTCCCCCGAAGAGAATGAGAATGCTCTTAACTTAATCTGCTCTTCTTGTAACCTAGCTGGCTTCATGTTAGAACAGACTATATGGAACTCTTTAAGGTGCTTATGAGGATCTTCACCTAACATACCACGAAAAGTAGGCAAATGATGAAATACAACAGATTTAAGCTCAAAGCAACATCAATAGCAGGAAAATCAATGCACAAAGGTTGATGATTAAAATCAAAAGCAAACACCAGCTTAAGAGTGCGATTATTATTTTGTTCTGTCGTGTTAAAATCAAATTCAGAAATGGAATCATTAGAAGAATCAAAAAGCAAATCTAAAGCTATTTGAATTTTTGGTGAAGACTCAAGTCTCCTATCAGATGGTGATGGATCATTGGGACTTTATATAACTTATCTTCTTAATATGCATATCGTTCTTTCAATTTTTGGATCAAATTTTAATTTACCATAGTTGGAAGATCGTGTCATTCATTGTCACTAACCAAACAAGAAAAGAAATTAACCACAAACAAAAATAAAATAAAACAAGTAAATTTAGAAAAGAACAGGATATTGATGCCTAGCAATGGCGCCAAAATTAGTAGCGTGTTGTAATACTACACAAAATAACTAAACCTACAACTATAATAGTGGTAAGTCTAGGTTGCTATGAGACCTAACCCTCTCTTCTCCTCCTTTGCTGTTCAGCTTTTTTTCTTACCCTCTTTCTTAGCTTTCATTCACCATTCTCAGATCTACAAAACTATTCTCAGATCTGCAATCAGAACCTCCAATCTCATTTCTTCTCTTTTGCTGCTCAGCTTTTCTCTTACCCTCCTCCCACACAATTCTCAAACCTACAATCAGAAACTCAAATCCCATTCAGTTCTTTCCCTCCTTCTCTTTTACCCTCCTACTACCCTTTTAGAGTTCTGCCCTCAGTTCTGACTCTCCTCCCAAACAATCCACCTCTTTTTGCATTCTTTTCCAGATTCTTTGGTTTTCTCCTTTCCCTATTCTCTTTCTTGTCCCAGATTTGGCCTGCACACAAAAGCAAAAAGCAATGAACTCAGATTTCCCCCCTCTTTTATCCATATTTTCAAACCCTGACCTGAACCCTAACCCTAACATTTCCACTCCCTCTAAAACCACTTCTCACCCTCCCCAACCCCTCCCTTTTGCTAATACCTCTCCTAAATATACCACATTGGCTGAACCCAAGAGTTTTGTTGCGACTACAGCTAGAAACAAGGCAGGTGGACCTAGGAGAACTTGAAAACAAGTAGTGGGTGATCAATCAGATTTCTCACTAGAGTTCAGCCCTCCAGTTGAGTTTAAAGGCAAGATGATGGTATCTCCCAGCCTTGATATTCTTCAACAAAGAGCTAAGACATGGGAAGCTACACTTGATGGCTTCTCTATGGAAAAAAGACTTGCTTTTCCTATCATACAAACTTGGGCAACTAAGAATTGGAAGGGAAGAGGGCTTATAGAGGTAATGTTATCCGAAGAGGATAATATAATTTTCAACTTTTCTTCTAAATCGGAAGCTCTAAAGGTAATAGAAGAAGGTCATTGGCATATTTCTCAGCTTCCTTTATTCCTACAAAACTAGCATACTAGAATGGAACTGGAGAAAATTAGAAAGAAGAGTATTCCCTTATGGGTGAACATCCACAATATTCCTTTGGAATATTGGACCACTAAGGGGCTGAGTATGTTGGCAAGTTATCTAAGAAAGTCTTTGTGTATGGATGAGAACACATCTCTGAGGAAAAAGGTAGGTTTTGCATAGTTATGCATTAGTATGGATATTACCAAAGAGTTGCAAGATAGCATTCCTATTCTAAGACTAGCTGATGAAAATTCTCTTAGAGAAGATAAGGTTTTAGTAACCTACCATTGGAGACCATCTCTAAAGGCTCAGGGAAAGGAATGGAAACCTACAGGCAGAACATTTCTTAAAGGGGATTATTGGGAAGTGATGGGGTTGGAGAAAATTGAGTAGGAGGATCAAAAGCAGAAAGAGGAGATAGAACAAGTGGAGGAGAACCAAGGGATGTTCCAGCCACCAAATGTGTTGGACCCCGAACTTTTCTTGAAATTTTGAAGTGTCAAGTGACATGAAAATGAGGAAATTAGAATGAATAAATAA